>JADLZN010009751.1:0-79000 GCA_018155175.1 Sinocyclocheilus anophthalmus | reverse complement strand
CATCAGTCTTGTTAAAGCCTGTTTGTTTGCTCTGCAGTGCATGTCTATAATTCTGGATAACAGTTTAAGTCATCCACTCATGGAAAAACTGTTGCCTGCTCTGAAGAGTAGCCTCCATGACAGCTCTGAAAAGGTGCGTGTTGCCTTTGTGGGCATGCTCCTCAAGATCAAGGCTGTACGGGCAGCCAAGGTAAGAAAAATATATGATTCTGAAGAAAAATAAATGTTTAAATCACATTCTGAGCCCTTCCAAGCTATAACTGAGACTTGTCATAGCACTTGCATATCATGCATATATGTGACCATGAACCCAACAGTCAAGTCACTTGGGTATATTTGTAGCAGTAGCCAAAAACATTGTATGGGTCAAAATGCTCGATTTTTCTTTTATGCCAAGTACAGATCAGGTCCCATGAAGATCTTTTGTCAATTTCTCGCGTAAATTATAACAAACTTAATTTTTGATTAGTATATTAGTAATATGCATTGCTAAGGATTTTTGGACAGCTTTAAAGGCGATTTTCTTAGTATTTTGATTTTTTTGCACCCTCATATTCAAGATTTTCAAATAGTTGTATCTCAACCAAATACTGTCCTATCCTAACAAACAATACATCAATAGAAAGCTTATTTATTATATTAATCTCATTTTCACAAATTGACCCTTATGACGGTTTTGTGTCCAGGTCACATTGACTATTTGTTGATTTTGATTGCTTCTGTTGTCCTCATTTGTAAGTCGCTTTGGATAAAATCGTCTGCTAAATGTAATGTAAAATACCAGATTGACTTATTTGACACTTTGTTCTCTCACCAAATTTGCTGTCCTTTGAGTTAAAATGCTATTACAAAAATGTAAAAAGTTAATACAAAGTATTAGTGTACAAATTTTTTGCCTATTTTTTCCCACTTTGTCATGCTACAGTTTTGGAAAGTTTGTTCCCTGGAGCACCTGCTGGCTCGATTGGAAATGGACTCTCCTCCTGTTTCCAAGCGAATCGTCAATCTCCTGTTCAACTCATTCTTTCCAGTCAACCAATCGGAGACTGTCTGGTGCGAGCGATGCGTCACCCTGATTCAGACAAACCCTGGGGCGGCTCGAAAGTTTTACCAACATGCTTATCTGTACACGGCTCCTGCTAATATAGGTTAGGTTGTTTTGGATACCCCAGTAAGCTTTCTTAAATATGAATTCTGTTTTATATTGTGTGTTGAGTTACTAGGGTTTAGTTTTGACATTTGGAAGTACAGTATGTGTCGTTCTCAGAAATGTCAACGTAAACTCACAGTGCTTTCTCTTTGTAGTCAAGCTGATGCTAGTGATCCGAAAGTGCCTGAATGTGTGCATTCAAAATGCAGGAGATGATGAATTTGCATCTAGCAATAAAGAAAACTGCACGGTGAGACTTGATATACACAGCTGTTTAAAAGTTTGGTCAGTAAAATTTTTCTGTAATTTTTTTTATTTGTAAAAAAAAAGGTTTCGCCTTATGGAAACCAAAGCTGGATTTATTTCATCAAAAATACAGTAAAAGCAGTAATATTGTGAAAAGTTATTACAGTTTAAAATATTTTTTCCTATTTTAATATATTTTAAAATGTATTTATTTCTGTGATCAAAGCTGAATATTAAGCATCATTACTCCAGTCTTCAGTATCACATAATCATTCTAATATGCTGATTTGTGTGCTCACGAAACAGTTCTTCTCCTTAAATGGTGACCAGTTGTGCGCGTATTGTTTTTTTTGTGAAACCTAATACTGTTTCTTTGGCAAATGAAATAACAGCATTTATCTTTTGTAACAATGTAAAAATTCTTTACTGTCTTACTTTACTTTACTGTAATTTTCATGCATCTTGCTGGAAAAATTTATGTATTAACACTTTAAAAAATACAAATCTTTCATGGTATGTTGTACAGTCAGATATTCTTCGCAGACTAAATCTCACTTATATATTATTATTTTAATTATATATTTTAAACAAAGAGAAAAGCCTGTTAATATTCAGATGAAATGTTTTCCACAATATCCTACAAACTGTCGAGCAATGATTGGGAAGTTCAGACAGATATAAATAATAATAATAAAAAGATCCAAATTTAGTTTTAAGTTTTTTAGAAAAATGTATCTTAACCTCTAATTTAGCTAACCTAGCTCTCCCCATGACCAAGCCATACAAGCTGCATGGAGTTAAAAGGAATATAATAATAAAAAATAATGATTATGTTTGTCATCGTCACTAGATGTTGGAGGACGTTCTCTCAGTGCAGGACACTGCCTCCATGGCCAGCCTGCTGGAGATTCTCGTAATTCTGTGGAAAAGTGTTCAGAAATCTCTCATGGCTAACCAAGATGCCTTCAAGTACACTACGTCAAAGTTTGCATCAGTTCTGCCCCAGTATCTTAAAATCTTTCAGGTAAGAGGCACATTCACACAGAGAACCAAAGGACGATTTAAAAAGCAAAGCTGAACACCGTAATCACACCCTTAAAGCTGATGCAATATGGTTGCAACATGACGCAGTTTTGTGTGTGCGCAGGAGGAACGGTGTAAAGCTCCTCTCATTCTTCTAGCCTCTCTACTTCCTGCCTCTTCTGTTCCAGCACTGAGGTTAGTAGGACTCTCCCCCTCAACTACCCATCTGTGCAGCTCACATTGTTAAATGCCCCATTTTAAAGCAGTAGAGCAGCTAAAAATGAAAACATCCCCTTGACATGAGACAAATCTGAATTGTCATTTTTCGAGGCGCTATTCCTGCAAAGGACAGTTCAATGAAGAAAAAAGCATTTCAAAATCATCTTTCCTGCTGAGTATCTAACACAGTCCGCATGGTGTCTCAGCCATCTCCCCAGAACAGCAGGTTGGCTTAAAAGCGAAATGCCAATTCTGATTCCTATTTGATCCAAAGGCGTTCTCTAATGCTGGTGGGATTGAGTGTGTTTTGAAGGCTTTAGAGCGATCTGTAGGGCTGTCTGGGTGTACTGCATGACTGTGTGTTCCTCTCTGCAGGAGTAAAGTGATGTCTCACTTGAGGAGTTTGAAAGCAGGCACCGCTGTGACAGCATACAGTCAGTCGGTGGAGTGTCTCTGTAGCTGGGGGCAGATCAGCCATATTGTGGAGCTGATAGAGAACTGGCTTGTGGAGGCCGTACCTGTGAGAGCGGTAAATGTCCTGTAGAGTGTCCATGTGGGGGTCATAAGGTGTTTAAGGTGTTTTCATATCCTCTATGATCACTCTCTTGTCAGCAAGGTGATGAAGATACATCTGGTAAAGTGCATTTTGATGGGCTGGAAGAGTCGAAACCAGATCTGGGCCTAGACTATCTGGATTATGTACTCCTGCACCCTAAAACCCGAGACTGTCTGTTCACGCTGCCACTGGATCAGATCAGACCACTTCATAAGGCCCTCGACAAATGGAAGGTACAGAGGTTTGATGATTACTATTACTGAGAACTGGTGCAAACATACTCTTTATGTGATATTACTGTCATTACGAAGTCAGTATGGTAATTGCAGGTTTTCACCAGTCTTGCTTTAAAGATACTGCTGCATTGAGCTGTTCAGCTAAATGACAATGTTATTATATTAGTCAAAGCTCTCTGAGCCGATAGAATAGGGTTGTGCCAATACGATAGTATCATGTATCGACGATAGACAGAGATATCGCATGTGGCTGATGCCTTTGACGATAACAAGACAATTATTATTATTATTATGACTTTATTGTTATTATTATCGGGCAATATTATTATCTAATGCATATAGGGCCTAATTTGTTCTCCCATATGTCTTTTTACGCTTTTTCGTGTTGTGCGTCTAACCCATCACCACGATTCTGTTGAGATTTGTGATGCAATGGCCAATCAGAGTCCGTTGAGAGAGTCTGTTTGTTGCTGATTCGCACTCGCTGACTGATTCTGCTCTCTCTAGAATTCTCCATCATAACTACAAGTGCGATGTGCGTGCATATAAGTACACGGGGGAGAAGCGAAAGAAGCCTTTATTTACGTGATTTTACATAGTGTAGATAGCTTCACTATTAAAACGGGGGGTGTGCGGTATCAAGTGCATAAACTCATGCTAGACTGTCAGTGATATGTTCTTTGATAATGTAACTGATGAACTGTAAGCATTATAATTAGTAACTTGGAATGTTTTTATTAAATTATCATGTTAAATACAAATTCAGTAATAAAATTAAGTTTATGACATGACATCCTATGTTACTTGACTAAAGTATTGAATATGTATTTAGGCTGCTTTTAGCATACCCGTGGTTTGGTTTACTCTCCGAGCTATGAATCTACGGAAATACAAGGTTATGAAATATCGTTATCATCGCTTCACCGGCTTAGGATATAGAAAAAAGACTATGGAGCATATCGCCCAACACTACTATAAAATTGTTTTGTTCATGGGAGGTTGTATTTACTGAGGTCTTCAGATATTACATAAAACTTTTCAACCAGAAAACATACCCACTTTTCCAGATCATAGAGGCAGAAAAAAATATTAGGGTCTTTTTATGCTTCGTTCTGATCTGATTCCAGAATGTACCATCATTTTGGAGCTATTGTCATTTCTCTTTTGTATATATGTGTGCAGTCGCTGTTGTTTTCCTCTCTGAGTGGAGCAGAGGTCAGTGTGGCAGTCATTGAGACAGCGCTGAGAGCTTTTATCTTCCATGGCCGACTCTGTATCCATCTTCAGCACAAAGTGAGTGTACTGCAGTAACCCCTCTGCATTCAGTCTTTGAGTCTCTCACACTCCAAACAAAGCCAACATCCACTGAACACACTCACACAAGAGATTTTAAGATGTGAAGAGAGGTTTAAAGGAAGTACGTTTTCTGTCAGTACTTTAGCTATATATTCTTTAGCTATACAGTACAAGGGTACTTGTGATCTTACAAGGGTAAATAAAGAACTAGGGCTGGTTGCAGACTGGTCATAACTTTTTTAATTCAGTCATGAAAAGGTAGATTGGTCTTATTTGTATTGGAAAAAACGACGGTCCCACTTGCCACTGCAACAGACCCCCTAGTTTTGTATAGTATTTTCTTTACTCTTTACTTCAAAAAACTGTCTAAAAAAGGTAATATTTTATGTATTTGAGGTCTGAGATGTGGCAACAGTTCAGAGAGAGAGGGCAAACTTTATGCATTTTAGGTCAGCATTGCCGTCTAATCAGCCAATATTGTCTTAAAGGGGTCATATGATGCAATTAAAAAATTTTCTTTCTCTTTGGAGTGTTACAAGCTCTTGGTGCATAAAGAAGATCTGGAAATTTGCAAAGACTAAAGTCTCAAAAAAGAGATATTCTTTATAAAAGTTAAAAAGTCAACCACACCTACCTAAAACAGCTCGTTCTAACCCGCCCCCACATGTCTACGTCACGAAGTGGGAAGATTTGCATAACACCGCCCAAAGTTCACGCGAAGAAAGAAGGCGTAACTTTTTTTATTCTCGCTGTAGTATTGTTGCGCCGCCGCAAGTTGTGAGACGCTATGTGTTCGTTGTATGAAGCGAAAAATACTTTCTTGGTCTTCCAAAGAGGATCGAATCACTCGTCATGCCTGGAGGCTGAGGTCTGCATTCCTGCGGCCTCGCGCGGGAACGATGGATTTTTTGTGTGCTGGATTAAATCCGAATAAAAATGTCGGTAGCGGGGCGATAAATGTGTAATTTGAACGGGAGCGGGTGGTCTAACAATATCCCATTCCCGACGCCCATTTAGAACAGCTATCCTGCGCTGATCTGATGACCACGTTAGAGACAGACTTGCGTCAGGACACTGTTATGCACGCGCTGCACGCATGCTTTAACGTCATGCGTTTTATTTGCGGGGTCTGTGCGCAGCATGTGCATAACGATGCTCGGAGCAGGCTGTACCTGTGGTAAATATACGGCCCTCAGACAGAACAGTCAGGTTGTCGATGAGTGACAGAGCAGAAAAAGGATGGAGCAAAGTGTGGATGTGCCGTCCTTGAAGGACGTTCAACTCTGTTTTGTTCATATTTTGCTTAGCCTATAATTTTAAATGAAAGATGTTGTATTTATTTATTTTTCTCTGCGACACTTTTCCTACTGTGTTAACAGAAAAATGTCAAACGAATTTAGTATTTTGACAAGACGAATAAAAATAGCTAATAGGCTTTTTTTGTACAACCTACATTTTTATTTTTTTTTCTCTTTGCGATACTTTTTCCCTATTGGGTTGTCAATGTTAAACGAATTGTATCCTGACAAGACGAATAAAAACAAGAAATACAATTTTTGTACATTTTTATTTTCTCTGACACTTTTTTCCTACGGTGTTGCATAAAATATTAAACTAATTTTGTGTCTCTTAAGATAATTCATATAAATTCAAAAAGTCAATAAATTCAGGAATCTTAAGACGAATAAAATAGCATACCATTTTGTGCAGACTACACTTTTATTTACCTATCTCTCTTTCTTTCAGTAGCGGAAAATGTAAATGTGAGATTCTGGAAACCATCTAAGTTTAGCGGGAACGGTCGGGTTGGGAAGAAAATTATTCTAAGAGGACAGCGGGTGATCAAAGAGTGAATATATAGCGGGAGCGGGTGGGTACGGAATAGAACCTTGCGGGAGCGGGACAAAAAAAAAACAGTCCTGTGCAGACCTCTACTGGAGATGAATCCGTGTGGTCGCTGAGGAAAGAAAGCAACGTTGTGTGTGGATCGCGGATTGGCTTTCAACGTGGATCGACAGCGGAGAGTTCCAGCGGGGTCGTAAATGTGGTTGCCGCAATCCGCAGGACGCTCCGTCGCCGAATCCGCCCGGGCCGCGCCGTTCTCAAGCCACCGGCCACCTTGCTCACTCTAGCCCGCCTCAGCTCACTCAAGGCCGCCGTGTGTGACGCTGCGTTTCGTTGTGAAAGCGAACTACTTTGTTTAGCCTTCCAAAAAAAGTGGACACGACTAGAAATCAGTGGTTAGTTGTATTTACAACAATCTTCAACCCAAATATTCAGATGTATGAAGCACATTTTATGGATGACTGTTTACTGATCCTGCTAGAGTAGACTACAATGCCGACTGTTTCTGACTCGCAGATTGTAAGTACGTTTTTTATATTTAAATATTTTGCCACTGATGATTCAAATGCGAGTTTGAGCAGTGTAGAGTAGCGTTTGTAGTTTGTCCTTTCTCCGATCACACAGCAGGGCATGGTTTATTTTACGCGGCGAATGCAAGTGAAAAAACAGTATAAGTCATTATTAATCGTAATAGTCCCCATGGATGCAACAAAGCTCGTATAATGGGTTTTAAGTTTTTCTCTGTCGCCGATCAGGGCAGCACACAATATGGTAATGGCGTAACCTTCCGTACCACTCTGAACTGTATCGCATCACAACGCAGGTAGAGGCCAATCACAGCAACCTCGCTTTCAGGGGACCGAGGCTTTGTAAAAAAGACCGGTTTCAGAAAGGTGGGCATGAGGAGAAACATACAGTACAGTCTGTGGGAAAATAATGTGTTTGAACATTAAACGACATTAAAGAAATTTCATTAACAAAATACACAAAATAATGTTCTTTTAGCAAATTCATATGACCCCTTTAAATGGCCGCATACACTCAGGGGCACGGGAAGATGTTTCGGTGGGGGTGCGTGTGTGTCCGTGTTTGGGGATAGGGGGGGTGGTTCACTACGTCGTGCTGAACTCGCTTTGACGCCAGTATCTCCTGTGTATTAAAGTTTCATCTTGTGAGATTCTGCTATAGTTCATGTCTGAAACCAGGCGCCAGGTCACATGTTCATGAGATTAGGGCTATCATCCCTTATAGAAAACATACACAAGTAAAATGAAGCTAAGCAAAAAAAAATCTGCACACCAAACGAAATGCAAAGTTCAAGGTCCTTTGAACAGGAGTTTATTCCTGAAGATTTACATAGAGGGGACAACAAAAGCTAAAGTGCACAAACAAAAAAAGTGACTGTGCACACACATACAAAAAAAAAACAAAAGTTTCAGTCCTGGCTGGACTATCTTCAGTGCTAAAGATTCCAACACTGGTTAACAAACATTTAAGGAAATCAAGGCACAAAACAGAGAACAGATCATCAAACTGAATCAGTTGGACAATGCAAAACGTTGTTCTTTTGTATGGGTGCCAGTTACTTTTTGGTTGTGCACTTTAGTTTTGTGGTCACAGCCATGGAACCTCTTCAGGAATAAGCTGTTCAAACGGACTTGAACTTTGCATTTCGTTGTGTTCGATTTGATGCTTTGGCTTTTTGTAGTTTTCTTCTAATTAAGGAATCTACACACCCAATTATCACACATACTTCCTTTTTGCGTACGGAACTGGCGCGAAATTGTGTCAGACTTGTCAACGTAGATGCATTGTTAAGTAAAGGAGAATTTGGCATGACTCACCCTCAGTGGTTCCACACTTCTACATTCTTCATTGAAGACAAAAGCAGATGTTTTTGTGCAGAAACAGTTGAAACAGTTCCTTCACTAATTCTTCTACACTGATTTTCCAAGTCAGCTTCTGAGGATTTTAATGACTTCTCTCGACGAATTTGATGGCTCATGTCAGCAGCCATACACCCTGTTACGCCAAGACTGGTTTCCCCCTGAAGAAGAGGCGTTTGAGCGCATGGTCCAGTACCGGATGGAGAACTCTTGGAACACTAGGTTGCTGCTGGAATAGGGTTAGGAGGCAGCAGGGGGTGCTCACCTGTTGGCTTGTGTGGGTCCAACGTCCCAGTATAGGGAAGGGGGAACATACGTCAAAAGGCACAGTCCTTCGATGAGATGTTTAAAATGAGTCCTGACCTATGTGGGTTCAGAGAAATACCAGAAGGCCTTCGAAAAAGAGTAGGGGGTAACCCCGGCATCGCAAATGCCCCTGGCACTCGTCCAGCATGGCTCCTAATCATCACCATATGGCTGATTGGCTTCATCACTCGTTAATCACCAAGAAGCTGGTGGTTGTGCGGGTATTTCTGGGCGCACTATGGCTGCCCGTCGCTCATCAGGTGGGATGCTGCAAATTGGTGGTGATGGTTCGAATTCTGAAATTGACTCTTCACTTGACTTTGACTTTTCAATAAAGATTAGTTTAAATAACTTGTATAGCATTTATTTATTTATGTATTGAAAAGAAAACCAAGCGTCACATCTATTTCTTGATAGCCCAGAGCATCCAAGCTAGTGGCGTTGGACTGTAATCAAACTACTTCTTTGAAATAAATAAGAGCTGATAATATAATAAATAAAACCACCCTTGTCATCCTTGGTCTTATTTTTGGACTTTCTGCTAAGGCCCAGCGGCGGTCTTGATAAACATGTAAGCACTTTAAAAAAAAAAGGGCTTCCTCAACAGCAAGATGCATTGAATCTTGCAGGAAGCACAAAACAATCACGATACATGTGGCTGAGATGTAGTTCTATGGTGAAAGGCTGAGACAGGGAACCCTCCTGCAGGCGAGTGCAAACTCAGATTCTGTCCACAATCCATCAAAGGAAGTCGAGGCAGAGAATCGGCTCTGGCTTTGCCATCGCTCCCTCATCATGCAGTGGCCAAAAATACAACTGGAGTGAACCAGAAACGTATGAGTGAAGGGGCTGACATAATCGTGCGGGGAGAAAAGCAGTGGGCTATAAGACACACACACACTCTTTCAAGCACATGGACATGCACACATGGATCTGTTCCTCCTCCACATCTTCCCTATCCGCCACCGCTGCCTGAACAGGCTTAGTGATGGTAAAAAGAGCACTGCCCACAAAATCCACCCAGGTAAAAGACATAGGGTGCATCTCAATAAGCTCCCTTGTTCAGTAGTCAGGGCACTGATCAGGGAGTTGGCCATTTTAAGGGCTGTCTCAATCGCAAAATCCTTCCAGTGCACTGGAACGGTCGCTGCCTGAAAAGTCCCACAATGCACTGCAAAAACTAAGGAGCATCGGAGCTCACTATGCTCCCTTACCGGAAATAACGTCACATTTCTGAAGCGGAAAACATAAATCACACGAGCCAACTTGATAAATATAATGACACGATTATAGAAGATTTGGAAAAAGCAAACTTTTTTTTTTCAAATAATTCGGTAATTTCAACATAAACGCCACATCGCTAGACAGGTAATGACATGAATATTCGGTTGAAATGTTGTAAGAACATGTAACAGAACGATGTGTTTAAATAGAATAGAGCTAGGGAGCTGATTGAGATGCACCCATAGTTTATAATTTCAGTAGGATGGGAATAGATGACTTCGATGTTTTTAGCATTTTGCGACATTCATGAGCAGATCTGTCCTTATTCTTAATGGCAATATAATCACATCGTTCAGAAAGCACATACATTGATTCTTGCACAATGAGCTTGATTAGCCGTAGGCTTTAGCTCAGGCTTTGAGTTATGGCACAGCTGGGGAATACAGTTAAAAAGCCCCTTGCACTCAATATCTCTCCATTAGGTGTGAGGTTTTCCTTGCTCATTTCCTCCATCAGTCTATCTCACTCTGGCTCTCTCCACATCCCACCTCTCCCCACCAAGCCTCATCAGAAGGACTGCATCTGCCTATTTTTAGCATTAACATGGCAGATTTTCACCTTCCTCCAATGGACGCTCACAGAAGGTTGGAAAATATGGTGCTACAATATTGAGTGGGAAAAATATGAGGGGATTTTCTAGTTTCCTAACTGTGGCGTTTTGGAGGTCGTATTTGGAAACATCTACTAAAGGACAAAGAAAAGTGACAGTACTGCTGAGATTGTTACATACAGTGTGGTCCGAAAGACACAAGTGCTTTCTATTTGAATATTCTATTTCAATAATAATAATGTAGTATTATCAGTATAATAATGCTTATTAATAGGAATGTCATACTTTATCTAGTATTGTTGTTAATATATAATATAACAAACATTAGTTAATAATATATAGATATTTTAAAAACCACCCCATGTCAAAAAAAAAATAAGTATTTTGGGTATTAAGGTTATTATAAATAGTCATAGAATACAAATAGTGTAATATTAAGATAATAAATATAATTATAATAATTATAATAAATTTATTAAATAGACTATATAAACACACATCTAACACTTATTATTTGAATCTTAGTTACATTATAAACAATTACTTTTATATATAATATATATGTGTGTGTGGGTGTGTGGTGGTGTTCTTTAATAAATTATATGAGAATGTAGCAAGGTTTGTTAACTCTGCTTGATGAAAATGAAGAGCAAAGAAAGTGCATCAGGTGTGTTTTGCGTTTTTATTTTAATTTTTTATAATTTATGAAGCCACTTTAAGCTGTACCATACAAAAAGTATGAATTGTTATATTACAGTTCCGTGTCATTTATTCAAAAGCTTGTTTTTTGTAACTAAAAATGCGACAATGTCACTGCTTATACCTATAAGTAGTTGGAAATCGTTGCATCCATTGATGTCGCATGTTTCTCATTTGACATGCCCAACTCTTACAGAATGAGGGCGTAAAGAAACTCCCCCATCATAAAAGCTGCTAGGCAATTCTCAGTCAAAAGTACGAAGGCAGTGCTCTGATATACAGCATTAAAGTTACATAGAATATAGCATGATGAGATTTTGCCCTTTGCCAAAACTTTTTGCTCTGGAACAAATAATAGATTAATAAGACCAAAGACTGCCCGCAAGGCTGTATAAACAAACCGCATATTTGAAGTCTAAAAAAGTACATTATCGCCTAAAAAAACTCTTAAAACTACATTCCGTGACACAAAAACAGTATTATTTATAGCATTAAAGTGAATTTGGGTGTCCGCCATGAAACTCGCAGTGAGAAATACTGCAAGCGGAGTGATACAAACAGTGAAAAATCCCAGTGCTGTTATCATTAGCAATATTGCACTGTGGAAAGGCCCTCAGCAACAGATTCGAGAGAACAGAAAGAAAGCTGTGTGTGGTGTGTGTGTGGTGTGTGTGTACTGTTTTTCTATTTGGTGGGGACTTAAACCTGAATACACAGACTCATGGGGACTCATGTCATGGTTGGGACCTAAATTGAGGTCCCCACGGGTAAACAAGGTAATAAATCACACAGAATGAAGTTTTTTGAAAATCTAAAAATGCAGAAGTTTCCTGTAAGGGGTTAGGTTTAGGTGTAGGGTGGTGTAGGGCAACTGAATTATTTTATTATTCTTAATTGATGTGGTTGTGGTTTTATTAAAGTGGAATTCACAAGTATTTTTTATAATTGATAGGTCAATTAAATCAGTATACGGATGTTTGTTTGAGTCCGTATTAATGACCTCATCCTTATCCCACCAGAGATATTCACAGTTTGATTCAACTGATGTTCAGTAGCTCTCACATTTATCAAAAATAAATAAATAAAAACAAAGAAAACACGATTATTATTACTCTACAAGGCATAAACTGCGCAATTAGCAAACACTTTATATGTGTCTTTCACACCTTAAATGCAGGAGACATAAAAATCACATTTATGCCTATTATTACTGTACTGAAGGGTTAAAAGTGCAAAAATAAAGTGTGTGATCCTCCATCTGTTTCCTCACTGCGGTTCAAAATAGAAATAAGCACTTTGCACATTGCAAAAGCTGAGGAGAAAGCATTTTTTTGTTGTTGTTGTTGTCTTTTGTTGTTTTGCCAACTTCTTTTCTCACATTATCCATTATTAATATCTTAAAATGTAATTGCTGTATTTATTGTAAAACACCGCTTCAGCCTTCTAGCAATCCAGCCGAGTGGAAGTTTCAATTAAAAAAACATAAGCAGCATTCTCACTGATAAACGCCAAGGATTTGCCATGTAACCTAATTAGCATTTGAAAGTACATTTTAATTACGTTTTAAAAGCTATTTTACAACAGTAAATAAAGCCTAGTGACAACCTTTATTTTGCTTAGGCTTTGTATATATATTAAACTAACTGTAACATATATTAAAAGGCCAAATGTTGTTGTTTCTGAACCGAAAGTTTTCATAGTTTAACTTTTTTAACTCGTTTTGAAACTCCCTGAACTTGTTTTTTGGCCATTTGAAAAAACACCTCAGGAAACATCATAATTATGCAGATATCTGACAGATAAACACTGGTTTAAATAACAAATAGCATAAAAAGCACAGAAGGCACTGTAAAGCAGTACAATAAAATGTCATTACCATTCAGCGGCTAGTGAGGAATTTGACAGTAACTTTAGCTGTCAAATTACATAAGCTTAACTGTTTGGTAATGTAATCTTTCACATCTGTTGAAAAAAAACTGTGGTGAGTAACTAACCAAAAGTAGCTAAGTTAGTAATGCGTTTTGCTAGCATGATTTGAGCACCGCTACTTTAAAAATAGTTTGGCTTTTCTAATTCCAAGTTAATTTTGCATGTGACTCTGTACAGTAGCACTGTTTTTGAGATGAACTTATAATAAGTCTCATGAACAGTTTTACTTTAAATATCAGGAGATGTTCAAATCAGTCATTAATAATTAACGCAAGAGACTTAATTTAGAAAATGTTTCATTTGACTTACATCATCAAATTTCTAATTGATGTCTGTGAGCACATAAAATATTCATAGGCAAAGGAAAATGCTCTTAAACAGGCATTTTGAAGAATACAATGTACATCAAAGTATGTAAAATTACGTGAATTATTTATGAGGGTCTGATGTTGAAGTCAGTCAGATAACGAAGGATTCTTTTCAAAACTCTTCAGATGGATTACCATCATGAATCATTGTTTTTATGGGATAAAATGGCATGATTTATGTCATACAGCAGGATATTTCCTAATAGCTAATTGTCGCTTTGCTATAGTATTAGGGTAGATGTTTTATCCTTTTCATCTTATCTGTTTTTTTTTTATGGCCTGTCATTAGCTTGCCATGCTTACTATAAATGATCCTCTTATTTGAATGAATCAGTTCATTCGGGTCACTTGTGTTTTCGCACCAAATCCCCACATTTTTTTTTTCTTTTTCTGCCGTTTGCCATGTTCTTAACTTGGACATAAAGGAATGTATAGCAGTATTCTATTTTTAGTTGGTGTTTTGCATAACTTCACTTGTTCTGTATACAATGATGCCACGCTATTAAGAATCTTACATAACTTTTAATGGTTACGCTATTTGTTATTTAAAGGAATAGTTCACCCCAAAAGGAAAATGTTGCTGCAAACTTACTTTACCTCAGGACCTCCAAGTGCAGTTGAATTTTTCGTCATCGGCACAGAGTGGAGAAAAATTAGGCATTACATCACTTGCTCATCAATTGATCCTGTGCAGTGAATGGGTGCCATGAGAATGAGAGTAAAAACAGCTGATAAAAACATTACAATACTCCACAAATGATCCAGACCACTCCAGTCCACCAATTAATGTCTTATAAAATTAATAAAGTGTTGTATGAAGTGAATAAAAAAACATCCTATGAAAGCATAATTGTAAGAAACAAACCCATCATCCAATGATCCAACAAATCCAGAGTCATAATCCACAATAACGCTTCCTCCATTGGAAAAGTCTATTGCCTGCATGTTGTCTCTCACATTAAAATTCACCCACATATTTGTTTAGAACAGTTTTGGACTGTTTTCCTTTGTAAACGGTGCTTGTAATCTGTGCATATTTCTCTCCTGCCTCAATGAGACGAGATTTTGTTTTTAATCTGGAGAAAGCCATATTATGGATAGAGAACTTGTATTTTACCCAGAAGCAACAGTTTGAAGTTAAAAATGTATTACGGATTTTCTTATTAAAAACACACAGATTGTGGATTACTTACATTACTTGTGGATTATTGTGATGTTTTTATCAGCTGTTCTAACTCTAATTCTGATGGCACCCATTCACTACAGAATATCCATTGGTGAGCAAGTGATGAAATGCTACCGTCTCCAAATCTGCTCTGATGCAGAACCAATTCGCTAGGTTTGGATGGCCTGAGGGTGAGTCCAATTTTCTGAAAACGTTCATGTTGGGTGAATTATTCCTTTAAGAGCTTTTAGTGTAGTGAGCAAGCAGCTGCTTTTCTAAAAGAGGTTGGTTTCCCCCACTGGACAATAACAGTAAAGGAATATGATTCGATTTAGCAACAGAGACAGACAAACAAGCCTCTTTCAAAGCTCGTGTGTTTCCATTATGACCCAGAGGTCTGAAATAAATGAGGTCTTATGGGGCAACCAACTCCAGAAATTAATTTCCAATCTGTCGAACACGCTGCTTCCCAAAAGTGTTTCCTTTGCTTCTTTTTGACTCTGTTTTATGCTCTATAGTAATAACATGGTAAATCACTAATCTCCAAATAACCTTAGAGCTACTATCATCTCTATAGTTCAATGCAGTGGGGAATACTGAAACGAGTTTACTTCTTTCGTCTTTCGCGCAGTCATTTCATCTGGGTAATGAGGAAAACAGGGTTCAATCACCCAGCTAAAACAATACTAATATTTTTAACCCCTTTCTTCTCTCCGGATTGATGTGTCTATATTTATTTTTGTATTTTTTTTGAGGAACTTTAAATGTTGCACAATACTGTATGATGATGCTATGACTCTTTAAGCCCAAGCCAGATAATTTTAATGAGCAGTGGGTTGAATCTATAGCCTGTGGCTAAGTACTAAATGTCAAGTAAGTGCAAATCAAAATTAATTGATACAGGATCTTATCTGTGTACATGGCACTCTCGGTTTTGTCAAGTGTTCAGAAGCCTAAAGGATGACATGATAGGCCATATTTAATAAAAATAAATATTGCTTGTAAAAATTCCAGCAAATTATAGTCCCCTCACCCACACGAAAGGGAATGGGAAATTGTGTTTGCGTCCAACTTATAGCGATAAGAAGGTTCATCTTCATGTCTTATTTATTTCTTGCCCCGTAGAACATCACTTTAATAAAAACTAGATGTTCCCTTGGAAATCTCTCACATGAAGCACAATGTTTGCTTTCCCAAAGAGCTTGAATCTCAAGTGGTTTCTTACCTTACAGTGCATTCAGACACTAATGGGAAAAACATTGCTTTGATATATTTTTTCTTTTATAACATATCTTATTTCAAACTACTGGAAAGAATGCATACAGAATACACACTTAATTGATTTTCTCAAAATTATTATTATTATTTGTCTGAGCCAAAGAAAACTTCACTTCAGCAGAAAGCTGTTTTACAGTTTATTCAATTATGAGGATTGTAACAGGGGTTTGTCGTTGTTGCTCTTTATATAAATTTTTTATTCCTAAAAACATGGTGAAAATAAAATTGTTCTTGGCTGTCGAGAGTATTTTCTAATTTATGGAGAGATCAAAAGATACCCATCTCCTCTTCTTGTTTAATGTCAAAATTAAGTCCAATCCAATCTTTTATACAATTCATATTTAATTACTGTGCATAATGTCTCATTTGCATACCTTTGTATACATAAACATACATTTTCACAAAATGTGTAATAAAAATAACATTTTCTTAATGGACTGTAATCAATCAGCTGTGGTGATATCTATTATTTCTATTCTATTCACCTTTAGTCTCTTGCTTAAAATCAATAGCTCAAATTGTTAATCAAGTAATGACGGTTGTACCCAACATCTTGTGGACATCTTGAAATGTGCTACTAACTGTAATTAATGCCAGGAGAAACCCTTGAGGATGCCCTGTTAGCTCCCAGATAAACACTACGGCTGAATCACGGAGCACAGCTGTTGTTGCATAACTGATCTGTTTCTTAATAACCGTGTAATGGATGTAACATGGTTTTGAATCAAAACACGAGCATCTCGATTATCTTAATGCTGCAGGCTTGTGCACTACATCTGTCGATGTCTGTCAACCTTTAAAGTTACTGTAAATAAAGAGTGAATTAATTAATTCAGAATAGACTGTCAGGTTTGACAGTCAACCCAATAAATAACAACCCAAATAAATGTTGCTTATGTCACAAGTGAGTCAGTTTGTAAGAGAGACGTTATAGCAAATCTACCTGTTTTAATATAAAGCAGGTGGTTTTGTCAATTCAATTATTTGGGTATGTATTGCAAAGGTTTAATCCACTTAAGCAGGAAAATGACACCCCTGCTAAACAAATGTCTGTAATCTGCTTGGTTCAGGGGAAAGAGCATGTTGCACCATAGTGTTGGCAAAAATTTCTGTATTTAAAAAAGTAGAGCCAAGAACAGCACATTGCTTTCAAGGTGGCGGATTATTGAATTTCAAATGTGGAATATTGCTGAAAAAGCTGTTTAAAAGGGGCATTTTAAAAATACAATGGGATCCAAAAGTTGTTAGGGAGGAACAATAACACATCCAAAGTGTTGGATTTGAAAATATACGTTAATGTCCAATAAATGAGAAATACCCGAGATTAGGTTTTTTAAGTAGTGGGTCAATATGGAAATTGTCTTGGTTTTATTGATATTGATATTTTATTCCTGTCCATGTGGGATTTACTTAAAGATGTGTAGTTGAATGGCAGGTCGTCTCTTTCAAACCAATCTTAAAATGCATACCTGTTTTCATTGTACATTATTGTGAGTCCCATACCATTTTAAAGTAGGTGTTTAAGTCATTTGAGTGTTTTTATTTATTGAGTGCAAAAATACTTACACAAAAGTTATTTTTAACGATATAATTATTTATTTTATAATCATTTGTCTAAGTGATGTCCATTTGGTGATAGACCATAACACAAAAACAGGCGGTTAGTAATAAACCTAAAGTAAAAACTTGCTATGGTACTGCGTTAAGTAACTGAGACTCTTGTTGGTTTTGATTGCCTCTATTGGTCCTCATTTGTAAGTCGCTTGGATAAAAGCATCTGCTAATGACTAAATGTAAATGTAATGGATAATATGTAATATGCATATGTAAGAGAGTCCACAAATTAAATGGTAATTAGATCATATGTGGATTAAAATACTAAAATCTTTATTTTGTTACAATAATCCGAATACAGTAAATTTTTATGATTACATGTTAACATTCACAAACTGGCAGATTTGAATTTATAATAATAATAATATCTAGTCCTTTCTAAAAAAGCCTATGCTTATAGATATGAAAGTATTCAGTTTTGTGGAATTGCACAAAACACATGGCCAGTCAGCGTAAAATGCTACATATGGATGGGCCACACAGCATTAAAAAATTAATATCATCTTTTGTTTTTATATTTATTTTTACAAACTCCCTGCTGTTCCTTCACAAACCCCAGTTTAGGAAACCTTTATGTAATGTAATGTTTAATGCACTTCATGTTGTTAATAACAAATGGAATTTATTTTCTTTCTCTTTGTATTTTTATATCATATATGGAACAAGATTATCTTTTTTAAATCAATGTGATAAACGAGTTGGGTTGAATGTAATCTAAGAGTAATCTACCCAGCACTATTATTAATATTTACTTATTTCTGCCATAATGTTAAAATCGATGCAGAAGACAAACATACCAAATACAAAATCAGTTTTTCGCAGATTTTATTATATAGCTGCAATGAAAGCACTCTATACGCTTCTGTTCAAGTATATTGAAGCGCTCAAACCTTTTGATGTTGACTGAGCTGCAGCAATTCCCACCATGTGTGAAGCGGTTTTCTGCAGCACGTGTGGGGCTGATTCTGAGTCAGTATCTGAGTGGGTGGACATCAGCCTACCTGCGGCCCAGGATGTTGGCCTCATGCTGAGGAGATCTGTAGATGCTGTGAACAGTTTGCCAGTCATCAGTGTTCAAGTTAGTGCATCATTATCCCTTCAAACAGCCCTGCTAATGCGAAGCAAAGTTGGGCTCTCCCACACCGCCTGTTATGGCACAACAGAGGTAAAGCTAGTGGTTTGCCAGACGCTGCTAGGAAGAGGATTCAGGGTCTCTCTGGCTCAGTGCGACACAGTGATCAGGATGAAAGACAAAGAAACACTTAGTCACATAACCCATTAAAAAAACCAGCGGAGAGAGCTGTGCCTTTGAGATAGAGAGCGAGAGATTGCTAGAGTTGTGGAGAGAGGCTGGAAAGAGATTTATTTATTATCAGACTTTTCTGAACAAGCTAGTGTATTACAAAATTAGTCATTCAAATTGGAAATGGAGTTCTGAATAGCAGTAAGTTTAGTTTTTGTCATAGTTTTATTTATATAAAAAACCTTCAAGTTTAGTAATTATTTAAACATTTCTATTGAATAATTTCAGTTCCGAAATCAGCATCGTGAAATCTTTCACCCTCATGTGAAATTCCAGATCATGTGAACTCCTATGAAATGAGTGAACTTTTAATTTACCATAAAGTGCAAAAATAAACCAAATATGTAAACATTTGGTATATTAATTTATTTGGTTAAAACTCTACGGTTTATTTTTCCCAGTAATTACTGTCAATTATAGCGTCCCACTCATCCGGCTATCTAAAGCTGGCACTTCATTCATGTCTCTCGTAAAACTTTTCAGTAATTTTCTTGCAAGGTACACTTTGAAATCAATGTCACATATCCCGGAGTTATTTATGTATGTGTGTAGTAAATGATATGACTGTACATTGTCTCATGTTCATGTTGTTTCAACAAACAGCTGCTTGCTAGGAACGTCTCGGTTACATATGTAACCCTCGTTCCCAAACATTATGTCGTGACTCGATCTATGGGGTCTTACTTGGGAGTCCGAATGAAATTTGGCTAGTGGATTTTGCATACCTGAGCCACTCCCATGGGTATAAATATGTGACAGGTGCATCCACTCATCAGGTTTTATGCTGAGGAGCCGAGAACTTGTCCCTGGCAACCAGCGATGGTTCGAGGTTATGGCATGGGTATAACGTCTCGTTCCCTAATCAGGGATACGAGGGTTAAGGACCATAACTGAGATGTTGCCATATCAGACACCCATAATGTGACCGACAGATGGGAGTCCAGGAAAGTGCCAAACTGACCCGTCACACCACTATGCATTGAAATGTTGACAGCAGCCGATGTCAGACAAATGCTACGCAAAGGTCGTAACCTTCCCACCACCCCAGTGCAAATTCGCTGACCTTGGTACCCGCAGGGACCAAAGGTGAGTATATCGCTGCTGGTGATAGTCAAGCCGCTGTTCCTTTCACCCCAGAAATTTCTTAAGAAAAGGGATTTCGACCTTCAACGAAAGATTGCTTCAAGTCTGTGGAAGAATACACATATGGGATCGCCCGAAGGGAATGAAGCCATATGGACACCTAGCCCAGTACAGGGGCTGACCGGGGACCCGGGCAAGACCTAATCTGACTGCCGGGGATGCTGGAGGAACTCCACCAGGGTTTGCCGTCTGGGGAAATTTACTGGTGGAGGAAAAAGGCGCTCACATACCCGGGTGAGGGGGAATGGCACAGCAAGCGTGACACTGGCCAGCTCTTCCTGCCACTTATCTGTTACCCAACACATGGGAAGAAACTGGCTCAAATTGGAGACTGTAAAATCTCGCAAAGGTGTTCGGTGTCGCCCAGCCGTTAGTCACCTATGTCTGCCCGAGAGGTGCCATGCGCCAATGCATTGGAGGAGTCAGCACTCCGTGTGGAAGGTGGCCATAACCACAAGCGGGGCACGGCTCACCTTGGGATTGGTACGCCAAGGTGATGGCATCCACTATCCAGTGGGCCAACCTCTGCTTGGAGACAGTCTTCCCTTCTGCTGCCCTCCGTAGCAGAGAAGGAGCTGCTCAGAGCTTCTGAAGCTCCGGGTGCAGTCCACGGATATGGCAACACTCTTAGGGAAAAGGGAGCAAAGCCAAGGCTGGATGACTCCTCTGAGGGCAGTGCTTGCAGATTCACCACCTGATCGTGGAAGGGCATTGTGGGAACCTTGGGCACGTATCCAGGCCGGGGTCTCAGGACAATGTGAGAGTAGGCCGGCCTGAACACAAGGCATTCTTCACTCACCGAAAATGTTTGGAGATCCCCGACCCTCTTGATGGAAATTACCCCTCTGAAGTCTAACCAGGATGATAGAGAGATCCCAGGAGGGCACCAGGGGTGAACTAGGAGGATGTAACCTTCTGGCACCCATCAGGAACCTGAGGATGAGATTGTGCTTTCCCAGGGACTGGCCATCCATAGCTGCCACATACACTTTCAAGGTGGAGGGTTGAAAGCCTTCGCTCCAACCCTTGCTGCAAGAAGGACAGCACAACTCCGATCTGGCATTTTTTGGGGGTCTTCTCGGCGAGAAGAAGACCAGAATGTGAACAGATTCCACTTCAAGGCAAAAGCTCACCTCGTAGAGTAGCCTGAGTGATAGTGTTTTCCACCGTCGGTGGGCAGATCACTTAAGTCTGCCACGTCCCGTGCAGGAGCCACACATTGAGGTTCCAAGATCTGGATGCGGGTGCCACATAGTGCCGAGCCCTGAGAAAGGGTGTCCTTCCTTAGAGGAATCTGCCAGGGAGGGGCTGTTGCGAGGAGCATGAGTTCTGGAAACCAGGTCCGGGTGGGCCAGTATGGCGCAACCAGCAAAGACCTGTTCCTTGTCCTCTCTGACCTTGCACAGCGTCTGTGCAAGAAGGCTCACTGGGGAAAACGCATACATGCGAAGGCCCCGCGGCCAGCTGTGTACCAGAGCGTCCGTGCCAAGGGTGCCCTCGGTCAGGAGTCATTACACTGCAATGGGATTCCCCAATCGACTTCAGCTCAGGAGTAATCTCGGTATGGAGTTGCCATTCGCAGGGGATTTGAGATGTTGGAGTGTGGCGATAGAGCTCCCCCGGAATGTGGAACGGTCACAGTGCGTCGGTAAGACCAACACGGGGCTACGCAGCACGGCCAGAACGACACAAGGCTAAAAGCAATTCCAGCAACTAGAGGCAGTTGATGTGCCAAGCAAGTCGAGGCCCTGTCCAGAACCCGAGGCTGCCTGCCCGTTGCATGTAGCACACCAGCCCTCACTGGAGACATACGGTCGTGACAACGACATGCCGAGCCAGTGTTCTAAGGGCATCCCGGCCGTAAAGAAAGAAAGGTCATCCAGGGGCGAATGAGCGGACAACCGGTGGCGTGATGTGTTCAGTGAAGGGACCACAGCTCTTTTCGATTAAGCACCCAGGGGAATCGCTGAATTAACAGGGACGCCGCTGATTTTGTGCCGTAAGCAACCAGAAAAAAGCCTTTCTTCAGCAAGGCAGAGCAGTATTCGCCTGGTGAATCTAAAAACCTGTGGCACATCACTCAGCTCTGAAACAACATATGACGAGTGGATGCACCTGTCACCTATTTATACCCGTATGCACGGGGAGTGGCTCAGCATGCAAAATCCACTAGCGAATTTTCATTGGCGTTTTCTCTTAAAGTCATAGATGATTGGGGCTCCCAGGTAAGACCCCATATGTCGAGTCACGACATAACTCGTAGTGACCAACGGATAGGGAACTGCTTTTCTTCAAGGAAGCTTTGCGTTTAGTGCCTCAAATCATTATTTTGTGTCCAATTATTTACTTATGTGGCCAGTAGCTGTGTAATTTTCAAATGATTTACTGGAAATAATAAACCATCCGTGTCGTTTTGGAATACTTATTTTAACATACTTCAAATTGGCTAAACACTAATTGTAATTTTGAATACTAATTAGGATGGATAGTAGCCTATGAACTGGGATGCAACTTTGCGTCATTGCTAGAACATCAGCAGTCATTAACCGCCACCTGCTGTTCACTAGTTTTTATTTTTATTTTTTGGGGGGTTTTCCAACAAAAACAGAAAAAAGCTTTATATTGTTGATCAGATATTCATTAGTTAGATATTTATAGATAGATATTTTACTCTTAAACGCATACCTCAGGTCTTTAGTGACCCCGGATGTCATTTACTACCCTCCCCCACATTCATTTTTTATAGACATCAACCTTCTTCGTATTCCTCAATATATTAATTATAAACAATATAACAAGAAAAATATATATAAAAGAACATCTGTTTTCTAATTATTTTATTGCAAAAGTGTATAGGTTCGCTAGCCACCCGAGGGTAGGTAGGTAATATAAATACGTTATAATAGAATAATATAGGCAACAAGTATAGTTTTCTTGCAACAATAATTAACTATCGAGACTCAAAGAGTGCAATTAATTGACCTTTAGTTCTCAATGGGGCACTGTTGACACACAATGATGCGTGAGTTCACCAGAATTAACGCAGATTGTAAAACAAACGAATAGATCAGCAAAAATGACTGGTGGTACGGCAGAGTACTGAAAGAGTCCAGGTTCCATGATTTTGAAAATGTGTTGAGCAGAACGATAGTTGAGACTATGGTGGGATCGCAAATAGGAGACAGAATTGACTGAGGGGAAATAGCTAGCTATGGTGATGTAGCGTGATGGTTCAAATGACCTTTCAGGTCAAAAGGGAATTTGGTAATTAAATAATTTGCAAATTCTTTTGTAATGTTATTAAACGATAAGGAGAGTGTACAGTATAGATCATTCGTGGGGCGGTCGCTAAAGATCCAAAATATTAAAAAGAACATAGTTAAAGGTGCTCAGATGCTTTTTTTTCCAGCTGCACTAAACCCGCATGCACAGGTGTGGGGAGAATTTTGAGTAATTTGCTGACATAGATAAACATGCTTCTGATTAATGTGCTGTTCGAGAAGGCCAAGCTACAAAACATCATCAATGCTTTAGTTTATTATTATGTATTGATCCATACAGTGGCTCTTCAACACTGAAAGTCTCAGCCGGCTTAATTTGGAGCCAGCAAATGCATTAATAATTAATGCTTTTTACATCTGCGGTGTATTCTAAATGTGTATAAAACAACGACACACATATTAAACACTGAGAAAAGCTGGCATGAATCCTGGAAAGATTCATTTTCCTTAACGATTAAATGGTTAGGAAAGGCGGGAGCCGAGTGATTCATCCTGGATCAGCCCACATGGGTTAAAAATAGCTGTCAGGTGAATTAAAGAGTAAAGCATAATGTTGTGATTTTTTTAAAGCCCTCAAGGTACGCGTCATAATGAATCATCAGCTCTATGTATCAAAAGTGGTAGAATGAAACACACAACATATTAATTTCAACGAAAACTGGGGAATTTTTTTTTGCTGTGTGGCTGTTTTTAATTTGTCAATTGAACAGATGCCACTATGTAGTGTAATGAACGTGAAAATCAATTCCACTCAGGCAACCAATCAAATTAGCATCCGAGCAACTCCGGGACTGTCGTCATCTCGATTTGGATCTAACAAAACAGGAAATTTATAACAAATAAGTGTCCAAATCCCTTTTTTTTCACGGAAAAACACTTTTTTCACCCGAACAACTGAATGCCCAACTGGATTGAGAACTCAGGGTTGTATGTATGTAGCTGAATTGTATTTGTAAAATGCAGTTTAAGATCACAATTGGCCCATGGTGGGGCAAAACCAGGTTTGCATCAAATCTCTAGGTGGTCCAAGCATTTTCTAGGGGGTTTTAAACAAGAGATATGGTAAAAACCACACTTAGACTGTGTGCGAAATTATGCTATTAGTTATTTTGTTGAGTCTTAACACAGAATGTTTTTCAAATCGATGTAGTAAATATAAACTAAATATACTGGATTATTTTAATATATTAAAATGGGCCAATTAGCACATGTTAAGGGAGTAATATTGTGATTTGATATTAATATTGATGATTATTTATGTATTTTATGACTATTTATGAAGATATGTGTTCAGTAGATGATTGTAAAAATAGTAATTTGATCTCTATACGAGAATACAAAGAAGTTTCCAACTAAACAATTGGCTTTTTAAGCAACGTATAAAACTATAGTATATCAAACAAACAAATTCGAAGTATAATTAGTATTAAATTATATTAAAATATGTTAATCTTATCTATACCGTATTATTGCTGACATGTATTTCTATTTATATATTAATGACTAATATGTTACTATCATAAATACAATGTGTTGTTTCCAAAATAAATAATTGGCTTTATAGCACTTATGAAAATAATATCTGGAAACTATTGGCTTTGTACGTGGTAATGGCGATTGTAAGTGTTTTATCCAACCCACTGTGTAACATCGTAAGCTTTTTATAAAGCGCTTTTTTTCAGTTTGATTCAAATGTATTTGTATAACAGTTTTCACAATAAATATAGTTCCAAAATTGTTTTACAGAGACCATTACAAACTCTAGTTTGCAGCCAAAAGCAAAAGATACAACACAAACACAAATGATTTTTTTTCACGTGTTGCAATATTAAAAAAAATATATATATTACAATCTTTAGAAAGCAGAATTAAACTGTACATATTAGACTCTGTAAATGATTTGTTATTATCTAAATGTTAAGCATATTTAAAATTAAATATGTTTGAAAAACCCCTGTGTTAAAACACAGACAAACCTAACCCTAACCCACAACATGCACACATTATAAATGTTCAGTTTTTTTGTTACTTTAAAAAGGCAAAAAGTATTGGGAACAAGGTCTATAGTTAATACACTATAATGGCAAATAATTAAGGCATTTTTGGTGAATAGTATGTGATTTTCATTTCCAGCTAGATGAATAACAGAATAATCGCAAAGGCAATATAGTTCGCACATGCTTATTCTTATAGACCAACTTCAGACTTTTTAAAAATACAGTCATGCAAGTGTAATGGGATTTTGCATTATTTTTCAACATTGAACAGTATCTACTTTGCACTTTGATGTTCATGAAAGCACTCTTGAATATATGTATAGGCCTGAGTCTAGAGCTCTTAAACTGATTTGTTCGCTGGCTGATTCCAGCGAGAACAACTAGAAATGAATAAATGTATTGAACACAGAAAGATGAAATTCCAGCCATACGTTTCTCAAAGGGCTGGGATGAATATTCAAGGCTTGACTCAGAGGTCAGCCTATGGAGTGATGATCTACATACAAAACTCAGTGATCTAATATTCAGTATGATGCTCTGTCCAATGCAATGTGAATCGTATCGTTTATGTAAATGTCCTATGTTGAGCTGTGTAACTTATGGTTTCGGTAAACATTTACATTCTAAATGGGAACCCAGTTACTGTACTGTTTAAGCACCAGAATATCTTAGAGACTTGAAGATGGGGTCTTTTTAGTGAGCAAATAAGCAACGCTATGTGGAAACATTCTAGCAGCCACTCCACACCATATTACTTGTCCATGTGTTGTCCTTAGACCTTGATAATCATATTTCTGAAGTGCTTGTGGTGCTTTTTTCATAAAATAACAATTTAAAAACCATCTATCCATAAGCTTTTTTCCATAACCATCTATCCATAAATCCTCTTCCTTTTGCCCATTATGGTAATGATCTGAAATCTGTAGAGAATCCTGTGGGTGTAAACTAAAACATTCACAGCCGCTGCCTTCTGGTGGTTTCATCATCATGTCAATACTGTGTGCTCTGTGTTTTAGCCATCCTCTTCTCATAAGACATCCCCACTACACAATGACATGATTAATATCTGGGGGTGTTTCTAATAATGGGGGGTAATTTTTGTTCATAAGACCCTTGTTTGTCCTGAACTGTTTAACTGCCTGCTGTTCTTCAGAAAAATCCTTCAGGTCTCACAAATTCTTTTGTTTTCCAGCATCTTTTGCGTATTTGAAACCTTTTCTCACAATGACTGTATGATTTTGAGATCCATCTTTTCACAATAAGAAGACAACTGTGGGACTCATATGCAACTATTACAAAAGGTTCAAGCGGTCACTGATGCTCCAGAAGGAAAAGCCATGCATTAAGAGTCAGGGGTGAAAACTTTTGAACAGAATGAAGACATGTACATTTTTATTTGTTTGCCTAAATATCATAACATTCAGTGCTAGCCTTCAGAAGCTACAGAAGATACTTACATGTTTCCCAGAAGACGAAATAAGTTCAATTTACACTCAACTTCAAATAGTTTTCACCTTCAGGCTCTTAATGCATGGTTTTTTCCTTCTGGAGCGTCAATGACCATTTGAACCTTTTGATAATAGTTTCGTATGAGTCCCTCAGTTGTCCTCAGTGTGAAAAGATGGAGCTCAAAATCATACAGTCATTGTTGGAATGGGTTCAAATAAGCAAAATATGCTGGAAAACCAAAGAAATTGTGAGACCTGGAGGTTTTTTTTCTGAAGAACAGCAGGCAGTTTAACAGTTCAGGACAAACAAGGGTCTCATGAACAACAATCACCCAAAAATCACCAGTGGTTCGTCCAGGTAACAACACAGTATGAATGGGATGAAATATATACAGGTCAGTACTATATAAAAAATATGCATTTTGTATGATCCCTCTTACTTTGGTAAAATAATTTACATTTTGCAGATATTGTAAAGTGAGTGTAAACATTAGTATTTTATCACTTTCTTTTTATCTAGCTATCTATCTATCTATCTATCTATCGATCTATCTATCTATCTATCTGTCTGTCTGTCTATCTACTGTATCTATCTATCTTTTAATAATAGATTCCTCAATTGGATCACTGTGTTTTGGATGAAAGAGGAGACAGTTTAAAATATCCATTACCCAAGGGTTATGAGGCACAGCCACCAAAATAATGCACTATTTATGATTAATTTATTATACTTAGACATTACAAAAAGAAGAATTTCAAGATGAAACTTCTTTACATTCTGCCAGGACAATTCTAATACAAAGCGGATATAAAAAAAAAACAAGCGTAAAACAATTTAAAAGAATGAAGCAATTTGGCCATATTGAATTAATTAGCGCACACAAAACATTTATTATTATTTTAGCAGATGCTTTAATCCAAAGTGACTTCAAAAAGAGAAATGAAAAACATAAAAAGTAAATATAAAAATAACAAATAATATAATGTTTAAAAAATGTTCCCTGCACAGTACAGTCACTGTCGTTGCACAAATTGTCAAATAGATAATCTTTTTTTCTACAAAGACAAATTCATGATTCATTGCTCTTTTATATGTAAACCTAGTTGCTGTGGGATGTAATGTGAGCAATTCATTATCGTAAACAATAGAATGTGGCTTTTTTCCCCTATTGGAATATAGTAACTATAAATGATCCAAGTGCAACAAACTGTAGTAGCATGCTGAATGTTCACCGCATGCCTATAATGTATTTCTAGGGACCCTCAATGGATCTCCATTCACCTGTGAGTGCACTGGGGGCAAAAACCATCACGTAACAGCAGTTATGCCATTTATTAGACATTATTTTTGGACTTGCTGCCTGTGAATGTGAGCGGCACTGTATATGAAAATATCAAAAGGCCTGTCGCAGGCCTCTGCAAAGTGGCTCTCCACTGAGAAAGGAAGTGTTCAGGTGCCAATCACTCTAGAAGGATAGACGTATAGAAGCCACTAGGGAGGGTGTTTAATCTGCTGGCAAACCAGTAGGATCGGTATCACAAGTCACACTACTAGAGGTACCAATAGACGCAGCTTCTTATCATCCTGGTCTAATGTTTGTCTTTTTTTTTGTGACAGAGTCCGCGTCAAGCTTCCGTACGAACTATTGTCTCACCATCTCCCCCTGGTCTGGTGCTGAATGCTGTCAGGACACCCTCTGATAACCCCCAGCATTTTTTTGGGGGTCTAATATGTCTTCTCTTAACCCTGTGGTTTATCCAGTGTCATTGCACTGAGACAAGGATATCAAGTTGAAGATATTTTGTCCCTGTCATCCATTATCATGGCTGTCACCCCGGCTATCGTCAAAGCCTGAGAACAATACCTATTTATCCGCCCTCTGGAGCCTATCTTGGACAGACCGTACGCCTCGGCCCCTCATGATTGCCTGCTGACTACGGACGTCCGAGACAAAGCGGTACGTAATGACCAGCATGGCACCCCACGACCTTCAGTGCCTGAGCCCAAGAGCTCTGTATTGCAGGGTACACGCCCCAGGCAGACATCAAGCTGGATTCCCGGTGCCTCAACTCGGGACCCCTGGTCACTGACGCGAACGGTTTACATTGACAACTAACCCAACATTAAACCAGTATTAGATCACTTCCAGAATAAAAATGTCCTGATAATTTAACACCCACATGACCATCCAGTGGCTCATGTCTTTTCTTTCTTCAATTCGAAAAGATAATGAAGTTTTTGAAGTGCAAATTGCAGTTTCAATGCAGCTTCAAGGGCTCCACACCAATCACAGCCGAGGAATAAGGTTTCTTATCTAGCCAAACGATCGATAACCTGTCAAAAAAATAAAAAGTACGTACTTTTTAACATCAAATCCTTTAACTACATTTATTTAAATGCCACTGTTCGTTGCTGTCAAAAAGGTATTACTGTTTCTGCAAAAATATGAAGTCAGGGCTCTGGCTGGGCCATTCAAGAACAGTCACAGAGTTGTTGTGAAGCCACTCCTTCGTTATTTTAGCTGTGTGATTAGGGTCATTGTCTTGTTGGAAGGTAAACCTTCGGCCCAACCTGAGGTCCTGAGCACTCTGGAGAAAGTACTTGGTACTAGATATCCCTGTACTTGGCCGCATTCAACTTTCCCTCGATTGCAACCAGTCGTCCTGTCCCTGCAGCTGAAAAACACCCCCACAGCATGATGCTGCCACCACCATGCTTCACTGTTGGGACTGTATTGGACAGGTGATGAGCAGTGCCTGGTTTTCTCCACAAATACCGCTTAAAATTAAGGCCAAAAAGTTCTATCTTGGTCTCATCAGACCAGAGAATCTTATTTCTCACCATCTTGGAGTCCTTCAGGTGTTTTTTAGCAAACTCCATGCGGCTTTCATGTGTCTTGCACTGAGGAGAGGCTCCGTCGGGCCACTCTGCCATAAAGCCCCGACTGGTGAGGGCTGCAGTGATGGTTGACTTTCTAAAACTTTCTCCCATCTCCCGACTGCATCTCTGGAGCTCAGCCACAGTGATCTTTGGGTTCTTCTTTACCTCTCTCACCAAGGCTCTTCTCCCCCGATAGCTCAGTTTGGCCGGACGGCCAGCTCTAGGAAGGGTTCTGGTCATCCCAGACGTCTTCCATTTAAGGATTATGGAGGCCACTGTGCTCTTAGGAACCTTAAGTGCAGCAGAAATTTTTTTGTAACCTTGGCCAGATCTGTGACTTGCCACAATTCTGCCTGAATTCTTCAGGCAGTTCCTTTGACCTCATGAATATCATTTGCTCTGACATGCACTGTGAGCTGTAAGGTCTTATCTAGACAGGTGTGTGGCTTTCCTAATCAAAAAAAAAAATCAGTATAATCAAACACAGCTGGAATCAAATGAAGGTGTAGAACCATCTCAAAGATGATCAGAAGAAATGGACAGCACCTGAGTTAAATATAGAGTGTCACAGCAAAGGGTCTGACTACTTAGGACCATGTGATATTTCAGTTTTTCTTTTTTAATAAATCTGCAAAAATGTCAACTATTCTGTGTTTTTCTGTCAATATGGGGTGCTGTGTGTACATTAATGAGGAAAAAAAATTTACTTAAACGATTTTAGCAAATGGCTGCAATATAAAAAGAGTGAAAAAATTTAAGGGGGTCTGAATACTTTCAGTACCCACTGTATATATACTGTATATACATTTTATTTTTTTTTTATTTTAATTTTTTACATTGGACAAAATAATGCAGCCTTGGCATAAGAGCGCAAAGGAATTTTCTTTCAGGAAAAACAAATAAATAAATAAACTAACTTACTGAGCCCAAAACAGTTTTAAAAATAGTGTACTTCTAATATATAGACAATCCAAGGAACACATTGAATTCAACATTTTAAACAAATTTTGCAAGTAGAAAGACTGCAATAGTATTTTCTTGTAAAACACACTCAAGTAATTATTCTTTTATTTACAACTTTGGAAAAAAAATAGTGTGCATAACATATATGCATCTAAAACCACACTGCCTCATTAACTAGCTACTTATTGTTAGTAGCTTAAAGTACAACACTACAGCTTGACTAGTTTAACTATAGCTTGTAAAGTAAATTGCCCAGCAAACTATTTTATTTCCATAATATGCCGCATTATATTTGCAACGAATATCCATCAAGAAAAAATGTAGGGTGGGACTTCATTTTATCCACTGGAATAAACTGAATCATAAATAGTGGATGTTACTGTATACATACATGAATATGGTTGAGTGGGAGGACTGACATTTCGATAAAAGGTTACTAAGACAAAACTTTTCTTTTTTATTTGAAACAACATACTCTGTCTGATGAATTATGCACAATAAGACCACAAACATGCATTAAGGAGGTTAACAGAGTCATTTTGATGTCATGTTGACAATCAGAAAGGCTGCTTGAATCTCACGAGACACGTGCAGGTAGTGTTCAGAGACACGTGAAGAGCAGCTCCTTAGAGTTAATGTCTTTATTACACATGATGTCTGCTAAGATCCATATCTATAATTAAGTCCTTTTGCCAGATGAAGGGTCGAGCCCCAGCGCTGTTACTCTTTGTGCACCTGCCGTGACTTTAGAGATGATACACGGCTCTGAAGTCACGTGTGTACAGTAGATCACTGCGGCAGGTCCCTGCGGTATTAATGTAATAGCTGAGAGTGCAGACAGCGTGTGTTTCTTAGTCTTTGTAAGCACACAATCTCAGCGTGATGTGCTTTTTAAATTCCTCCTCCAGCTTCATAGCTTTGCTGTTGCCTTTTAATAAACTCAAACTCAAGGACAAGCTCTATATAACTTTATATTGTTGGCACCAAACAAAAACAAAAAATCACACTGATTTTATCATATAACATTCCTGTTTTTGATTGTGATAAATTTGTGGTTTGCAAATATTGTCAGAGCAAGAACTGAGAGGCTTTAAAAAAAAAACACGCTTACCTTTTCCTATAGTTGTGTTATATGTGTGTTATATGTGAAGCTACATATATGTGGATGACCCTGAGTTTGTCTCAACCTCTTCTGAATAATGAGAAATGTACAAGGATACAATATAATAGCAATAATGTATTTGACAACTGAAGAGTGCCTTCTGAAATTTTAATCTAAAATGAGTTTTTTTTATCAGGCTCCTATATTTGTGTTCAGTTATTTCACTATAATGGCATATAAAAGGACCTATATATTGCCATTAAGTAAAATGACTGAATCTAAACATAAGAGCCTGATAAAAATATTAATTTTAGAAGGAAATGTCAGATGGCACTTAGAGCCTTTTGCATCTAAACTCTTCAATTACTCTTTATGTTTTTAATTATTATCTTGTGTGTGACCTGTGTTTTTATTCAATAATGCGACTTTGATTTCTTAAGGATCATGTGACACTGAAGACTGGAGTAATGATGCTGAAAATTCAGCTTTGTATCGCAGGAATAAATTACGCATTACAATATATTAAAATAGAAAGCAGTTCTTTTAAATTGTGATAATATTTGACAATTACTATTTGTACTGTATTTTTAAATCAAATAAATGCAGCCTTGGTGAGCATAGAAGTCTTCTTTTAAAAACATTATGAACTTGCTGAACTCAAGCTTTTGAACAGTAGTGGAGAGTGCGTCAGTAAAGTGGACAGATTACATTCGGATTAACCCTTCCCCCCTGTATTTACGATGTCTTCAGTGTGTAAAAATCTTCTACTATTCTACTTCGTCACTATTTCTTTCAGCTTCTTAACTAGTGATTGTAAAGCACAAAGTGGCTGAACCAAACTTAATAAAATCACTGCTAAGACTAATTTGCTCTTTTAAACATTTATAGATGATAGATCCAAATGCCAAATGGGTTCAGCTCAGACCTTGCAGAATGTACACCAGTCTGAGGCCATAACCCATCCCTTTAGAAAATGTAAAAAATATTTGATCTCAATGGTAGGAATAGAGTAGAAAGATTTTTGATCTGTATCTGGGAGGAAAGGGGTCTGTAATGTGCCTGACTTAATGTCTAACCAATATGACTTTGTGTAATGTGAGATAAGTGGTAGAAAATGTATGTTGAAGTAATGTGATTCATGACTAATTTACAGCATGTAGGGTTCTAAACTCATGATTTTATAGTTGCCTGTTGATAACTAGCTGAATATTTTTCCAAAGCATGTTTTGATAATTTATGAATTCTCATTATGTTTCCAAGTCTGGAAATCACACTTTTGAAATTCCCTGACACCTTCAGGCTCCATGGAATCATAATACATGACAACATATAAAATACAATATAAATCAATAAATAGACACCTAATTGGCTACATAAATGTAAACATGCTGAAATGGACCAATGGCATTATCTAAGTACCTTTAAAAGAAACAAAAAAGCAAAAACAAAACAAATCTCCATAAAAACACTTTATGCATTATACTGTATATTCCCCTGTATTTGTCAGAAAAAATGATGCATAGGCTGTTTTACATACAATATTAATCAAAAGCAAGAAGCTAAACAAATTCTGTGATGCCCATTGAATGTCTTGATGTTTAATAGTGACTCTTTAATAATGAATGTTGATCTAAATGATTTACTTTTTTGTCTTGGTTGTTCTAAATTATTTACTTTTTTGTCTTTGGCTTGCTTACAGCATGGTGTACAATGTTTGTGTTTGACAGCTACGTTTGCTTTAATTGGCCAGACCAGTTCCAAATTGTAAAAAAAAAAAAATAAATTTAAACTGTTCTCGCTTTCAGAGAACAGAAATCGACCAACTTTAAAACGTCCAAAACAACAGCTATTAGGAATCCCAAGCTCTTTCCTTGTTCAAAAGCACAAGTTAATAAAAAAAATCATGTGCTTGATACCACCACAAAACAACTGTTAAATGGGTTTCCATGTTTGTTAGAAGTCAGGTTTTCTTTTGATATAAATAGCTCTGACTTGAGTCCTTTGGAAGGTCACATGCTGGCCTCTCCTGCTTTCCATAGTAATGCATTCACCTTTAATCGAACAGACCCATAAGTACAGCTCACTCCAGAGAAGAGCCTGCTGGAAGACGGCATTAGTGATTAAGCCTCTGACAGGTGACTATTAGGCTGTGTGTTGTCTCTTTAGATTTGTTTTCCATCCTTATATCTCTTCTACTATTATTTGATTAGCATCCGAGTTATTGTGCTCACAGTGTGGTGTAGTGGGTGTTATGTTTGGTTGATCAATACATACAAGACAGCGACAGAGCAATGCAATTAATGTCTTCCCTGCTTTTTCAGCAAGCTGTTGAGAGCTGTAAATATCCTGCTTTTTCCATTGCCAAGTTTAGTTACCCTTCACCGCCCGTGATAATTTGTGCATGAGCCTGTAGCATGTGCATGTTTGTAAGTCTAGATGTCTGTGCTTGAACCTATGTTCTTAGAAAATGCATAATGCAGAGTATATACTGTTATGCAGTACATATGTTGAATTATATTTTCTATAACAGTTATTTCAAATTTGATTGGCTGAGTGGCATTCCAAGAGTACTGATATAAGATTGCATCACTCTGTTCTTTGTTTGCGGTTTCCACAGTCTGTGCATTAGCGGTGGCATTTATGACTGTTGAGTGAGTCATTGAATTATTCACTCAATCAGACTGATTCATTTATCAGTGTCATAACTGTTTTTGTTGCCACATGTTAACAACACCTGTTGGGTGTTCTTGTAGGGCCCAGTAGCAGGTTGGAAGGGGGGTCGCCGTGATTTTGCCAAGTAAGACATGTTCCTGGATCAACATCTTTTGTTGATCCTGGATCAACATTACTGTCCAAAAATATAGACTTAACCCAATCCCTACTAAACCTAACCCTACCCATAATTTATTCCTAAAATCAGTGGGATATGATAGCTGATTAACAAGGGTGTAGAAGCACCTAACCCTGATCGGAAGCCGTAAAACAGATATGTCCTGGAAAAGGTATCTCTACGGAGGTCTATTGTGGTAATACATACATCGGGCTAGCTCCAAACGTGACGATGCATTCACGACCTAATTTATGGTCCATACCACTGAAATACGTAAGTAGGCAAGTTTACATGGCCCCCGTCCCCTACAATCTGAATGTATCTAGACGACCCCTAACAATGTGCCCTGGCTGGTCAAGTGTCTGTGTGTTGTTACAGCTGAAAAGTTGCGCTCACTCGGCTACTGGACAGCGGTGCAGTCATTTGCTTATTACAATAAACTCCATCCATTTTTGGTCATTCAGATAAGATCTTTATATACACTTCCATTGTAAAAAACTCTAAGTTATTATGTGCACTCACAGTACAGGTTGTGTACATAATGAAAAGCAAAAAATGATGACCGGCTTCTGCCGGCTCGGTCTCTGTGACAACTTGAGCGCGAAACTCGAAACTCTGTGTAGCCCGTATAGCCTGACGTTATTGTATAAGATTTACCGTGAAAATCTAGAGATGAGTCAGAATATTGCCCTACTTTTCAAATTGGTAACCAATGCCAAATGTGTTTTTGAATAAAAATCGGGCCTATTCTAAGATAGTATATTCATATGAAAACATGAATAAGTGTTTTTCCTCTGCTCCTCACATACGTATAGATGATGACGAGTCTTGTGTCGCCGACTGCATCTCTGAAATCTGAAATCCAAACGAAAGCATGTTTATCAAATTATAAATGTTAAAGCAGTTCTCCTACTGTTTTCCTGACCAAATTCAAATTATAAAAGTTTAAGCTTCTGCAGGTTGGCACTGTGGCCTAAGCTGTTATGCCGTGTGATTGAGCGCTTATTAGGCTATGTAGGCAATTAAAGTTGTTCTTCTTATATATGATTTAACTGGTTAACGTTTGATTAGTCGACTAATGCTTCAAATGAACGACTAGTCCTTAGTCGAGGGCAGCCCTAAACACAAGTTATGTAATTAGATTACTTTTTCAAGTAACTAGTAAAGTAACACATTACTTTTTAATTAACAAGGAAATATCTGAGTTACTCTTTCAAATAAGTAATGCAAGTTACTTTGTTTTCCCATTTATTCACTGCACCTATCCTGTTCCCATGTTTAGAGAAATTGGGAGTGAGGTGCAGAGGCAGACGCACTTCCTTCAGCCTGAGGCTTATTCATTTATTCTTTTTTGTGTAAAAGGGCCTTTACAGTTGTCAAAAATACAACTTTTGGGTTTTCTGTTAATAAAAATAAATAAACAAGCCCAGATCAGGTGACAAAAAAAGTAATGCATTACATTCCATGAAAAGTAACTAATGTAATTAGTTACTTTTTATGGAGTAACGTAATATTGTAATAATGTATTACAATTAAAAGTAACTTTTCCCAACACTGCCCATGGGCAATGAAAATGCTAGGAATATTGATACATATATCTCAATTCTGTTTGATTCCAGGTCACAATATGTCTTGGTTTAGATTCCGATTCCGATTTATTTTGGCTATAATGTCCATTTTGCTTACATATGAACCAATTTTTGTTGTAACTGCTAATGGTGTAATTATACAGTTGGTGTTGATACTTATTCAAGAAGCTCATCTGTTTGAACGGAACTTATGTTTATAAGTAAATATAAACAAATATGCACCTTTAAGGTACCAATATGCACACTTTAGGGCTAAATGAGGTACAGAGGTTATACCTTTCGAAAAGTACTGCCTCAGTGATAACTTTTGTGCCTTTTTTCTTTTTTTCTGAGAGAGTTTAATATATGAAAACTTGACTTTCACTTGTGATGAGTTGTTGAGCCTGGTAAAACAACAGATTCCCTCCAGATAAAAGACTATTAAAGGCAATCAATAGAAAGACAACTCAGCCCGACCCATGTTAAAGTTCTAAATCACTCAAATGGAGCAGGCAGAAATGACCAGTTATGAAAGATTTCCTTTATTAATCTTAAAATGTCACATGCTTATTGAAGATATTCCCAAGGGAATTCATTTCATTTTTATTTTTATTTTTTTCAAAACAAAGAAAATCACACAAGGCTAGAACTTTTTGTGAAGCTCAGCATGCTATTTAATTTGTGAACTTCAATCCAGAATGCCTGTTATGACATCTCATAATCATGAAATATGTATGACGCCCTGGGAGAGATATTGAGAGCCATGAAATTGGCTTACATCAGCATAGCAGAAGCTCTTGGTGTTGATTTAAGACAAATGGGTGACAATTGGTTTCCTGTCTGGGCTCAGTTGTTTTTTACCACTGATTCTCACATCCCTCATTCACTCTCTCTACTTACTCAAAAGGCAATATGCTGTTTATAAATCTGCAACTACTATAAATGAGAAGGATTTTTCATTTTGGAGTAATCTGTTAGTTTAACCATTCACCAGTTATACAGTAAATGACTCAAATATTTAAGAAACTCTCATTACAAGTCTTTCTGTTACCGTAATTTAAAGTTTTGCTAATTTTCTACATTTGTCAGTGGTTTAGTTAATAAATAAACATCTTTCTACACAGCATCCAAAACAATGATGAATTAAGATATGCTGCTAGCAGTGATCTTGTTTTGCCGTCGTCCATCCTTACATTGCCATCGGCTACTGCCAGTTTGTGCCTAACTACTTGCACTGCTGAAACTGGATAATCCACTGCTAAAATATATTCCATTGCTTTAAATTATCTGCATGTCTTCAATGCGGCAAGAGATCAAATATAGCCATAGCATTCTTAATCCACTCATATCACGACTGCCAATGTGCAAGTTCCAAGAATTTGTTTTTTCATTCTGAAAATCTTGTATAAGACAGCCAAGATAGAACTGAGTTAGAGAAAAAAATAATAGAAGAGAAAAATAGATGTTCTCTAGCGAAAGAAGCACATCATATTGTGTTTTTCACTTGTGGATAATCTGCCAAAAACAGTTTGAACGCACCTTGTTAACAGAGCTTGTGACAAAATAATTGACTTATGGAGCATAAAATTAGATGGATTCACAGGTAAAGACTGGAAGAAAACTCATTAACATGCACTCATTTCATGTTCCCAAACCGGCTCCAAGTCATTTACATTTATCCACAAGGATGGCTAGAAAAAAAAAACAATGTTCCAACCATGACATTCCTATTAAAAGTAAATGAAGTTGGTATTTCTTTGTGGCTTTTAACTATTTGCTTTGCTTTGAAACATACACTTAAAAATAAAGGTGCTTTAAAAGGTTCTTCACAGCAATGCCATAGAAGAACCATTTTTGGTTCCACAAAGAACCATTCAGTCAAAGGCTTTTTAAAGAACCATCTTTTTCTTACCTTTTTATAATCTGAAGAACCTTCTTTCTCCACAAAGAACCTTTCATGAAACAGAAAGGTTCTTCAGATGTTAAAGGTTCTTTATGGAACCATTTAGACAAAAAGGTTATTTTATGGCATCGTGAAGCATTTATTTTTAAGAGTGTATATAGAAGTTAGGTCAGGCAGAGCACAATAGCTTGGAACAAACCTGTTTTTCAACCAGAAGATGAATCAGAATAATTGGTTTATACAGATTACTTGAGTGTTTTCTTAGTTCAGCTGCTGGTCTCTCTATTTTTTACATTAAGTGCTCATACTAATCAAGACCTGGAGAAATGCTTGTGTCAAAGAACATCAAGGGGAAAAAAAGGATCTGAACATAAAAGCATTTCTACTTCACATTGATGGCCTGACCATACGGCCATTATCCTGCATATTATGGAGTTTTAGTAAATGAAAAGGCATTAAATATTGATTTGAGATTAAATTATTTGAAGATGTGTGACCAAAAGGCTTCCAGATCAAGGTTGCCATGGTCATATATAGTTATACAAACAAATAAATAAATACAAATATTGATACTGAATCCCACGATTGAGTCAGAATCATATATTCAGGAGCTGTCTTATTCAAGCAAGACATATTTTTTCATATGAGGTTCAGGTAGAAATAGCTCTGTGAAGCCTTGGGTCCATATAGCAAGGGGTCCATTGAATTATATCTATAAAATGTATTTAAAATATCTATTTAAAAATATCTAAAATTTGAAATAGCATTTTTTAAAATATGTAAAATTGGTTAAAATGTCTTTCACACCAGCAACCGAAATATATTTGAATTCTTTGTGGGTCTGGCGAACCTTCTTAAATCCTAACTCTTTCAGTCAGACTATAATTCCAGACATTAGAATGTAAAGTAATTGAACAATTTGGTCAAAACTAGTACCTTATTAATGGAATATATAGGCCTATATTAAAAAAGGTATCTTTATATTAAGAAACTAGTCAGCCAATCAGTCGTTGTTGGTGACCATACCTTTAATGGTATACACTGGATCTCTCTGGCTATTGTATAGTGATTAGCAGGGTGTCATTTATATTCCTCAACAGTCTTGGTTGGTAGGGGGGTGTTTACCGCAGCAGGGTTGCCTCCGGGTCACCTTTATTATGACTGTAGAGGACCTGAGGGCGGGAGCGCACAATCATCACTGTCTGTGATATTTCTCAGGGACGGAGCAGCTCGAGACTCTACTGCGGCGGCGAGCACAGCTTTCCTCTCACGCAAAGCCCTCAAGACTCAGTCTTTTCTTTTTGGCGTTGCTTACCTCTGGTACCTCTGGTCGATAAGCTCCGCATGATTTAAACATTATTGTTCCAGTTATGCGACCCAGAACAACTTTTGCCCTCATCTTCAGTCAGTTGCTTGCTGCGTAGCGAGAATTCATTCATATTCCGTTTGAACGACGGATGGCGATCATGTTAATTGCTGTTGGATGTACGCTGGTTTGCCGTGTTGTTGGATTAAACGGGGGACGCAGCACGTTCTAAAGTGTTTTGCGAGATGGGGTCGGATTGGTAATGATTTTAGTTGGGCTGTAGGCTAATACTGCTCGTACTAAAGGTAAAGTCTTCGTCGGAGTGGATCCTGAGAGACTGAGTATCTGTGCAGTAACCGCAGGGATTAAACGCGAGTGGAATCAAAAGCGCGCGGCTGATATGGGTGAGTACTTGGCATCCTGGGATAAAGTTTATAGTATTGATGAGGATTCATTCATTTTATATTTCAAACCGATGTAATATCATTTGCAGATTAAAAACATTAATCGGTCCATTTGTGTAAAATGAAAGAAGGCTATAAAATGCACTCTTAAATCTTAACATCCAAAATTAGAAATACAAATGTTCTTCTGTATTTGTTAGACAGGTATTATTCATGGAAATATGAAAATCACCTCAGGCACAGTTAGGCTATAGCGTCGCATTTCAAATAAACCCCCTTGTCGGATTGTCTGGCACAAAACTTGATGTGTTTACATTTCATTTGTCATTTCACTCCGTACACGTTTGCCAGGGGCATATGTTTCTTTTCGTCTTTCTTTTCTGAACTCGATATTCACCCGTTTGTTTCCTTTCGAACATTAATAATTTGCAATTATTGAAGTGCTTGGTCGAAAATACTGCGTTTGTATTCGCTCAAGTTCACGTTTGTGTCTCTTCTCTTTTTTGACAGTGTGGTTACTATATGATTGAATCTTTAGTTTTTTGTTATTTGCACATATGATTTTTTAGTACTGTCCTTCTTCCGATTGTGTGTTGTAATATGGGTATTATTTTGTTAGTTTCTTGTCCAGTTTCTGCTTTTCTAGCAACATCTTAAAGCCCACCTTCTTTAATTTATAAACCCATCATGCATTAAACTTTGAACAACCCCCATTTAATTGTTGGTCTCCTATTGAATAATTTAGTATGTTAATAAAATTACTGTTGATACTCACTTATAAAACGACTCTGAGAATCAGCTCACTCGGTTCCCTCCAATCATTTGCTGAGGCTTTTTATTTTTTTTTTTAAAAACACTGACCTTTTTGTGATTGTTCCACCCTTATTGTTTTGTTGTTATTATTATTGTTTTCTGGTGAGCCGTTAAACTGGATCGGTTTAGTCGGATGTTCTGAAGATCCGATGTGATTCATGTAATTTTTGATCTTACTGATTCAGGCGTGGTCCAGACCGATTTTTTGTCAACTGTTTAACCGGTTGATATAACGATGCAGACTATGAAACGATTTGTTCCACGAAGTCTGTGACGATGTAACATGGTGTGTGACAATGACGAATGTAGGTAATGAAGCCAAAAAAAAAAACAAACGAAAAAAAAAAAAAAAAATTACATAGAATAGAATAGGTCACATAGGTCGAGCACCACCACCACCTTTCCTTTTTAAATAGAATAAGAAATGTCCTAAATGTGTTTAATAGTTCAGTGGAGCATCCAGTTGCTGAGGAAGATTTTAGTCTGTTCCATTCGCTCTTCATTTTCTCGACCTTTTTTTTGCCCTCAAAACAATGAAAACTATGTGATATCTTAAAAACATTAATATTTCATTGATGGATATTTTAATGTAGATTTAGATATAGATTACTTGGCAAAACACTGTTTTCACAGTGCAGCATAATTTCATATGTAGCCTACAGGGGAGAGCTGGGGCTAGTTGTCACACTTTATACACAAGTGATTATTTCTCAGGGTAAGTTTATTCTTTAAAAAGACAAGATCTGAATAACTGCTTTAAAGCCTGAACTACAAAAAAAGCCAGTGAACATTTCCACTGTTATTGCCCAGAAAAAAAAACAGACACACTGTAAAGACTCAATGACCTTTGCCCAATAGTATACATTTATAACATAAAACACATCTTGCCCTGACTTGACATTCATGAAAAATAACTTGTTCTGACTTCCCAGTTCAGCCTTTTATAGTTGAGTCCTTTGTTTATTATAGTTGACCATTGTCTGAATCTATGTCAGCGTGGTTTTATTTATACATAATTTGTTTTTTTAATGAGATATGGTCCTTTTAAGATCTTCCTTGTACTGTATGACTGTATGCATATTATATAAATGTAATTGTATTATGGCTTGTAATGCTTTTACAGTGAGGGTAGTGACTCTCACATGGTTCTTCGTGTTTTAAACATTCTAATTCTCTATCTAATTCAATATTGGATTCCAGAGTCCCAAACATACTAACCAAGCTAACATGATTTCACATTTATTCCTGCTGAGTGAAGAGTAGAGATGGGCCATGGCGGGGTCGGGATGATGGATTTTTTTTTTTTTTTCTTTGCCTTTTCCCCTCTCCTTCCCTTTGTTGTTTTTCCCTTCTCTCTCTCCTTTTCCTTTCTTGCTCTCTTTCTTTTGGTGGCACTTAGGAAATGCCAGTTGCCATGAAAAATACCTTCACTGAATCAGGATCCAGCTTTGAGGCCATTATGTGGCAACTAGCTATAATACCATACTTCAAAAGCTATACATAGGAAAGGCTATTAAAAACTACAGGCTTTATCAACTTTACCATACTGAAAATGACCTTTAATATGTCAGCCCAGGCATTCCGAGAACAGATCCAAGGATTAAATCCAACTGTAGACAAAATATTATTTTCTAACATAAGAAAATGTTAGGTAGTAACCGGACTCGCATTCGCTACTTTGATTTAATTACACAGATCTTGTCATTTCAAGCTGATATTTCTAGCTGATTTGGTTTGCAATGAAGGCACAAATATTTTAATTTCACTTGATTATATCATCATACTCATTTACCCTTTTAATGCAATACCTTAAGGAAATATAACTGAGAAAGGGTGTAAAACGGAGTGCAAGCCTGGTCTTAAAGGAGGTTCACCTAATAATGAAAATCCTGTCATTGTTTACTCACCCTCATGAAGTTCCAAAGATGTATAAATTACTTTCTTCAGTGGAACACAAAAAAGATGCCTCATTAAAAAATGTTGTCCATACAATCAAAGTCAATGGGGTCTTGTTGTTTTTATCCCCACTGAATTTCACTATATTGACAACAATTGTGAAAACAAGAAGAAAAGATGTCATGCAAGTTTGGAATGATGACAGAATTTTCACTTTGGTTGAACCATCCCTCACAGCAAAGTATACAGCTGCACAGTGAAGTTTCTCTTCTTAATATTGAATGAAGAAAGATGACTGGTCTCTGCAGGCTTGTCTTTACAGTTATGAGCTTCTTTTTAATCTTATTGGAGCATGTTTAATTTATTTGTGAGTAGTCGCCATCAAGCTTTTAGCATTTTTAATCCTGAGCACCATCGTGAAGCCTGTTACTTACTGTGTACTATTCAAATGTACAGTATATCTGTCTTATATCTCATAGCAGTGGATTAAGCTGATTTTACAACCACAGTTGTGCCGTAAATAGTGCTTTTAGCATAAATCACACTTTTGTTCGGCGCTCCACATCCTGACTGAGGCACAGTTACAGCACTCTTCAATCTCACAATTAATGTGTGTTGAGTAATGTGCCTTAAGTATGCAGGAGGTCCATCATTTCAATATTGCAGCTTTGGTTTGACCGGGTGAATTATGTGCTTGAGCTGTAGTCTCGTATGGATAGAATCCAGCATCCCAGCTCTGGAGTTAGGTGAGAGTTGCTATCTTTTGTTAAATACTGGATGTATCCCATCCTGCTGAGTGATCTCTTATTTAACCACCCTAAAATTTCATTATCCTAAAACTTTTTATGATCTTGAAACACATTAAGCAGGTGCTTAACATTGTTATAGAAGAGCCACTGTGTGCTCCGTCCAAATAAAATTGGAGTCTCTCTCAAGATGTTGTTTTGGAATCTGTTCAGAAATAATTTGGGTGCAGAACACATGCATTTTTGTCTTAAAGCATATCCTGCTGTACTTCACCCGCCATTACAAAAATTTACCATTTTATTGGATTTTCTTTATTTAGTTACAATTAACATTATATTGTCACTCACCCCTAAAACTACTTGTAGGACCAACAAATGAATACCTCGTATAGATTAAACATTCATTCATTCAGTTTCACAGCCTGTCTTGTCCCAGTACTCAAGAATCAGTGTAATGAAAGGATCATTACTGGACTTTGACTGTTTAGTCTTTGTATGTTTGTATATTGTCTATAATTAGAACCCAATCATGCTCAAGAGGGGGATCCTATAGAGAGGCAAACAACTTGAGAAGGGCTTAAACACATTATGCAGCAGCTCTGAGTAATATTTCATCATACTTGTAATACGAGGGGAACCTTTGTAAAGAAAATTACCATTATTTTACATTCCAAGAATAGACATTTGCATTTCCTGTGGCCAATTTGGTCTCAAGTAAGTCATTAATATTGTATTTGCACTCAATTTTCCACTCAAAGTTCAGTGTAGAGAGATACAAGTGCAGTTCCTCCATTAAACATTTACCCAGTCTATCATACAGCTGACGTGGTGCCATTTAAAATTAGTGTTGATTTGACAGCAGAGTTTGATGCAAGCAGCAGGAAGTCGGTTATAGATTTTTTTTTAAGTATTAGTGTACTGAAACTGATATAAATAGGGAAACTTATGCGTCAAAACCATTTGATTCCATTAATTTACAAAAGTTCATGTTTCATCCAGGTTTTGCCATTATCTTGACACTTTGGTTAATAGCCTTAGCTTCACCGTAGCATTTATATGAAATATAAGGCTTGTCACAGTGCCAAGGAATACGACAGCTGACTCTGCTGTATGTACCAGCATCTTCCTAGCCATTTGAATAGGGGCCTGCCACAGTTGTACAATGTTTTAAATGAGTGGCTTTTAAATGAACTAACCTTGGATGAGCTATGGCGCATGGACCTTCAAAGTATTTTAGTTTGCTGAGTAAAAAAGTGGTGTCTGGATCGATTTTTATCTGCAGTATTACTCACAGGTGGCAGACTCGCCACCACTGTCTGCCATAGATCTCTGATTCGTTCAACACCGAATGACATTTGCAGTCAAACACTACTGTGCCGCTGCATTTGTAAGTGGCTCGTTCGTTGTTCTCTTGATTTGAGTTGCATCATAGACAGAGTCTGAGGTTTGGTTTAGGAGGGGTATTGTAAATATTTAAACTTGAGTGCCATTGATTGGCACTGCCTTGGTAGATAAGGAGGATCCCACATTAGAGAGTCACTGCAATCAGCTGGCAGTGTGTTGGTTCGAATTTCAAATGTCGCAACTGAAATATGAAAATCCTTGATACCAAATTGCTGCAAAATGTGAAATGGAGTCCAAGATGATTTTTGCATTGCAACATTAAACTCAGGCTAATGTAAGCCTGCTGAAAAACCATCAAGATTGGTAAAAATGTAGTATCACAATATTAAATATATATACTGCCAGAAGTTTGGAATAGTTAAGAATTTTTAATGCTTTCTAATGCTCACCAAGGCTGCATTTATTTGATTTATTAATGATAATAATTGTAAAACAGTAATATTGTGAAATATTAAAATGTTAAACATAACTGTTTTCTGTTTTAATATATTTGAAAATTTAATTTATTCCTGTGATGCAAAGCTGAATTTTCAGCATCCTTTCTCTAGTCTTCAGTGTCAAATGATCCTCCAGAAATGATTGTAATAGTTAAGCACCAAATTAGCATATTTGAATGATTTCTGAAGGTACAATAATAAATGGTAATAATATTTCACATTGTTACAGTTTTTACTTTATTTTTGATCAAATAAATGCAGCCTCTTTGAGAATAAATGACTTATTTAATTTGTATATTTTTTGCAATAAAATCTTTATCAGTATTAGCATATATTATATACCTTAGCATATTTTCTTTTGATTAAATCAGTGAGACTCTTCTCATTTTCTTTTTATTTATCCATAGTTGATCAGTGTCTTCATTGTTTTTGAAACATTGCTTTTGAAGCAAGTGTGCACTAAGCTTTAGTGCACACTGCACAGTTTACCCAGTTTCATATTTTGGTTAGCCTTTGACTAACGGAAAACCTTTTTATGGCTAAATAATTACTATAAATGCAAGATTAGTCCATATAGCTCATGTTAATTGGTTAACTATTTTCATTGAATCAGACTTCTGAGTGTGCAGTTTTTGTTTTTGTTATTATTCATTAAAAGAATGGCCAATAACAGTCATCTGTCATGAATTAAACTACAATGCTGCTTGCAAGGATATCTCCGTAAAAAGACAAAGTCCTTCTTTTACTGTATTTGGCAGTACAATGTCTTTTTTTTATCTTATTGCATTTAATTCAGCCTGGCAACTCACATTTCACAGCTTATGTAATTTATGATTTCTTTTGCTGTGGAACAAGAGAATCAGGAGAAATATGTTCTTTGTAGCCAGATGGTCTAGTTAGGGCATATACGAGCCAAAGATAACAGGGCCATGCTTTCGAGCCAAACCCTGACCCCTTGGGTTAATTATGTCCATTACTGCAGGAAGCACACAAACAGGTAATTCTTACACTTTTTCATTTATACTTACAGAGTTTTTCCTGGAATTTGAAGCTGGGTATTTTAGGACTACATTAGTATTGTTCTGGCTGCAGTATGTGGACAGCTCAGTGTGTTTTTAGGGAATCATTGTGAAGGTTAATCTGCTCTTGTTTGGCTTACATGGACACCTAAGGAAACATGACCCAAACATAGTGTCACTTCACAAATGTGTGTCCTTGTAGAGAGGGATATAATATGTGTAATGTACTACCAGTGAAGCATGAGAATTGATAATAGTCAACAAGTCATTTGGAAAATGAGAAATGGCCCTGGGTCCTTTTTTATCTCCTCAAAAAGCCTCAGAGGACAGTTAATATAGCTGGTGTGATGGCTTTCATTGCCATCCATATGTTTACTTGGAAATCTATACTGAGTCACTGCATGATAACCACAATAATATGCAATTATGAGATTGATTGCTCGGACTCTGAATTGTTTTTTTTTTCACCGCTGTGGAGAAAAAGAGACCGTAAAAAAACGGCACTGTTTGAAGATATAATGACCGTGGTCTCTAGGTTTTTTTTCTCCAGTCTTCCTCTGAAATTTTCTTAACAGCATCAGTGGGATTATAGTTTGCTAAAACTGATGACTCTGTCATTTGCTGTGTATGCTTGGATGGCCGCCTCTTTTTTTACAGTAGACAATGAGTTCATGGTACACACAGTGCAGATCTTCAACTGAATGCTTATACATTAAAACTTTTTGATCAATTTTTTTCTTCTTTGTTCTGCATATTGCTGTATTCTTTTTTCCTGGCAAAGAAAACTCCTGTTGCACTTAAAACGTATGAGATGCAAAAGATGGTAATGAAATTGTCTTTTCTGTCTTTTCCTACATCTTTTCTGGCATGGATAACACAATATGAAACACATTTCAGAAAGCAGAGGTAATAGCTTCAGAGTAATTATTTTTGATGTAATGATTCAGCTCTAAATTGACTAATCAATTTCCATAGAACAGTATAAAATATGGCATTAAAGATATTGCCAGACATTAGTCACATCTTACAGTTGATTAGTGCATAGGTGATGATCACTTTAAAAAAAGCTTTAAAAATGGTTTCTAGTAAATTAATCCAAATGACTCTCTTGAGACTCCTTATGTAATTCTAGTGTAATTCAAAAGAGAGTGCCACAGGCTAAATAACAGATTTATAGTGATTATAGAGCTGTGAGCTGTAGAACTTAAATCCTGGGTGTTATGTTACTGAATAATATATGTGCAGATGTCATGACAGCTGGATGTGTACAACATTGGTCGTTTTGAGGTTTTCCTAGAATATGAGATCATTATGAGATCTATATGATCCTATATTCATATAGAATATAAATATGAGAGCTCATATTTTGAGACAGATGTCAGATGCAAGCAATTCAGATGTATAAGAGCTGTGTGTGATAATCTTGACGGGGAGTGGGAGTTTATTACATATAAAGGATTAATTATTACACTTCAGGTGAAGAGACAGACAAACCGCAAATCCAAATTATGCTGTCAACCAATTCTGAAATAAATAGCAAACAAAGAGTCTGAAACAAAAATGTGCTTTTTGTATTTATAAAGAGAATTAAGATATAATAGATAAGTAATAATAGACTAAGCTGTCGTATATAATATATAGGCTCTAATATTATCCTTCTTGCTGTGTAATACTGAATGAATGCACACTGCAAAAGTGACAGAATCTGTCAAAGTGACAGAACATCGTCGGGGATGAAGAATCTGAGATCTTGCGGCAAGTTGTCAAGTCAAGTCACCTTTATTTTTTATAGCGCTTTTAACAATACAGATTGCAACTGAACAGCATTAATTAGGAAATAGTGTGTCAATAATGCAAAAGGGCAATAGTTAACACTCATTTTTCAGTTAAAGACAGGTCATCATTGAATTCAGTGATGTCAACATACAGCTCAGTTTAAATAATATCTTTGCAATCATGTCAACGGTATCGCTGGAAATGAAGTGTCCCCAACTCAGCAAGCCAGAGGCGACAGCGACAAGCAACCAAAACTCCATCGGTGACAGAAAAAAACCTTGGGAGAAACCAGAATCAGTCGGGGGGGCCAGTTCTCCTCTGACCAGACGAAACCAGCAGTACGGAAAAATCAATTTAAGTCGTAATAAAACAGACGATGAATAATAGTAACAGCAATTATTATATGATGCAATAAAACATAGCAAAATGTGGTAGTTCTGTATGATGTTTCATGGTTGGCATCATCTGAGGACCTCTGAGGGGTTGCATCATCTCTTCTCAGGTGTTCTGGATCCAGACTGAAGCTTGTGGAAATCCTAGTTACCACGGGATGTTAATTCCGTGGCAAAAGACAGAGAAACAAATACAAACATACTTAGCGTAGCTGCTGTTCCAACCAAGCAAAAAGGATTTGTTTAACCCAAACTAAAGACTAATAATGTGCATTTGATTAGATATAACTGCAGTAAAAGATTATGCGATGCATTATTTGAATGCTTGGCTAAAGAGATGTGTCTTTAATATAGATTTAAACAGAGAGAGTGTGTCTGAACCACGAACGGTATCAGGAAGGCTATTCCAAAGTTTGGGATCCAAATGAAAAAAAGCTGTACCTCCTTTAGTGGACTTTGCTATCCTAGGTACTAACAAAAGTCCAGAATTTTGCGACCTTAAGGAGCGTGATGGATTGTAGCGTGGTAGAAGAATAGTTAGGTACGCAGAAGCTAAACCATTAAGGTCCTTGTAGGTAAGTAATAATATTTTGTAAATGATACGGAACTTAACAGGTAGCCAGTGCAGAGCCTGTAAAATTGGGGTAATATGATCATATTTACTTGACCCGGTAAGGACTCTAGCCGCTGAATTTTGGACTATCTGTAGCTTGTTTATTGAAGATTCAGGACAACCACCTAGCAGTGCATTAAAATAGTCCAGTCTAGAGCACATGAATGCATGAACTAGCTTTTCTGAATCAGAAACATGTATCATGTTTCGTAACTTGGCAATGTTCTAAGATGGAAGAAGGTTTTTGTAACATGGGAAATATGATTTTCAAAAGTTAAGTTGCTGTCTAATATAACACCCAGTTTTTTGACTGTAGAGGAAGTAACCGTGTATCCGTCTAGTTGCAAATTGTAATCCTCGAGATTCGGCGTACTGTCTTTTGGTACAATAAGTAATATCTCTGTCTTATCCAAACTCAATAGGAGAAAATTATTGGTCATCAAATCTTTTACATATTTAACACACTCTGTTAGCTTAGATAATTTAGAAGTTCATCTGGTCTTGTTGAGATATATAATTGAGTATCATCAGCATAACAATGGAAAATAATCCCATATTTTCTAATAATATTACCAAGTGGCAACATGTATATCGCAAATAGCAGAGGACCTAGGACAGATCCTTGTGGCACTCCATATTTTAATGGTGATAATTGAGATGAATCCCCATTTAAATAAACAAATTGGTAGCAATCGGACAGGTAGGATCTAAACCATCTGAAAGCCTGCCCTTGGATACCTGTATAGTTTTGTAATCGATCTATGAGTATTTCATGATCTATAGTATCGAATGCAGCCTAAGAGACCAATCTACTTCGAGTGTAACTAAACAAGCCAATGGACATTGGCATGTGATGATTGCATCCAGCTGCCTCTTATCACAGCGTGAGCATAAAAAGGCAGAAAGTGCAACGCATACCAGGTTGTCGCTAAGGACCCGAGCCGGTGACCCGTTACACGTATGTTACATATGTAACCGAGACGTTCCTTTTCAGGAATTGGGATTCCTGCCAAAGCGCCATGGATGCTGCCCTTCCAGTGTCTTGTGCGAGCCGCCTGCACCCCTTTTTGGTGTAGGCCGGGACTCGCAACAAGAAGACCAGTCACTGTAGCCATAGCATTACCCACTCAGTGAGATTGGATAACAATGGGAAAACGTACCCGTTCCACTTGGAACAGAAACGTTGCGGAAGCCCCATCCTTCCCGAAAGAGGTTTCGGAAGCACTTACACATATGAACATCCGTTTAGGTTCATATGGAAGATTAGAGGTGATTTTAACCCTCATGGAAATGGCAGAAGTCGTCATGGGAAACACAGGCTTTGATGCTATACCGTGGACTTTACACATATGTGATCCACTTATGTCTCTACATATGGAGCCCAGCCCTCTACCGGTTCTCAAGGATTCAGCAAGCGAGGGCCTGGCGCCGGACGTTCTGTCACGTCTGGCTGCCAAGGGGACGGAAGAACTCAACAGGGTCTACTATATGGAATCTCTGGAGTGGTTTTTGCAAGCCGAACCGAAGCCGGGGCCCCTCAGTGCTTCCACCCGTTTGAGGTGAGAACACAGGAAAATACAGGCTCCACACAAAGGCTATAGAATCTAGAGAATGTGTTAGGGGTCGCCCAGCCCGCAGCTCTACACAGTAGCTGTCAGCGGAAGCACCAGAAACAGCGCCCAGGAGGGCACATAGCCGGGCCGGGGTCTCAGGGTTACCTGGGAATCAGCCGGTCCGAACTCTAGGCATGAATTGTTGACCAAAAATGCACGCAAGTTCCCTACCCTTTTGATGGAGGCCAATGCAAGCAGGAGTAAAGTTTTGATTGACAGAAACTTTAGCTCGACTGTCTGCATAGGTTCAAATGGGCCCTGCTGTAGTGTTTTGAGCACTAGAGACAGGTCCCAAGAGTGTATAGATGGGGGCCGGGGAGATTAACCTCTCACCCCCCTAAGGAACCTGATGACCAGATAATGCTTCCCTAATGACTTCCCTTCCACGGGGTCATGGTTATCAGCAATCGCAGCAACATAGACTTTAAGGGTGGAGGGAGACAGCCTTCGCTCCAATCCTTGCTGCAAAAAGGAAAGCACAACCCTGATCGGGAATCTTCAGGGGTCTTCTCGTTGAGAAGAACACCACTCAACGAACAGGTTCCACTTCAAGGTGTAAGCGTGTCTCATAGACGGTGCTCATGCTGAAGTGATGGTGTCAACTACCTATTGGGGTAGGCCACTCAGAACCTCCGCATCCCATCCAGGGACCAGACATGAAGTATCCAGAGTTCTGGAAGCGGGTGACAAGGGGCCCCATCTATGAGGCATACGTGATACTTCCATATGACAGGGAGGGGCTGTCGCGAGAGAATTAGTCAGGGAACCTATACGGGGCCAAGACGACAGCCACAAGCAGGACCTGCTCCTGTCTCCCTGACCTGCAGCAGCGTCTGTGCGGAGAAGGCTCAATGGGGGATTTCAAGGCAAAGCGCAACACTAAACAAAACGCAGGCATTGATATGGCCAGGTGCAGGTGGGGGCCCGTCACACCACAGACACTGCGTAGCCGTGGTATGTGGCCCCCAGCTGGGGTGGAGGCATCCGTGTAAAACAGCATGCCTGGAGACCTGTTTATAGGGCACTCTGACCAGAAGAAACGTAGGTCTGACCAGGGGTGGAAGGTTTGGCGACAGGCAGGTAAACTGGACCCGGTGAGTGACGCGCTGAGTTCAGCACCGACTACGCACGTTACTCTGTGAGGCGTTGCTGTCCATTTGACGAATCAAAACTGCTACCGAGAAAAGAGATTTTCCTCTGCGTCGAGCAGAGTTTGTCTTTTCCAAGTTGACCCCGAAGACCAACTGGCTGAGGTACCGGAGCAACAGGTCCCTGTGCTCGTAAAGATGATCGCCGAGACTGTGATAGCGATAGAGCCAGTCGTCGAGGTAGTTGAGGTTGCGAATGCCCTGTTTTCTCAGTGGAACAAGGGCCGCCTCCGCAACTTTCGTGAAGACACTGGGAGACAGGGACAGCCCGAAGGGCAGAACCTCGTACTGATATGCTCGTCCTTCAAACGCAAAACGCCGAAATGGTCTGCGGCATGGAAGGATCGACACATGAAAGTATGCATCTTTCAGGTTGATCGCTGCAAACCAATCTCGGGAACAGATGCACCCAAAGATGCGTTCCTGCATCAACATATTGGCGGTAACCGGTGAAGGGCACCGGTTCAAGGACACGCAGGGTTAAGATGGTCGTAACCCAGTAAAGGTGCTTGTCCATGACCTGTGCGCTCCCCTGCACCTCGGGAGAAAGGGCACCGGGCGCGGGCGGAGGACCAGCGTGAGCACCTCGAAAACCAATCATCCAACCTAGAGGGTCCCGGGAGGGCTCCGGTTCACTCGCGCCTACCCTCGCGGAGGGCCGGGAACAGAATAGCCGTCATCTAGGATCCGATTCAGGCATTGCCAACACCCGGAGGGCGGCGGCACAGACGAATACTTCCTCTCCAGAGCGCTCTTCCCTCGATGGCAGTATCGACATACGTCTCGGGAGGAGTACCGCAGTTCCCTTTCAGTTGGTCACTCTTGACGTCACGTCGGAGGACCGATGAATTGGGATCTCGTTTAGAGGGACCAATCTACTTCGAGTGTGAACTAAACGATGCACATTGGTATGCGATTATTGCATCTAGCTGCTGCTGATCACAGCGTGAGAATAAGTAGGCAGCAGAAGTAGGGCATATTCAGCTTTTCGCTTCTGAGCCGAGCGGTTCTATCGTTCTGCTCTTGACCTTCTGCAGTAGTGATAAACTACAGTCAAGCACGCTCTTCGGTGGGCCCTCGTGCTGGTGGTACGGCGCTTCAGCGGTCGTGGTTTTCCCATGTCGAGTGGGTTGCACACAACAGGCAGCACTACCCCTGTGTGTGTTGCAGACAGCCATCTCACCTGTGCGCTTCAGCACACTAAAAGAGCAAATTCCATACTAAAAGAGCTTCACGGGTGGAACATATTTTTAAAGACGCGTCTTTTTAAAGATGCCATACCATCCGTGCGTTTCTGGGTGCGGTCGTTACCTGGCGCCGGGTGATGGTCACGATCGCTGCCTCGCATGTCTGGGCATCAAGCACGCTGAGGTGGCCTTCGTGGATGGCTCATGCTCCCATTGCGAGGGGCATGACCATCTCAGAGTTGCGGACCAGACTTTGTTACCTGCAAGGGGGCGGAGTGCCCTTGCCACTGCCTAGATCTGGGGTTCCCTATGGCAGCAGCCGGGGGCGTCCTTTTTCTAACAGTGGGCGGACTGGTCTTACGGTCACAATGAGGAATTCCCCTCCGGGGATGCCCGAACCCGCCGGCACTGCGAAACCAGCGGAGCTCTCAGTAGAGCATGCTGGACCCTTCCGGGGGGTACCAACTGTTTCTTCCGAGGCTCCCCGAAGAACAGATGTAGAGGCAGAATCGGAAGGGTGAGGGAGCTTTACCGGGGATGAAGATTCCGTCAGCCGCTGCGCCCTCGGGGAGCGTCAGACGGGTTGCGGAGACGGAACCGGAATGTGGATGCTTTCACGGGCCGCGAGAGGTCGGCGCTAGAGTGGAACATTCCACGGTCACGAACCTCAAGGTTGGACGATTGGTCTCCGGGTGGAGCGCGCTGGTTCTCAGTGGCCCGATCCAGTTATTTCTTCACGGAGGTGCATGAGCAGAAGCTGGGGCATGGACGGCACCCTTTTCTGACAGAAAAGGCAGTGGCTCATCCTCGCTCACCACCCTCGATGGGGGTCCAGCGCGGGGGTATGCAGGAGTTCCCCAGGTGGAGCGGTCGATTGCGATGCAGTTGTGTCCAAATGCCACTACCACTTGACGGGGCAAACCGTTGCTCCCCTCCCAGGCCTGTAGACACTCGTCGGCTCTGATCGGCATTGCTTATACGGCCTGTGGAGAAGCTGCATCCGCCTTACACGCTTCGGCGTTACTGCAAATGCACCAGGCCAAGGCACTGAGGGACTTGCACGCGGGTGGTCACGACCCGGAAGTTCGCAAAGAACTCCGCACCGCGACGGACCTCACTCTACGAGCGACGAAGGTTACGGCGCGATCTCTGGGTCATCCGATGTCCACTATGGTGGTCCGGGAGAGCCAATTCTGGCTGTGACTGGCTGACAAGCGCGAGACGGACAAGACACGATTCTTGAAAGCCCCCGTGTCCCAGACCGGCCTCTTCGGCGACGCGGTGGAGAACTTTGCCCAGCAGTTCTACGCCGCCCAAAAGCAGACTGAGGCCATAAGGTACATCCTGCCCCAGCGTGCAGCTGCTGCCCGGCCGAAGGCCGGCAGCGCCTCCGCCGGCTCGTCGCCGAGGGCGGCAACTGCCGAGACCCGCTGTCCCGCGAGCGGTCCGCACGCAGCCAGCAAGGGCCGAGTTCGAGCAGACGGCCGCAGGCCAGCCGCCCCGCCCGTCCAGGCCCCCGTCAAACCTGGCAGTGAGCGGAAGAGCAAGAGGCCCCAGGACGGGCGACCCAGAGAGAGAGGCAGCTGCTTTTTGGGGGATGGTGAAGGCACCTCTCCTTTCCCCGGAGGAGGGCCGGGTGGAGAATTTTTTGTTTCCTTTTTTTCTGCCACTGGACTCGCGGTCAGTGGTACCCAAATTCTCGACAAAAAGCAATTCCTCTATTTCTGGGTCCACAGAGGGGACGGGGGGTTGTGGACAATCCAGAGCCGTATCACACTCACCCTCCTCTCTCGCCAGCGAGCAGCAGTGGGCGGATCGGGAGGACGAAACAACGGACTACCCACGCACCCTCTGCACGAACGCAGGTCAGTGTTACACACACACAGACCCCGCCTCGGACCGGCAAAGAGACGCCCGGGCCCCCCCCGCCAGGTACCTGGTCCTTTACGCTGCCCCACTGCGGGTACGCCTGTGGTTCCGTTGATGCCACTTGCGCGGCGTTTTGGAGCCTGGCTAGAGCTACCCAGCACTTCTCGATGGCTCCGTCGAACCGTCAGGATCGGCTATGCGATTCAGTCGCCGGCGCCTCCAGTAAGGGCGTCCACTTTACTTCAGTGAAAGCAGCAGATGACCCTGTCTTGCGTGCAGAGATCGCAGTCCTACAGGCGAAGGACGCGATAGAGCCGGTCCCTCAAGCCGATATGAGGACGGGGTTTTACAGCCCATACTTCAATGTACCCAAGAAAGGCGGTGGGTTACAACCAATATTGGATCTGCGCGTAGGAACGGGCATTCACGGCTCAGTTCAAGATGCTCACAGAAGAAGCATCTTCAGGGTCATCCGTCCAAAAGACTGGTGTCGCAGAGCGATCGACGCCTGAAGGACGCGTACTTTCAGGTCTCGTCCTTCCGCGCCACAGGCACTTCCCCTGCGGTTGGTCGAGGGGCGGGCATACCAGTAAAGGTCCTGCCTTCGGGGGATGTCCTGTTGCCCGTGTCTCACGAAATGCCTTAGGAGGCAGCCCTTGTTCCACTGAGGGAAGCTGGCATTCGCATTCTTAACTACCTCGACGATTGGCTCATACTTGCACAGTCTCAGGGGCAGTTGTGCGAGCACAGGGACTTGGTGCGACTTTGTTTCGGACTGGCCCTTGCTCAAGCAAATAGTGAATGTGAATAGCAGAACAGTGAGTGTTGTATATGTTCCTGTGCCAGATATGCAAATCATTTAAGATGAGAATCTCCTGACCTCTTTGACCCTGAAACTACAGAAAGGCCCGAGGGGACATTAACAGAGCAGCTGGGTGTGTGTTATTGTGCGTCATATGAAGATGTGTATTACCTTTATACTGGGCATGAATACCTTTCTTTCTTAGGTGTAATTATAGTTAAGTATGTAGTGCATTTACATGAAGATTTAAAATTCAAACACGTTTTTGCTGTTTAAGATAATTGGGCACCACTTACTGAATTGAACGGGCAGCATGAAGCTCATGTGATGGAGTGGTGAGTGGTTCTGAACATTGTTTTAGCAGATTTGCATTCGTTCTGGCTCCATATGGAGATGTAACATCCCACTTTTTACCATCCAATCAACTGCTGATGGATAAAATCAAAGTCCTGCCTACCTTATATCTCATCAAATATCTTATTTCACTCACACACATATTCAAGTCAGTACTTTGACTTGAGAATTACAATTCTGAATCCAGAGACTATAGCCGGATGGTGAAACCATGCTGTAGAGTTGGAGTGGCTGGGAAGACGAGAAGCTTAGTTTTCTATTTGAATATATTTAAAAATGTAATTTATTCCTTGATGCACAGCTGAATTTTCAGCATCATTACTCCAGTCTTCAGTGTCACACGATCGTTCAGAAATTATTGTAATATGCTGATTTCGTGCTCAAAATTTTTTTTTACATCCGTTTTGAAAACTGCTGTGCTGTTTTGTGGAAATCTCGATATACTGTATATTTTAACCCTTGTGCGTCAATTAAAAAAGTTACACATAGGTCCATAGTGGACAAAAATGTCAATGTCATAAAAATTTGAAGCTTGGGAGCACGGAGTTAAGTTTGGTCTCATTTTAAAGAAGACCCATGGCAGATTATTGTTGAAGTAAAAAAAAAGTTTAAAAAGTGAAACCAAAAAATAAGTTCTAGATGTTTAGGTTCATGAAAATGATTTATGAACGATATTTTATATAAAACATATACTTTATGAAACATGTTGAACTCTATACCTAGAAACCTAAACACGTTGTATTCCACTTTGAGGGTTGAGGAGTCCAAAAACATGAGCTTAGTAAGAGTGTTGCTTCTAAAATATCTACAAGAACAAACACAACAAATTTTTTTTATGGACAACATACAAACACACTCTGCAGCCATACCAACACACCCACACATATAGCTGCATAGTGATAAAATGGCTCTAATATGCAGAAGAAGAAAAACGATATAAAGTCGGTATTCTTCTTTTATAGGCAAACGGAAAAAATGGCACCATCTGGTAAAATTTTTTTTTTAAATTTAATTTTAAAGCCTTGCCAATATAATGAAAGCCTATCAACAAAAATTGCATAATTTTACAGTTAAATGGCATTGCGATTAAAAAAATAATAAAAACAGTTTTATGGGTTTCAAGGGGAGATTTTGTCATTTAAAGTCCTGAGGGGGAACAATTTAGCTACTGTACAAAACAGATTTATTAAAGGAAATGGAAGTGAAATAGTAAAAGTCCAATAAAAGTACACACCTGTGCCAAAATTTATGCAGTTGGCAATAACACAGGCAAAATGTAAAAAGAAAAAAGGAAAAGGCCAAAAATGTCCAAAAGGTCACACCAAGGGGTTAAGAGTCTTTGATGAACAAAAAGTTCAAAAGAAAATACAGTTCACACAACTATTTGTACATTATAAATGTCTTTACCATCACTTTTGGTCAATTTAGTGCATCCTTGCTGAATAAAAGCGTTAGATTCTTTCTGACTTTAAACTTTTGAACGGTTCTGTTCACAAGTTAACAAAATCACTTTTTCTGCTTCATTTTCTTTCTTTTTATTCTTTTTGTTTAGTTGTTCAATCAAAATCGACAGTGTTTATTCAGTGAGGACTAACTAAAAGCATCAGAATACTATACACAGCTCTCCAGGACAGTCTCTTCATGATCTCTGTGGGTTTGTGAGGAGTCGAGTCTTCTTTCAGCACAGCATTCACTTCCTGAGGCCTCTCTTGGTCTTTGTCCTGTAGAAGAGAAAATAATAGCCAAGAGCCTTTAGTTTACCTTAAAGCTCTAAACCATGATTTGTTTTTATGTCAAATTTAGGAGTGCACTAGCATGACCTCAAAACCCGACAAAAAATGCAAGAGTTTATCATTATGTATTGCTAAGCTATATAGCTACAATAGTCATCTGATAAGCAATAAATACAGTAAAATAAATAAATACATAGCACACATACATCTTAGATTAAATAGTCATTTTTTCACTCAAAGGTGCATTCAGAAGTTTGGTGCTAATTTAGAAAGAAATACACTATGTTTTTGTGAAGAGTCATCTGTATGTGTAGAATGAGATGAAGACTGTACTCATAATATACTCTGTAAAAAGGGTTTTAATTAAATATGATGAGTGTCACCTCATCATCATGTCATCGTTGGTTTTTCACTGAACATTGAAGAAAATATACATATATCCCAACGTATCACCACGTCGCATATGCAAATGCAGTCTCAGATACAGCAATTTGATTGGCTGCTGTGCTTTTTGATGCGCTGACACAGCCAAACTGAGTTGACACGGTTAGATTTCACGCTTTCTGTTTAAAGGGTTTTGTCCTCGTCCGCCTTCCATACTCTGTATATATGCTAGTACAGTGTTTCTCAACCAGGGGTCCGTGGACCCCTAGTGGTCCTTGACGTAAGGCCAGGGGGTCCGTATATAGTATGAATTTTTGTATATTTTGACATGACATGTTCCCATGAAAGAAAAATCCAATATAGCTGATGATATGGCCAAATACTGGACAGTTAAGTCAACTAACTTTAATAATACTTGACTGCATTTGGTTCTCACAAAGACACAAATGATGCATAGATGAGTCAATTTTGTTCTGGGGGTCCTTGAGGATGGTTCTGAATTGGACTGGGGTCCGGTACACCAAAAGGTTGAGATTCACTGTGATAGTAGATATATGTTGTTTGGTGAGTCGTAGCGCGGAAATTAGACCGTGAACGCTTATTATCGCAATTTACCAGCAGAGGAAGACCACGTAGAACTAAGCAGAACGAAAAAGCAGAACGTAAAGCCAGAAAGCAGGACCAATAAAGTAAAAAAAAAAAAACAGTGTAAACATCAGTAGCCTAAGTCATACACAAGGAGGAAAGATTGAATGATGGAGAAAATCCTGAGTAGTAGCGCTCAAGTTGCTTGTTTGTGCATTTAGACAGGTAAGATAATTAATTATTGTGTAAACCGCTCTCTAAAAATTACGTAACTGTAATTTACATAACTCAGGGCAGTCATGCTGATAGCATCTTTAGCACCATTGTAGTAAAAGCTAACGCTAGCTGAAAAAAAAAAACACTACCTAAATGTACCTTTACATTTGGCCAGAGTGCTTTTTAAAATGTAAGTAGGCACCAGTGTCTTAATAAGTAAACTGGTCTTCTATCTGGAACTGATCTTCTATCTCTGCTAAGTAATCACGCTGATTCTGGACATGCACAGGTAAATTCTGACTTTGCAGCAGCAGATTGCAACCCAAAGCCTCCATTCCCTGAAGTGCTTTAGTTTTGGCTCTCGCAAACGTTTTCTGCCACAAAAGCAGCGCTGCCAGCTGACAGGACTGTCACTCTGACATGCATTCACAAGGACTTGTGTGTCTATGTTCCACGCCTGAGGCAAGAGCGGACGAGTCAGAGATCGTGTTGAATGAGAAAGCCCTCTGGCAAATATCAGGTTAAAAAAAAGGCAATATACCAAACCTTGAGAGAATATGGCAGGTATGTGTTAAAGCAAAATAATGCCAGATCCAGCTCAGTGGACAGCAATCACCAACTTGCCAATCTTCTGAGCGCCAAGTTTATTCATCTGCATGCAGATTTGATGATGAGTAGATGATGCATAATAATAAATCTCAGCATTTAGTAATGAAATTCAACAAATATTTTACATTTTGGTGAGTTGGTGGATTATTCATATGAGTTTGTATGATCTCATGCATATGTTTTTGTATAATCTGCTTACGCCACAAATAGCTATATTTATATGCACCCAAATAATCAATTTATAATTAGATTGATTGTTCAGTTGAACTGAAAAGCCTTCTTGTAAATGTCTCAATCAAGCCATTGAGCTCAATCCAAAATACATTTCAATCAGATTGAAAGGTGCGACAAACACTTGCCAAACTATTGTTGGAGTTTATTTACATTGTGTGCGTGAAATAGACACTAGCACAGTCAAAACAAAAGAAAATTGTGAAAGCTATTTTGGCTGAAAAAAAAATGTTGTTTGCTGAAATTTTGGGGTCTTAATAATATTTGCATTGTGCATAAACATTACATTGAATATTCAGCAAACTTTTGTTATAATTTATACAGGAAATTGTGTCATCAAGGCAAAAATAGCAACTAGAAACTGTGTGTGTGCTGAATATGTGAATCGGACTGCAACATCTAAGAGTTTTCTAACAGAATTCTCAGAATCTGAAATCATATTGAATTCATTATGGTTGACAAAAAATAGTGCATGTAGACATACCTAATGACGGGTAAATTTAGGGGTGTTTGTGTATTTTTTATGTTTTTTTGTCTTACGAATCACACTGGGTGAATTCATATGAAAATAGCTTTTTTGTTTTTAATGAAACTGGGTTGGACAGACACAGATGAACTCACGTTTTCTGGTGATCACTGACTCTGTTCCTCAGGACATTGATCTGTAGAGAGATCCACAATCACAAACACTAAACATCTCACCGGATAACATCTCATCTCTCAGGATAATGCAGATGTGATGATTGAGTTATTTGTGCAAACTCTGAACAATACTTTCATTTTGTTTCCGCATAATTAGATCCAGGAAGACATTAGATTCAAGTGAATAAGAATGCTTTTCTAATATATCCTTTTAAGTCAACATGAAATGGTATTCGCAACTCATTTTACTTACATAAATTTTTGCTGTAAACTTATATTATTTAGTGCCTAAACTGTAAGACTGCAATGCTGACAATAGTAGCCTCAATTGACTATCGCTTAATATTAACCAACCAGCCAGAAAGGACCAAGATATTGCATTTATATAACATGAAGTGTTGATTTGTACACATTAAAACCAAAACGGGTCATTTCTGGTTCATCTGACTCGTGGATTTCTAGTAACATCTCTTCAGCTTACCCTATATTTATGATGTGTTAAACTGCGGTACTTTCAGAACCAAAACCTCTCTGCTTCAGTTGACACAAGCCAACCCACATTTTCCCTTGCTTTCTCTCCCTGGTAAAAACGAAAGATGAAGTGTGCGGTTATTCGCATATTTGACTCATGGAAGCCAATTACAGAAGTGAAGGAGTGGGTAAAAGAAGCAATGGAGCCGCAAATAGTTTCGTTCCAACATTCTTGCAAATAATCTTCTGTTTGTGTTTCACAGAAGAAATTAAGCCATACAGGTTTGGAACAACAAATAAGTGAATAAAATGGCAGAATATTCATTTCTGCATTGAGCATCTTTTTAACTGTGGTAAAATTGTACTGCTTGAACTGTTGTGGCATATTAATCAGTTGCATTTGTAGAAAGACTCTTCAAACCTGAGAGCGGAGTCGCCGGCATTGTCAGTGTCCAAAGGTTTACGCCGATCGCTAAGAATCTTCTTCTTCTTCTCTCTCTCAGTCTGTTTCTTTCCACTCCGTCTTTCTATCTGCAAAACAAAATTGTAGACAACAGTATTGACAATGTATTTTAATAAAACATTGATATTGATGATTCATTTTTTGTTTACCCATGTTAAAGTGTCAGTATGTTTTAAAATGCAAATCATTCTAATTTGCTGTTTTCCTGCTTGAAAAAATGATTAGCAATGATAAAAGTAGTTCTGTCATACCTCTCGGAGGGATTGGCATGGTAATATACATGATAGGCGTAATAGATCTGCTCCTGGCTGCTGCTGGCTTCTGCTGCAGATCAAGTAACCGAGACTTACTACGCCAATACATCCAACACCATTGCTCTGTGAGCCGTAATACATAATTGCTGCGCAAATATAACATACATGAAATAACCCCATATATCATACATGAATCACCTCATAGCAGATCTATACAGGTGGAGCTGGGGAAGCGGGAGGGTTTCTGAAGCAATCTGCAACTGCTACGGCAAGCACTAGTCACATATTTGAATGTTGAGCACGAGCTCATTGGCTACCGATACAGGAGAGAACCAATCAGCTGTGCCATGTGAGTAATGATGTCAATTGGTCAGATTGAGTTAGACCTATCGGACGGCGCCATCTAGAGTTTCATGCCAGAACTCTGTATTTTGTTTAATTTGCTTAATATTTTGTGTAAACTGTATACACACCTTTTTCATGTTTCGTCCATGTTGCGTTAACAGCGTTTTTAAGAAACAAAAAACAATATATTATAATATATTAGATAGAGACAGTGGTCACTGAAAGTATTCAGACCGCCCTTAAATTTTTCACCATCTTTGTATAATTGCGCCAATTTGCTAAAATCAGTTTAGTTAAATTTTTTTTTTTTCCTCATTAATGTACAAAAAGCACCCCATATTGACAGAAAAACAAAAAATTGTTGACATTTTTGCAGATTTACTAAAAAAGAAAAACTGAAATATCACATGGTCCTAAGTATTTAGGCCCTTTGCTGTGACACTCATATATTTATCTCAGGTGCTGTCCATTTCTTCTGATAATCCTTAAGATGGTTCTACACCTTCATTTGAGTCCCACTGTGTTTGATTATACTGAGTGATACTTGATTTTGTTAGCAAACGCCACCCACCGTCCCCATATAAGGACCTTACAGCTCACAGTTTCAATGTCAGAGCAAATTATAATCATAGCGTCAAGGAACTGCGCCTGCCAGGCCAGAGACAGAATTGGTGGCAAGCACAGATCGGCCAATTTAAAAAACAAATTCTGCGCACTTGTAGAAGGGGTTCGCGAAGAGCACAGGGGCGCTCCAGTACTCCTTAAATGGGAAGAGTCGTTTCGGGGACACCGAGACACCCTTCTAGAGCTGGCCGTAACGCCCAAAAACTGACTTAGCTAGATTCGGCTTGGGGAGAGAGCCTTGGTGAGAGAGGTAAAGAAGCACCCAAAGATTACTGTGGCTGAACTCCAGAGATGCAGTCGGGAGATGGGGGAAAGTTGTAGAAAGTCAACCATCACTGCAGGCCCTCCACCAGTCGGGGCTTTATGGCAGGTTCCCCTACGTAAGCCTCTCCTCCTTGGCAAGACACCATAAAGCCCGCATGGTAGGAGCTCCAAGAGGGTGATCGTTCTTTTAAAAAGACTATCTCTGGTCTGATGAAGTAACAAGATACGAACTTGTTTTTTCCTTATTCTAAGCGGATTATGGTGTGCAGAAAACCAGGCACTGCTCAGTCACCTCTGTCCCAATACGGCCCAACAAGTGAAGCATGGTGGTGGCTAGCATCATGCATGTGGGGTTGTTTTTCCAGCTGGCAGGGACAGGACGCTGGTTGCAATCGGAGGGAAAGTCATGACTGAGCGGCCAAGTACAGGGATATATTGGACGAAAACCTTCTCCAGAGTGCTCTCAGAGTGGACCTCAGACTGGGCCGAAGGTTTAACCTTCCAACAAGACAATGACCCCGAAGCCCACAGCTGTTTAAAATATTGTATATCTATGTCTTCACAACAATCTGTTGATCCTTTGTTTTCTTTCGTAATGCCCCGCCCAGAGCCCTGCACCTTCTTTCGTCAAACCCCAGCTGATTTCGATGGAGAGGATCTTGCACGGAGAGTAAGGGCAGAGGAATCCCCGAAGACTACCTCCGCTCTGGCTGCGTGTTGAAAAACGTGTCCTTTCGTGCGGGCGCGCCATCTTGTCCTTGCCTCACCAGGGCTGACTGCGTCGCAGGGACCCTCCTGGTCTGTTGTTGCTAGTCAACTGTGCTCCGCCTAAAATCAACAAAGGGTGGCTTTCTATAATACGGAGCAAAGGTACGAATACCGTAGACGCAGTGATATATCAGTTTTTCATTTTTTAATAAACTGCAAAAATGTCAACATTCATGTTTTTTTCATGTGTCAATATGGTGTCTGTGTGAAACCTTAACGAGGAAAAAAATACGTCAATGGTTAGCAAGTGGCTGCAATTTAACAAAGAGTGAAAAATTGAAGGGGTCTGAATACTTTCCGTACCCACTGTATATATATATATAATATATATATATATATGATATATATATATATATATATATATTTATATATATATAAATATATATACTGTATATAGTTCAGTCATGGAACTCTAGATGGCGCATTCTGACAGGGTGTTAATGTAACTGATGATATTCAGAAATTTAAATGACTTGGCACAAGCTGATTGTTCATGCTGCATATGCAGCCAATGATCTTATACCGCCTTGCATTTATATGGCTGGCTAACATGTGTCAACAGAGAATTTACCTGCAGGCGCTGTTTCATAGTTCTCGTAACAAAAACCTCCACCTTCCCCAGCTCCACCTGTACGAGCTGCCTTGGTGTTTATTTTATACTAGCGAATTGCTTATTTTGCTCAGGTGCAGCTCAGGTCTTAATACTCACGGCCACCCCATATCCCGCCATGCCAGCTCGGCAAGTTAAAGCCAATTTCTCGCTGTTCCCTTTGCTCTTGCAAGCAGCGAGCAATTGATTCTACCAACTTAGCAGCATAACCAACAGCATTTTCAGCAATTTCTGTCAGCAGCCGTAGCAGATCTGTTTCCGACCAAGAACCAAATCATTAACATTGTCATATATCCCCTATTCTAACTTTTCGAGAGTTGTCATGATTTATATATATCGTTGAAGTCGCCTCAGACGGATGGCCCATTTTTTGTAATATGGTTCAGATTTCTCTCACTACACATTTGTTTTGAAACTCGATGGTCTTATCATAGTCTCTCTCCTTTTGCTCTCCGCGCTGACCTTCTCATGGTACTCCCCCGAGTTCATACTGGTGAGCGTCCTTCTTCTTACTTGGCATCCTGTCCTCCGTGCTCTCTTTTGGTCTTCCGCCTCGGTCCCTCCTTGTCGAGCTCTTCTTCCCCCTTCCTTTCGCTGTACACATTTGAAAACGGAAAGGATTTGGCAATATCTAGTACCTTTTGGTCCTATCACTGTGGAGTTAGAGGAAATGGTTTGCACTCATCCCTCCAGCCGCTTCTGTCGTTCCCTTCGATGCATCAAAACAAACACAACTCACTCCTGCTTCTCTGCTCGCTCGGTCACTAGCGCTCGTTTTCCTTTCCTTTTCTCGCTTCTTTCTTTTCCTCTTTCCTCCTTGCGGAATGTTCACTCACCATTCCAACTCCTAATGATAGTTTCATCAAGCTCTCTCGATCACGTCCAATCTTAATTCAGCTCATGGGGCTTTATTCTGCATAAATGACCAGAGCTGGTATTGATTTTGACGCTTTTTCTGTTTTTAGATAGTTGCCGTGTTTCAGGCTTTCGTTTCGGTGTCTTGAATTGGGATCCCCTCATACGCGCTGGAATTTTTTTTTTTTGTGCTTTTGCGGGGTCACATACATTTCGTCCCATAGTCTAACTGACCGGCGATATTGATTGTCCTCGACTTTTGCTTCTCTGTTATGTTTCGTTCTTTTGACATTAGGTAAATAAGGACTTTATGGTTTAGTAGTCTTTAATAGTAATAAGCAGCTGCTCATATATTATGTAGAGACAACTTGCTTGACTTACAACCCTTCCTCGGTTAAGGACGTTCGAGCGTGCCAGTCCTGCCTCCTCCTGTCTTACGGCGGTTTCAAAGTGTTGTGTGCTGTCGAGCCGCGGTCAATGCAGCGGTCGGAAGCCGCTTCATGGTCAGGTCCTTCCTTTTCTTGTCTTCCTACGCTTTGCGTATGGAATGGTCCGGTGTCGGAAAAGGCATGTTTGACCTTTGTTGAGATTCTGGCGAAAATTTTGAGAGTTTGAGACCGGGGCGCTTGCGTGTGCAACAAAATTGTGCAAGTTTCAGGGTAGACTAAAACCATACTAGCACTTAAGCCTCATTGTTATTCATTAACCTGGCATATAAATGTGCTGGTCGAGTGTGAAACAGTCTTCTGGATGCCTTTTGTAGTTTCGGCGTCTTCTACAAATCCTGTTCTAACTCCGGTTTTCGTCTTTCAGATATGTGCCTATTACTCTCGAACTTAAGTTAATGGGTCATTAGAGAATATTCAAACTCATCCGTATTTGTCGGCATGTTTTGCTTTATTAGTGAAAGTAAATAAGAGTAAAAGCAAAGAAAATGTCTTCTCTGACTTGGTTTCCAAACTTTAACCATAGCTTGCCAGGCAAAATTTGGTAGAGACATGCCCCAATATTTAAAATGATCAAAAAAAAAAATTACATTACCTTAAATTAACACCTTATATTTTAACACTGATGATAAAAAAATTATTATAAAATATAAAATAGGGGATTATTATTACTTTATCTTTTCTTATCTAATATTCCTAGGTATCCTAGCCCTGAATGTTAGATTGTACAATACTACCATTAAAGATTAGGCTAATAGTTTTTATTATTTTATCAATTACTCAAGCTGATTGGGGAAAGTTACTTTTAAAAGTATTGCTTTACAATATTGCTTTACTCCCTAAAAAAGTAACTAATTACATTACTTAGTTACTTTTTAACGAATGTAATGCGCTGTGTTACTTTTGTGTTATTTTTTAAATCTGGACAGGGCTTGCTTGTTTTGTTTTTTAAATAAAAAAGTTATATTTTCCAGCAAATAAAAACGCCTTTTCACACCAAAAGTGAAATGAATACACCTCAGGAAGGAAATGTAAATTCACGTCTTTACAGTAGAGGGTGCAGCTCAAACAAATTGCATTAAGAATATGATGCAAGAGAAGAAAGTTCAACACTATTCAGCAAAAAAAAAAATGAAACACAAATTTGCTTAGTATGGTTGAATTGGATCATCAAAGGTCAGCAGCAAAGACATCGGTTAATAAAATGGAATTAAATACATAACTTAGTGTATAATGTTCTGAGTTTGCGCCCTGACCGTTGTTATTCTTTTTGATATACTAAATCTGTTTTGTTCATATGTTTATTCTAACAACTACAGTAACATCATGTTCACACAAGCGCACACAACTCCTCTGCACTTCCTCCCAATGTCCTCACACCAACATGGCAACACGAGAAATCTCCAGTCAAATGGGAAAAAAAGTAACTTGTGTTACTTATTTGAAAAATTAACTTGGATATTTCCTTCTAAATTAAAAAGTAAAACTTTACTAGTCACTTAAAAAAGTAATCTGATTACATAACTACCATTACTTGTAATGTGTTACCCCCCACCCTGGCAATACACATTTAAATTGAATAAATTGATTTAGGCTGCTCTTTTGGAAGTTTCTATTCAGCAAATAATGCTAATACATATATATTTATATATAGATGATATATATAATATATATAATAATTATTTTATTTTTTTAAATTAATAATTTTTTACTGATTTTCTATAGTATTTGAAAATTATTTTTATCCAATTAATTTCCAAAATAATATGGCATATATGCTTCGGATGGTGAAGTGATGGCATGGTTATTAAAAGACAAATGCCAGGCTTGACCTATCAAAATCAAAATAGTTTCATGGCACTCTGGGTCTTGCAATGGTAGTTTTACTCACATCAAAATCAACTCTTTCTCCATCTGGAATCTTTGGGGGCACCAGGTTCGGCAACATAAAAGGTCTGGAAAATATAATGATGTTTCAAAATTCTGTATGAAATGAAACCAAGTACTGTTGATCTTTAAAAACATAAAACCAATAAATGGTTATTCATCTAAACTTACTTTAGGAATTTGGGTTTAGCTTCTTCTGAAGAATCAAACATACAAATAAACAACAGAAGTTATTATAATGTTAAAAGCTGTAAAGATGCTGAAGAATGCGTCATAAAATCCGTAAACTAGATTTTATTTCTGATGGAATGAATGTTATCATAAGAGGATTGGGGATGATCTAATGCTTTGAAGAGACGGTTATCCAGAAGGGTGTGTGTGTGTCGTAACACAGGTTTCTACATGTTTCAAACAATTACTTGAGAGCTGTAAATCTCAGGTTTCCTGTCTTTGCAGTGCAATAAAGAGCAAATACCTCCTCCATCTTCTGTCTCCTCTTCACCATCTGAAAGCAGGGAAGGAAAGGAGGTTACAAGTGGGTAATCGGCATCACTGGCAGTACCAGAACAGAGTGACAAAATTAGAAACTGATAACGGAAGAATGGTGGGAAAAATACCGTCACATACCAAACACTCGTCACTTCGACTATACATAGAGCAGAATATTTGATGCATCCCATGTGTGTGTGTCGTGAGTTCAATTAAATGATAAACACAGATGTACACAATAAGAAAAGAAGAAAAAAATAGAAATGCACATGTTTATGTAACTATATAACAATAAAAATATATTTTTGTGAATCTATTGGGAAAAAAGTAAAAAGTATGACTTATCTTACAAATGATTAAACTTATATTTAACAAAGCAATATATACAATTTAGGTGTAATTTTTTTCTTCTATAGAAAACAAAAGATATTTTGAAAAATTACTGAACATTCTCTCCCTTTAATCTATTTTTAACCTTTGTCAGAATTTCTTTTAACGCTTTTGACTTTTAAACAGTGTTTTATTTGTAAATCTATATGATTTTGGTCTTCATCAATGCAATTCAAACACAAAAATAGAATTGTTTAGAGTAAACTTCAATGTGGTTCTGCCCTCAGATTTAGTGCTATCTGTCAAAAATCCGTCCAAACTTTCTCCTTCTACCTATGCAGAAGGTATTTCTGTGACTTGCCGATAAGTTTTGATAAGCCATTTGGCAGATGATATGATTGAAAATGAAAAACAAACACCAAATTCCAACAGCGATCAATGTTGCTTATAATCGTCTTTGTCTAAATCTACTTTAAAGTAGATAAAGTAGACATAGTGTTCAATTAAACATTTACTTAAACTGGTTTTTAAAAGTGTTATGGCAGATCAAGCTAGTGGAGTTTGATTTAGTGCATTTTACAACAATAAACAACTTTGAGACTAAATGGATTAAATTATTTTTTTGAAATCCCTTTTGTTTCGGAATACCACATTTTTCAATTCAATGCAAATTTTCAGTTCAGTTGGGGCACTAACGTTTTTATTTGGAATAATAAAAACTGAAAAAATGGTTTCGATTTTTGTACAATAGTGGCATATAGTGTTTATTTTTCAATGCAAATATTTTCTTTTTCAGTCCAGAGAATATGCCATTATTTTTGAAGAAATACCTGATTACTTTAAATGACTTCAGTCTGATTTTAAGAACTCTTCATGATCTCCTCACATTATTTTTGATTTGTTTATTGGCCAACATCTCTTTTTGAATATTTTTGAGTAGATCTGTTTGTTTGCGATGTAGATCCGGAGGGGTTTGAGGTCAAACTGAGGGTCTCACCAACAGGACTCACCATGTTCCTGAGTGGTCTCTTCCTCTCCTCCTGCTTCCTCCTCATGAGCCTCTGAACATGGAGAAAGTTGAAGGATGGGTATAGTTAGATTGCATTACCATCAACTATGATTCATTGTTTCCCTTTATTAGCCATCAAATTACAAAATGATTCCTTTGAGTTTAGTCATTCCATCCAGTTGAAAGTGTGAATAACACAAAATCTAATAGAAGTGTGTGTGGAAGATGCAAGTTAATTCCTGAGGGCAAAAGAGCCGTATACCAGCCTAGGCATAATGGGTACTGGTGGCAGGCTTGTTAGATTAAAGCATACCTCAAATCTCTCAGATGGTTACACACTTACACACAGCAAAACACACATCTCTACCCAGCCGCACAACTGTTGTCTATGATATAAATGCATCAGCATGTCTGAAGTCGGACCACCCTTAAAAATATTGTAGTACAGAAGGTAATACCATACTTTGAGTTAGTTCCTTTCCTCAAATCTGATATTACTAAATGTGAATTACTGCTACACTGCTCATTTTTATACTTCATAACTTTCTGAGTAAGTCATTAAAGATAGAAAGAATCTTTGGTTATAACAAGCGAATTGAACAGCATTGTGCAGACCCTGAATCACAGCAAGTTTTTTTTGAATGGAGTCTATGTAAATGATCATTGAATTATCACATTTCACCAATTTGTTTTCAAACCTCTCTGAGTTAACTAGTATGCGCTGTTGATGTTATGGTTATTTACAGAGCAAAAAGGGTACGTAGGTGTTGTAAAAATAAGGTTCATCACATTAGCAAAAATTCTATGGAAATTCAGCCTAGTGTGGATTCCTATTTGAAATATGGGAATTCACTGAATCACGGTCAAATACATTTGACTCGCTCCTTTTCCTGCAACAAATCCAGTCATTTCAATAGGAGTCCACACTTTTTCATGGGGCACAAAAATTTGCTTTCACTCATCTCATACTGTTGCTCTGTTGCAGATGAAATCCAATAGGAATCTGTGCAGTTTGGAGTTTTGCATAAGGGAGAAAAACGTCCCTACAACACAGATTTGCCATGTTGACCAAGGTTGCCAGGTCTGCGTAATTAAACCATCCCAATCGGTATTCATAACTAGTACCGAATATCGGTATTCAAAATTAGTAGTATTCAAAACTACTACTCTGGGGGAAATGGCTATCAAAATCTAATTTCTGTGGGGGTTCTACCTTAGTTTAAATATTCCAAGGGGGCAGAGGTTCGCTTCAACCTGCAACACCCCACAGAAATAGTATAAAACTATCCCAAACCCATGGGAAAACCAAGGACTTGGCAACACTGAAGGTCCTTGCACACTGAGTCCAAAATATTTGTACGTGTTTTTTCACATTCATCAAGAGAAAAGGAAAGAGGAATATTGGGTCCATCCAATCCTGAGAAATAGAGAGGAAGGAGAGTTCCCCCTCATTAAGGAGCAGCGGGATTATCCTGAGCGATTCAAAGTTTACTTCAGGATGTCAGTGGCTCAGTTTGATGCTTTGCTAGCGATACTGGAGTCACATATTAAAAAGAAGATCACTAATTTCCATGAACTCAGTCAATCAATCATTTATTTATAAAGTACCTTAACCATGAAGGTATACCAAAGTGCTGTACAAGCAGATCAAAAACAATGATAGCAATTAATTAAAATACATAAGTAAATACCTGTAAAATTACACATCAAATGCCTGTGAGTACAAATGGGTCTTAAGATGTGATTTGAACATCTGCAGAGAGGTCGAAGAGCGCACAGAGAAAGGAAGATCATTCCATAGTCTAGGGGCCACAACTGAAAATGCTCTGTCACCTCTACACTTAAAGGACACCTATTATGCAAAATCCACTATTACATGGTGTTTGCACATAAATGTGTCTTAGCAGTGTATGGACACAACCACCCTTAAAAGTCTGTGATCCACTCCCCTCCTCATTTTTTAATTCCCTTTAAACCAAGTCAGTCTCACTAGGCCTGGCGTTTTGATTCTCATGCAGTGTGATGTCACATTGCATAGGGCCGGGCCACGGGGTTTGATTGACAGCTCTGCATTGCTATAGTTTCCACCCTCAGTGGTTGTACACTGTCCTCCATTTTCTCCGCTTTTGAGCAGCTGTAACGTCAACAATAGCTATGTTTCCATCACCCTATTTGAATGCGCATTTTGAAGTATGCGCATGAGACCGCTTGTATGGAAACACTGAATTTCGAATTAAAAATGCCTTAATTTGCGGAAAAAGTTTTAACGCTCGCTTGAGGTGGTTTTTGACTTGTGCGAAAAACGGTTGATGCGAATAATGGGAGATGGAAATGCATTTGTTGAATAAATTCCTCCATGCGCATCAAAAAAGTCACATGATTTTGCGTTATGGGATGGCATAACCTGACTAACCATCGGACCGATCTCATTCCACAGCTTCTGAAATGTTATGGTCATTCGGAAATGCACAAGCAAAGTCTGTCATCAAAGTATTTCTGTATAATTGTCTCCCAGAAATGTCTTACACGACTGCGTTCCCAAACAGCAGCATCCACCTCCGAAAGCAATGACCGCTGTCATTGGTTTGCGTCTTGCCTCCGCACTGCTGCGCAAGTACTTTATTATATATGAAAATTATTATATCATTCTTAGAGATTTATAGTGCCAGTTTATCAGGAATTGACGATATCGTTCGCTTTGACTCGTTGGATGGAAACGGTACTTAATTCGCAAATGTTTTATGCAATATTCCAATTTTGCACACAAGTTAAATTCGCACTTTGGATGGAAACCCGGCGAATGCCTCGCAAGCAATACCGAGGCCTGCTGCTGAGGATGCAGTTGGATTACTTTTATTTTTCAAGGTAATGTGCCTCAAAATGTACCTAAATACGGGTATCATTCCAGACTCCTTTGTGAATGTCATGTTGTTATAGTGCTTAGCGTTTTAACCATATTTTGGTTACTCCGCGCTTGTGAGATTAGTTCGCCCCGTTTGTAGTGCGAGATTCATTGAGTAGCACGGTCGTGCGGCTCGGTCCATTGATCCGCGTCGATGACAGGTCTGCGCGGCGTGAGCTCTGTAACATCGCGCTGTTTCGTCCCACTTTCAGTGCATTTAGCTTCCCATATGTACAGCTGAACACTGGTTCTCTCGCTCTCAGTCATGTTTCTTCTACCGGCTGTTTATTGCTGTAGATATGAAATGCAGAGAGACACACCCCAAAAATGACATTTTCCAGCTGTTATAATTATCTGAGTTGGGTACTTGTGGGCTGAAACTCACAGACATTCGGTGACGCCCGTTGCCGAGACAATCCATCAACATCACAGGTGTGGCATATCAAGATGTTTATTAGACAGCATGATTATTGCACAGTGTGCCTTAGGCTGGCCACAATAAAAGGCCACTTTAAAATGTGCAGTTTTACTGTATTGGGCGGTCCGGGGGGTCCGAAAACCAGTCATTATCAGGTGTGACCACCATTTGCCTCACACATTGCAACACATCTCCTTCGCATAGAGTAGATCAGGTTGTTGATTGTGACCTGTGGAATGCTGGTCCACTCCTCTTCAATAGCTGTGCAAAGTTGCTGGATAATGGCAGGAACTGGAACACGCTGTCGTATACGCCGATCCAGAGCATTCCAAACATGCTCAGTGGGTGACATGTCTGGTGAGTATGCTGTCCATGCAAGAACTGGGATGTTTTCAGTTTTCAGGAATTGTGTACAGATCCTTGCAATATGGGGCTGTGCATTATCATGCTGCAGCATGAGGTGATTGTCGTGGATGAATGGCACAACAATGGCCTCAGGATCTCGTCACGGTATCTCTGTGTATTCAAAATGCCATCAATAAAATTCACCTGTCTTCGTTGTCAATAACATATGCCTGCCCATACCATAAGCCCTCGATCGCAGGGGGGGAGGGGGGGGAACCCCACCGCCCACCATGGGGCCCAATGTCTATCCAACTTGGGGCATAAGAGGTCACAACCACCGGAACATCACATCAGTATGGGAAGGTCATACAAACATATTGACATCAGCAAGCCGCTCACCCACACGACACCATACATGCATGCTGTCTGCCATCTGCAATGTACAGTGAAAACCGGGATTCATCCGTGAAGAACACCTCTCCAAAGTGCCAGACAACCATCGAATGTGAGCATTTGCCCACACAAGTCGGTTACGACGACAAACTGCAATCAGGTCGAGACCCCGATGAGGAAAACGAGCATGCAGATGAGCTTCCCTGAAACAGTTTCTGACAGTTTGTACAGAAATTCTTTGGTAATGCAAACCGATTGTTGCAGCAGCTGACATAAACCGGGTGGCTGGTCTCAGACGATCTTACAGGTGAAGATGCTGGATGTGGAGGTCATGGGCTGGTGTGGTTACACGTGGTCTGCGGTTTTGAGGCCATGTTGGATGTCTCTGAAACGCCTTTGGAGACGGCTAATGGTAGATAAATGAACATTCAATTCACAGGCAACATCTCTGGTGAACATTCCTGCAGTCAGCATACCAATTGCACGCTCCCTCAAAACTTGCAACATCTGTGGCATTGTGCTGTGTGATAAAACTGCACATTTTAGAGTGGCCTTTTATTGTGGCCAGCCTAAGGCACATCTGTGCAATAATCATGCTGTCTAATCGGGATCTTGATATGCCACACCTGTGAGTTGGATGGATTATCTCGGCAAAGGAGAAAGTGCTCACTAACAGATTTAGACAGATTTGTAAACAATATATGAGAGAAATAGGCCTTTTGTGTACAAAAAAAAGTCTTAGATCTTTGAGTTCAGGCCATCATAAAAATGGGGGCAAAAACAAAAGTGTTTTTGCGTTTATAATTTTGTTCAGTGTAGGTGCCCTTTAAGACGTGTACGTGGAACCTTGAGCATAATCTGCGAGTTAGATCTTAGCAATCTTGAACTCATTCTGTGCATTCCAAACGGGATATATCGCCCTCCGAAGGGCACTTGGGAGTGAAAACAATCATGGCCGCCATATTGAAGGGTCGTTCCAAACCAAAGTGCTCAAAACTGGCCACTTCAAAGGGCCCTTCGGAATGAAGGATTTTGAAGGGTACAACTGATGGACACTTCGGGCCCATATGATCCTTTGCACAGATTCTTTGCATGACGACGGTGCCTCCGTGTGGGCACGTGAAGATGACGCAGAAGGGCACTTCAAGAAAAAGTTGTTTGGTCCCCTACACCATTCAACCATTCAAAGCTCTCACTCCAAAGGGTAAACCCTTTAAAGGGATTAGGGCACAGGGATGAGCCCTTCCGAATGGAACGCGGAGTGTCAGATCTAACTGTCATACGCCATTTCTGATTTTGCCATTCGCTTTGTACAGTGCTCTAATGTTCAAAAATGCTTGCTACGATTGAAAAATGCAATAATAAAAAAAAAAAAATGAACCCGAGCGCTGTTAGTTTTTTTTATGATGTCAGCAAGTTTTCGGAACAGTGTCTAAACGTGATTGATCCACCACGTGAAGGTAATTTTAAACGTTGCGAAGAACAATGCAGCGAGACCAAGCACTGTCCTCGTGTGTTCGAGAGCCTTGACTCGTGCCATAGAAACTGTGCAATGCTTAAGTAAATGTTAGTGGAAGCGTGCTCACATATGTTTACAATCTGGGACCATGGATCTTGTGTTGCGGTCCCACAAATTTCCTTACCAATTCTACTTATGTTCCAACTACCTTTCACTTCTTGTCTTGGGATATTACTCACCGGGTTAATCATTTTTCTGCGATCTCAAGACATATATGCCCGGCACACAACTCCAATCAGTCCTAATAGAATCTGCATGAGTGGGAAGTTCGATACAGTTGAAAAAAGTTTCCCATGTTGGACTCTCGTTTTGCCATGTTCATAGTGGCCGTGTGAATTTGCTTATTTGACCAACAACTGCTTGGTTGTGAAAAGAACTTCTATGTAGCTTGCTTTATTCCTTACTACGTTTTTTAGACAATAACCATTTTGCTTTTTATCCTGAGAAATTTCTCCGCAGTTTGCAGCACCTTTAAGCCGGCGATTACCGTTTTGATACCCTTTGTAACATCTAAATAATTTACATATGACCTAGTAGTGGCGAAGCTGATTCTTCTCGATTTCTCAAGTTACCCCATGATTATATTGTAACTCGACTTCACAATGCAATCCCGTCGGTAATCAACGAGTACAGATGTAAAATATCAGACCGGCTAAGAAACAGACGTGCAGCTAATTTTAGTGAATGGCTAGTTCCCCCTTTGCCTTTACATACCAGGAGCTACCTTCCCATGCTGCACCTCCCTCATGCCACACCGTCTCATACGTGGGACTTCGCTTCTCCGGCCAAACACGAGCTCCTGCTTGCTCCTCTCTCGGGCTGTGGGCGCTCCCTCTAAGCCACATCCATCAGGTTAGGTAAGTAAGCGTGCTGTGAGTACACAAAACATCATCAAAAATGAGTCTATCTAGAATCCGTGGTCAAACACCAAACTCAGACACAACACCGATACCAATTGCAGCAGACTTAGATGAGGTACGACGTCGCGGATGGCTTTCAGACTTCTGCCTACTGAGCTCCATAGTTGTGTGTACACGGAATAAAAATAAATAATAGGGGGCTAGATGATTTTGATTGAAAGGCATATAACAAGAACAGTGAATGAACAAAACTGCTGCAACTCACAAGAAAAGCTCAGCTTTCACGCTCATAAATCTACATGACGGGCCGCCATATCTTGCAACCGCACTTACATGTCAGAATATTTATGATTTTTGTTATAATCCACAAAGGTGTAAAAACCTGATAAGCTGGTAGTTTTTGAAGGTTTTATTGTAGTATTGTTATCTCCTATTTCAAATATCAGTGTAATGACACAATTCTTTAACAACCCTGTTGAAAACATGCTGTATCTTTTACATAAACCACCATATAATCGTTTGCTTCGCTTTTCTAAAACTATGTAGCTGCAAGGCCACGATTTATGACCTACTTTAAAACAAAAACAGTATTTTCTTGTTTACAGTAATATTAGGAAACGTAAGACTTACCCTCCTGCTCCCTAGAGAACAAGACAGAATTGTGTTGTTATTTCCATTGTTCTCATAGCTCAAGTACCTTCCCAACAGCTGCCTGAACTCTCAGATTAAAATATACTTATCAGAGGAGTGGGATATATGACAAGCAGATGCTATCCAAATTACCAGTAGCACTGGTCACTATAGTATACAGTTAATGCACAGTATTCTTATTTAAACAAAGTAATATTACTAAAAAATAAATATTGTAAGAGTATTTGCCACTGATGGATGGATTATAATCGAGCAGTGAAACTGGTACACTTACTCGTACTCCTCCACTTCTTCGATGTCTGACATTTTTACTCTGTAATGAAAACACATAAAAATATAATATAATAATATTTAAAAGAATAATCAATATCATAATTGATGTTGTTTTTCTAAACATTCTAAAAATTCCATTCTATTTTTTGCTTTTTATTCTAATTATAAACATCCATTTTTCTGTACATAATACATCAGTAATATACTACATAATACTCTTACCTGATATACCAGCAGAGATGTGTGAAGAAAGGCTGTGTTAATGTCCGAGCTCTGGCTCTCCTCTTGATTCTTATATGATTGGGGCTGGGGCTGTTTCTGGGGGTCATACATCTCACTCAGTGTGTTTATTTTTACCCTCAGAGATAAGTGGAGAACAGTCTTGCTAGCACTCCCTAAAAGGCCGCTGGCTTTGTTATGGTGAAGAGAATGGTGATGGCTAATGTCCATATCAACATGAGTCTCTTAGAGGTGTCCTCTGATAACACATGGGACTGGTTAGTCTCTGACCGGTTTGACTCACTTCATGGCACCATGCTTACCATTCCACATCTCCCTCACGCCAACAGCCTGAGATCGCACCACGCTCAGGCTCTCTGAACTGCGGTTGCATGTGCATTTAGCTTGTTTCCATGAGTGAGCCATGTCTGGAAGGTTTAAAAACATATGTTCAGGTTCATATGACCTTAGGCCCGTTACATGTTGTTTAATACTTCAGTATTTTATGAAGAGTAGATTTTCATTTTTTATATTGTAAGGGAGACAAAAAAAAACAAATAACTACATGTAATGGCCCCCTGTAGGAATTGTACGAAAATGCGCACGTTCCCAATACAAATGACCTACCACTAAATAATATCTACCACGCCATGGAATGACTATATCGAACAGCCACAATCCAATTCAAAACCTAGTGCTAACTTGCACACCAATGAACATCTCGGACTTAAAAAGAGTGTCTATTGTTATCGCTAGACTTCTCGAGGTTCAGCTGTTCATAGACAAGGGAATGCATAAAACTCTAAATTGAACGCCAGGGGTAACAAACCGGTATGTAGGCCTTGGTTATATTTCTGAGTTTTCTATGCAGTTTGCTGAGTGATTACTAAGATGCTTCATATTGTAGCCTCAAGATCTGCACAAAAAGGAAATAATATAGTAATGATGCACATTTTGCGTTTAATTGGTTTCTTTAAATAGAGATATATATTAAATCTATATATATATAGTTATATAGATATGGTAACACTTAAAGCCTTTATGTACAATGCATTATAAATGGTTATTAAAGGGTATAATGCATTATAATTATTTATAATGTGCATTGTAATACATTATATATTTTCATGAATAATTATAACCAAATTTAAAATGCTTAGTGTAACAATGAATTGATAAGTGTTACAAGCATGAACTGTACCATTAGAGTGTACAATGCATTATAAGCTGAAGTACAAGGAACTTTATGCATAAAACTACTTTTATAATGCATTCTCATCAATGCTTTAAGAAGGTGTTACCTATTTTTTTTTCTTAATTTCATAATGTCAATGTACTTCAAGGCCTCCATCATTTAAGCATATATAAACATAAAAACAAATATTTCTTCTCTAGGCATATCACTGAAAATATGAGACAACATAGTATTAATAATTGATTTTTATAAATTAATTTAAAAATATTTAATTATTGCTAATATAATGCACATAGATTAGCATGTTCCTTACTGAAACCGTGAGATAACGAACCACTGATATTACCACTAATTATAATCAAATTAGTATTGCTGGTCATTTTAAATGACTGTTGTTGTTATTAATACAATTTGATTTATTTTTATTATGATTATTATTTCCTGTATTATTATTATATTTACTATTCTCACAAATTCAGATCATAAGCCTGCATCATTTGAAAACATGAGACAACATAACCACTAGTAAAAAAAATTTTTTTTATTATTAATCTACAGCATAACCCTTCTGGGCAGAAAAGATAATTACATGACAGGTCGGTTAGCAAAAAAGGAAACGTAAGCTTGCTTGAATTGGAATGGATTGAAGTCAGTTTGCAAAGGGCTTGATAGGGCACATTTCTCCATAGATTACGTCTAAATTACATTTCCTTATTAAGATTTAAGTCTCCGGCAGGTTAAAACAACAGCAGCGAGAGCATAGGTCAGCTTCAGCGCACGATTCCAGCTTCATTACAAATGATTCATTGAGCTTATTTCCAGTAGGTTCATTGAAACAGACATTCATGATATTGCAGTTGTACCTTGGACTGTTATGAGTTATGGCTCAGGTCATACATTATGCCTCATTCTCCTAATAACTTACTTATCAACAGCACAAATGTCAAGCTATAAGGAAGAGGAGTGTCTGGCACCGACACAAAGAAGCTGTATGTCTGTATTCCTGCTGTCAGATAAACTCTGTGATTTTCAATTTCTGTGTAAAGACCCTATAATACAGTCCTGTTGCATTACACAATCCATTAGTACACACATTCACAACCAATAACATAAGCCTTGAATTTACCCAAATAATGTAGATCAGTACTATGCCTTAAAAGTG
>JADLZN010009750.1:0-352590 GCA_018155175.1 Sinocyclocheilus anophthalmus | reverse complement strand
TTTCTGTGTAAAACAGTTTCCACACTGAGGGCAGGTGAAAAGACTCTCTCCAGTGTGAATTCTCATGTGACACTCAAGATGATGTTTGATTGTGAAACTCGTTCCACACTGAGTGCAGGTGAATGGTTTCTCTCCAGTATGAACTCCCATGTGACCATCAAGATTTTGTTTGCTTGTAAAACTGTTTCCACACTGAGTGCAGGTGAAAGATTTACTGGCTCTTCTTTTCTTTAAATCTTTCTGTTTGTTTTGAGAGCAACTCAAAGGTTTTTCTCTACTTTTGACATGATTTTTCTCCTCATTCTCCTCTTCATTTAACTCTGAAATAAAAGTAAAAAATGGTTTATGTTCAGTTAGTCATAAAAACAGAGAAATGTGAGATAAAAAAGGAACCCTGATGTAAACACACACACACCTAAAATATTAATCGAAATTCCCTCATATAGTGTGTACGGAAAGTATTCAGACCCTCTTAAAATTTTCACTCTTTTTTATATTGCAGCTATATTTGGCTATATTTGCCAAAAGCATTTAAGTTAATTTTTTCCTCCTTTATGTACACACAGCACCCCATATTGTCTTAAAAACACAGAATTGTTGACATTTTGTGCAGATTTATTAAAAAAGAAAAACTGAAAAATCACCTGGTCCTAAGTATTCAGACCCTTTGCTGTGTCACTCATATATTTAACTCAGGTGCTGTCCATTTCCTCTGATCATCCTTGAGATGGTTCTACAACATCATTTGAGTCCAGCTGTGTTTGATTAAACTGATTGGACTTGATTAGTAAAGCCACACACCTGTCTATATAAGTCCTTACAGCTCACAGTGCATGTCAGCGTAAATGAGAATTATGAGGTCAAAGGAACGGCCTGAAGAGCTCAGAGACAGAATTGTGGCAATGCACAGATCTGGCCAAGGTTACAAAAATAATTTCTGCTGCACTTAAGGTTCCTAGAGCACAGTGGCCTCCATAATCCTTAAAATGGAAGACGTTTGGGATGACCCGCACCCTTCCTTGAGCTGGCCGTCTGGCCAAACTGAGCTATTGGGGGAGAATAGCCTTGGTGAGAGAGGTAAAGAAGAACCCAAATATCACTGTGGCTGAGCTCCAGAGATGCAGTCGGGAGATGGGAGTAAGTTGTAGAAAGTCAACCATCACTGAAGCCTTCCACCAGTCGGGGCTTTATGGCAGATTGGCCCGACGGAAGCCTCTCCTCAGTTGCAAGACACATGAAAGCCCGCATGGATTTGTGAGATGGTGAGAAATAAGATTCGCTGGTCTGATGAGACCAATATAGAACATTTTGGCCTTAATTCTAAACGGTATGTGTGGAGAAAACCAGGCACTGCTCATCACCTGTCAATTACAGTCCCAACAGTGAAGCATGGTGGTTGCTGCATCATGCTGTGGGGGTGTTTTTCATCTGCAGGGACAGGACGACTGGTTGCAATCGAGGGAAAGATGAATGCGGCCAAGTACAGGGATATCCTGGACGAAAACCGTCTCCAGAGTGCTCAGGACCTCAGACTGGGGCGAAGGTTTACCTCCCAACAAGACAATGACCCTAAGCACACAGCAAAAATAACAAAGGAGTGGCTCACAACAACTCTGTTTACTGTCTTGAATGGCCCATCCATAGCCACGGGCGTGTTGTCTGCAATTGAGCATCTCTGGAGAGACCTAAAAAGGCTGTCCACCAACGTTTACCATCTAACCTGACAGAACTGGAGAGTATCTGCAAGGAGGAATGGCAGAGGATCCCCAAATCCAGGTGTGAATAACTTGTTGCATTTTTCCCAAAAAGACTCGTGGCTGTATTAGATCAAAAGGGTGCTTCTACTAAATACTGAGCAAAGGGGTTTGAATACTTAGGACCATGTGATATTTATTTCAGTTTTTCTTTTTTAATAAATGTCAACAATTCTGTGTTTTTTTTTCAATATGGGGTGCTGTGTGTACATTATTAATGAGGAAAAAAATTAACTTAATGATTTTAGCAATGGCTGCAATATAACAAAGAGTGAAAAAAATAAGGGGGTCTGAATACTTTCCGTACATATATATCTATTTTTTTTTGATGCATTTTTATAAATTATGTCTCTCTGAAATTGTAACTATTTGTAAGTATTATAGACAAAAATCCCATGTTTTCTACAGGGAGAACTATTAAATATGTTTGATCAACAACAAAATTATATAACATACATTAATTTTGTTAAAAAAGTACCCGTATCATAGAAAGTGTCTCTTATTATATGATGCTTCCTCTCGATTATTCAACAGCTCTAAAGATTTTTCCTGTTTCAACAAATCTAATACTGTTTGAAGCTTTATAACATTCAGCCTCATTAATGAAGAATAAACACCAACCTGTTAGTTCTTCAGTATCTTCAGTGTGTTTGATTCTGCAGGGCTCTGGATCTCTCATCTTCTCTCTGTCCTCTTTAATAAACTCAGTCTTTGCAGATTTCAGCTCTTCCTGATGATTAGATGCTCGTCTTCACTTGTGAACTGATGGAGATATTCCAGCATTTATTGCTGAACTACTGTGGGAGGAGCTTCACTGATGATGTGTTTACTGTGGGAGGAGCTTCACTGATGATGTGTTGCAGTGGGAGGAGCTTCACTGATGATGTGTTGCAGTGGGCGGAGCTTCACTACCAGTGAACATGTGGGAGGAGCTTCACTGATGATGTGTTGCAGTGGGAGGAGCTTCACTGATGATGTGATTACTGTGGGAGGAGCTTCACTGATGATGTGTTGCAGTGGGAGGAGCTTCACTACCAGTGAACATGTGGGAGGAGCTTCACTGATGATGTGTTGCAGTGGGAGGAGCTTCACTACCAGTGAACATGTGGGAGGAGCTTCACTGATGATGTGTTGCAGTGGGCGGAGCTTCACTACCAGTGAACATGTGGGAGGAGCTTCACTGATGATGTGTTGCAGTGGAGGAGCTTCACTGAGGAATGTGTGCAGTGGGCGGAGCTTCCTTACCAGTGACATTTGGGAGGCATTAAAAAGTGTTAAAAGTGTGAAATTAAATAAAAAAGGAACAAATAATCACACAATTATCTGAATCATAATTTAAGCAGTAAATAAGCTAAAATGTATCCCATCCTGCAGAATTGTCAGAAACGTGATAACTGTCAGAACGACTGATTTAGGCGCAACTGAAGAGTTGTTCAGAAGTAAATATAATAATAATAATAATGTGTTCTGCTGCAAGTTCTCATGCTTGATCTCATGTTTTCTCCTGGTTTATTGTTGAGCTGTTGAATTGTTCTGTTAAAATAATCAGTTGCAAGCCTTTGACACTGTTTTAGCTTTAAGTGTCCATTCACAGGAGATCTGAAGACATCAGCATAATACATGAGGAGAAAACAGCAGCTATTGAGATGAAATAAAGAGTGTTTTCAGCAGCTCTGTTAATATTGATGAGCCTCAGACGATCAACACTCATTCAACAAGACATTCAGATCATCAGCAGATCATCTCTTTATTCTCAGTGTTTGCTGATAGAAACACATTATCTGAGTCAGGATAGATGATAAAAGCCTAGTTCTCACAATATGTAAAACATAAATAATACAAAAACTAACGCTGAAGTAAATAACTGCTCTAAAGCACCACAATATGCATGAATAATCTAAATAGTTTGATTTTCTAATAACTATTCATTGCAATGAAGTAATTAACTCATTAAAGTTTTGTACAGAAACAATGAGCATAAAACATCTTCAAATAAGAGCAGCACAAAGCAGTATTTAATGATTTCAGTGTCACATTGATTCATATTTCGCTATATTCACATTTATGTGTGGATGTCTCGCGCGGCTCATTATAGGCTCAATGTAACGCTAGCAGTCTCTGTTTCAGTATATTTGAACAAACTAACGGGTTTAATCTGCCAAAGATGCCAAAAGTGTAGAAATAAAACAGCAGCAGCAACACTTGAGATATTCCCCTCACAGATCAATGTTTAACTTGACATTCAGCAGCAGTTCTCTACAAACATAGAAACAATCGCTCGAACGCATAAAAGCTCACAAACTCGTCTGATTTAATTCCTCATATTCTCCTCACAAGCTGCTGCTGCTGCACTCAATGTTTATTTCAGCAGAAAGACGCACAAGTAGCGCTGAAGCGGATGAAAACAACACAGACATGAGTCTGTAAGATGTGGCTTAAACAGACTGTATAAAGTGTGTCTGATAGTTGTGTAAATATGAGAAATACTGCGAGCTGCTGAACTCTCCTCAGAAGACTCTGCTCAGCTGAAACTGAACTTCTTCCTCTGAGGTTTCATGTGTTTAGCGCCCCCCGCTGGACTGGAGAGAGAAGCGGTGAGAGGAGGGAATAACTCTCTTGCACTGGGCAGCCCGAGTATGGAGCCAGAATGATCTCAGTAATAATTCACGCAAAAGACGCGATGCACACATGCGTAACCCAATTCACATGCATGAGAAATATGTTTTTAAACTACTATAGTAAAGTGTATTATACTATATATATTATCACAACACTTTGTTAATGAATGCTACAACATACTGTCATATTAACTATAGTGAACTGATAAACTGTAATAAATACTGTAGTATTCTTTAGTTTTTACTACAGTAAACTAGTGTATTGTAGTATAATACACCCTATAGTTGTAGAAAACTTAGTACAGTATTGGGTAAAGTAATTTGTTTATATTACTATAATTGTTATATTACCACAGAAACTATATAATTACCACAACAAATTAATTCAAGTACTTTACTATAGCATGGTTCAAAAACACTAGTATTTACTATAATTTACTATAGTATTTTTTCATGTCTACAAATTAAACCAAAACACCATGGTTGCTATAGTTTAACCATGGTAACCACAAATTAACCATGGTTTTGCTACAATAACCATAGTTTAACCATGGTGTTTGTAATAAAACTGCGGTTATACAAATGGTAATCAATACACCAAAAAAAAACATGGTTACTTTTACTGCAATAAAACCATGGTTAATTTTCGTAAGGGATTGACTACACATGACATGGTCGAGCGACAGTTACTATGGTAAAAAATATGGTAAATGTGTGGACTTTTTACATGATCCCTTTCCCACGACAGGCAAATATCAAATGAATAATTTCATTCATAAATACGGGACGATCGACTATTTTATGAGACGGGTGGAAACCCTACCTGTATGCGTCTTGAAGTCATCTAAATCCATCTTTTATCGCACTATATGGCTTGTCTTTGGTCCGTGTGGAGTTGTTGGCATTGGGGAAATTATCGCCCCTGCTGCTGCTCAAGGTAACTCCAGCTTCATACATACGTGTCATTTTCACGTTTAGAGGAGGCGAAACGTGACACTCACACGTATCATTGAGTGGTCCAACGTGTCTATTACACGTTTTGGCGTGATATAAACTCTCAGACATACTGATGCATATATGACTGCAGTACATTCTCATCATAAAAATAACTGAAACTAGCTTAGTAGCTTATGTATTTAGTTGAGGTTATTTGAAAAGGTTATTTGAAGGATTTGTCTTTATGAATGGAAATTTTTTAGGGGGGGGGGGGGGGGGGGGGGGTGACTGTAATGGCTCAACAACTTGCAAAATAAAAACCACATGCCCCAAAAAATCATGATACAATCGTGATATTTCTATAAAAAAATTGTGATATGATATTTTTGCCATATCGCCCACCCCTACTTGTCACATGTTCAGAACAAATTAGGTTATAAAGTTTCTCCACAGCAGCTTACTTTGTTATATATTTCAGACACGTTGTGTTAAACCTCTGTATAAACCATATTCCCACATACCATATTGGTTATAAAGAATGTATTGATATATTGTACAAAGTTGAGATAATAGCCAGCCTTAATAGTAATTCAATTTTACTATTCTTAATTCCAATTATTACCACATGAAAAACTACTAGTGATATGTGAGTGTATGAGTATAAATATGTAAGTGTTCTTATACACTTAAATATCTAATTTTCTTGTAGGTAATTTAATTGTTTATATTTATAACTTTTTTGTATTGAATATTTAATGGATTCCTTATTTTATGTCTGTCTTTTAGTCAGACAGACGTTTTTTTTGTATGTATATATTAGGGCTATTGTAATTTTGTTTCTTTTAAATAGGTATGTGCTGTTGTTGGGCGAGTTGTACATGTGAGCCAATCTACTGAAACTGTGGAGTTTCAGGGTGCGTCAATTGAGGCACAGTCCTGCTACATTGAAGATACTACAGGAACAATAAAAGCTCAGTTATGGGAAAGTTTAATTGGCAAACTAGAATTTGGGTCTACTTATAAAATGACACATGTCAGTACCAGAGTATTTGCTGGATGCATGTACTTGACGACAAGCCGCAGAAGTGAAATTGAACAAGTGGCCCCGCTTCATAGATTGAATTAAATTATTCAATTCAAAATTGATGAAGGTGAAGTCATTGTGCTCGAAGGGAGCATTAGTTCAGTTGACGTTGCGGTTTCACGTCGTTGTTCACGATGCCATGCTTGGCAACAAGATTTCGTTGTTGTCGGTGCAAGAGATTGCAACATGTACAAGCATTCCAGCCAACTGTCAATGCTTCAGTGACCTTTGTTGGTGATTTTGGTGATCGGGAGTTGACCTTGCCAAATTTGGTCATTAAAAGGTATGTTTAACATGTATATGTAATTTATTGTAATTGAAATTAATTAGTATGTGTTGTATGGCTGCATAATTTTAGAGGAATAATAAAAAAATATATATATATTGTTAATTAAAAGGTTATTCTTATTTTTATAATAACGTAAACAAACAAAAGTATTATAAACACAAATTATTTAACTAATTAATTAGTACTTAGTTACTACACAAAAATTTAAATAGCTCATAATTTATTCAACTTGTAGGCGTCTTAGGTATATTTGACTTATGACTGGTATATGATTAATACAATTGGATTAGATTGAATTTCTCTCTCGTTCTCTCGCTGTTTCTGTTTTTTTTCTCTGTTTGTCTGTCTTTTTCCATGTCTGTCTGTTTGTGTGTGGATGATGTGTGTGGGTTTGTTTGCATCAATTAAAGCAGTGTATTAATATAGAACGGTGATTAAGTGACTTGGAAGTAGCTGTGCATTAAATGGGTCTGCCAGCCAATCAGAATTATTTAAACAGACCATGGTATAAAAGCATTTAATTGTAATATAATAATAGTTTTATAGAACTTGTTAACAAGTTGTTAACATGCAGTAAGTTTATAAACTTAAAATCTTATTTTTAAAGTTTAATAAATGTTAAATTGATAGCTCTTAATTATAATGTAATGTTGAATGGCTATAGTCAATGGTTAAATATTATGGGGACATTTTTTTATAGGAAAATCAATATGAATTGTTATCAGTGATACTGGCTTTCAGTCATAAAGATGCCATTAAAAAAATATTAAAAAGCTGTCTTTGTTGTTTCTACATTCATTTGAAGATTTAATGTGAAGTTATTGCAATATAAAAGTATATTTAACTTTAATGTTAGGTGGGATTAATTACAATTAATTTCAAGAAAATGTGTGATACATTTTTTTTTTTTTTATCAATTGACAGGTAAAACAAAAATACAATTTATAATAATAATAATAATACAGTAATTATATGTTCACGATATCATTACAGCTGGATTTTGATTATGATAAATTGTGTAGCTTTAGTTTATGGTATTGTAAAATAATTTTTGCATGTTTTTGTTAATTGTGCCATGGATAATGTTTTGGGTTTTGTGCTAAATTTAACTTTGTTAATGTTATATATATATGTGTGCTTTATACAGTTATGTGCAGAGGGAGAACCTTTCTGATCTCTTAAATGAAGCACAAGATTTTGAAGAGCACTTGATGACGAACATGGTATTTAGGATGTCACTGCAGTGTGACGTTGTGATCTGTATGGAGAAAGTGCCTGAAAGAAGCATGGTGCATCAACATCAACATGCAGAACAGATGGATGGGTCTGATGCAGAATTGCTTGCAGTGGACAGTGTGGATGTAGAACTACTTGCAGGCAGAGGTGAGTAGTAATTAGGGCTGAATGATTAATTGCATTTGCAATAATATTGCGATATGAAAAAACGTGATTTTTCAATCGCAAAGGTTGCGATTAAGTGCAGCTACTGGAGACGTAGCATCGATAAATTAAAATCGTGATTTCAAATTATGCTGTGATTTATGCATTTGCCCACTGTCATAGTCATGTCATTTTCACTGTGTGATGTGTGTAAAATGAGTGTTACCTTGGCTTTATTTAAAAGAATATGATTCCCAAATCCCAATGCACATAAACTTTCCAGAATACTGAGTGCCCTGTTGGTTAGTGTTAACTTAATTTTTAATTATATTTTTATTAAATATTTATTTATTCGTGAAAAATACTTTGTCATTTAAAGTAAAAGTATGTTTATTTTACACATTTATTCTTTAATCCATTTTCAAATTATTTCAAATTTCTTAAATATGAATTAAAATAAATAATGATATCGGCTTTATATTGGCCATCGGCCACCCTGCTTTCGAAGATATCGGCATCGGTATCGGCTGTCAAAAAACCCATATCGGTCGACTACTACTCATGTCATTCCAAACCTGTGTAGTTTCTTTTGTGAAGCACAAAAGAAGATTTTAAAAAATGTTTGGAACCAAACACCATAGATGTCCAATTGTATGGAAAAAGACAGATTTTTTAAAATGTACTCTTTTGTGTTGCGCAAAAGAAAGAAGGTCATCATTTTGGAATTTTTATTTTTGGATGAATTAAAAATGTACCTCATTTAATTGCAGTCTAAAATATAACAGTAATAATAATAATGTTTTTATGAGAGCTACACAGACTGGGGAAAATTAATTACTCTGATGTTTTAATTTTTGGTTATTACTGAATGCATTTAAAGAATTTGAACTCTTGTCATCCATGTTTATTGTTAACAGCAGTGCAATAGCAAAATGTGGCTTTGCTTATCATCGTCAAAATGTGACTGAGTCCTGTATACAATATGCACACAGAATGCTAATTCAGGGTATTCACTCCTGCATTTAACTGCGGTTGTCACTCCCAAAACTTTCCAGAATGTACATTGCCATAATCATCAGAATTTTGTTTAGCTGAACGGCTCTGTTTGACTCACAAAGAAGCATTGTTATTGAGCTGTCTTTTTAGGAAGGTATCTGTCGAGCATGTCCCACTCAAAGCAGAGTAGAGTCACACACTCATATGTTCCCTCCAGCATGAAGCAGTGTGTAGTTCATTCCTGTCGCTTGTCACATGAGAGATAACCTCGTGCTGACCTTGACTTTAAACAGAGCACCCTCACTGTCACAGGCTGCAGAAGATATGGTGCCAGAGCTTGGTCACTTCATTGTCTGCTCTTTAGTGAACTGGCCCATCCACCAAACACACACTCTATATACTGTATAATCATATCATTTATCTCTAACCATGCCACACCCAGAGTTATTCCTCTCCCTGTGTGTGCTGTTAGACTCTTTGATGTCTGGTCTATAGATGTTTTATCTTATCTTGATTTTGATCTTGATTTAAGAGTAGATTGTGAACAATGTGGCTGTCTCGCTGAAACAGCATTTCCATATTGGGCTCCTTGTTTCCTCACGGCTGTGGATCCTTCTGCCATCACAATGCCAGGAAGAGTTTGGACAGCAGAGTGGCGTCTCTGACAGCCTTCTTTGTCTTCGCTATCACCACTATCAATGAATATCTTCCGCTCACCACAGTCTTGCTGACTCCTCAGCAGCTCAAAATGTGTTGAAAACAGAGGTGGCTTCCTTCAAAGAACTGACATATTCCTTCCCTATTTAAGCAGAAAGCATTTGTAAAATTATTCTTTGTGAATGTGCACACACTTTATTTTAGCTTTAAATTATGATTTTTTTTTTCCCCTAGCACTTTTTATTGAAATAGCAAGGCTTTGCTTCTGTCTTTGACATGGAAATAAAGCCTTGGAGTATTATTATTAATGTAATGAGTATTAATGTTTATTATTATTACTATTATTTTCTTTCTTTAAAATACATATACTTGTCTAATATTATTATTATTATTGGTACATAATGCATTACAAAAGCTCATCCTTTGCAAGTAGGTATATCTAAAATACTTGTACACTAATGATTACTTTCAGCAGGTTTTCATTGTCTGAATATGTGCTCAAGACACACATGTTCTTTCAGTTGTGTCAAAAGCTCTTATCACAGCTCTTTTCTTAATCCACAATCATAAAGCCTGGTTATCAAGAGAACTAATTGGGCTTTTCTTTGTTTTTCAGAAACCGAGCAATAGCTGATTACCTTCGTTCCAATGGATATGAAGAGGCATATTCCGTTTTCAAAAAGGAGGCAGAATTAGACGTGGTGAGTGTGGGAACCCCCTCCATTTATACCCCAGTCAAACCAATATTTCTTAATTTGAAGTATTCCCCATTTAATTGGCACCTCTGTGTGAGGTTGTGTCTGGCGGCACACGTGCTGAATTAAGGCAGTGCAGAGATAATTATGATGTGTGGCAGATGTAAAGCCCGACGCTCCCTGTCGTCTCAGCGATGGTTCACATTGATAAAGGGACATACTAAATTGTGTCTCTCCATTATCACAGGGTAGACCAGGAGAATTACTCAAATTCAGCAGAAAATGCCTTGCTGTAATATGCTGTCTGAAAATGTGAGAGCTCTTGGCACATGCAGAAGCTCTTGTTTGAAAACACTCTTGGTTAGACAGAATATAAACTATTTATTTCCTTTGTACAGAGAAGAAAGAGCATGATTTATTGATCAGATTTATGGACCGAGAGGTGGTCTATGGTGCTAAAAGCTCTCTTTAATTAAACAGAATGCTATTAACACAGCTTCATTTAGCAGAAGAGATTTCATCATCGATCCCTCCTGCTGTTAAGATGTTCTGAGAGGGGGGCTGGGGTTTGTGACTTTAGGCATAACTGTAGATGTAAAGTGGTGCTCTGAGGGCTGGAGGGAGCTGATGGACTGTCTGACGGCAGTCCAGAGGCTGGCACGGCTGATGGGACTGGTATTTAGCCATTGGCCAACACACATAGCAGAGGGTCCAAGCAGATGGTGGATCAGTCCTCTGTAGAGGCTTTAAATGCCCCTCTCCCTCAGAGACGCATGACACGACCCCTCTCACTCCACTTCTCATCACACAGACAGCACCTGTTCTGCTGGACATCTCTGATATTACTCCAGAAGAGCCTCTCTCTTATTCTCTTTGTCTGCCACATCCTTTTTTTCATTATCCATAGATCTGGGAGCTGTGTTATGCTTTTGCATTTTTCATGGTTAGAGACCAGTCTAGTGAAAACCACATGTACACTTCTTTCAGAAAACACAACCTTCATATTGCTTTCCGGCTGAGACTGTGAGGTTGCATATTTAAAAACACAACCATAGAAATCTGTTCTGTCAGGGATTGGAAATGTGAGGGTTTAGTTTTGTTGGATTTTCATACCTCTAGATTTTCATACTTTCATACCATAGACTGAAAGCCTTGAATGAATTGACGCGGTGAATGAAGGTAATGGTGTATGTGTGTTAATTTATTATGCATTAATTTTATTCTATTATGTATTATCATATAAAACATAAGATCTTGGCCATGTTATATTGCCCCCCCCCCCCCCCCCCCCCCCCCCCCCCCCCCCCCAGACATGGGTAGTACGTAGCGATAATCAGCGTTTGCTACTTAATGTTTTTTGGATTAGAGAATGCCAATGGCAATTATTTATCTCTAATTTTGAGAACTAAATGAAAGATCTAGTTGGTGCCAGGCACCCTAAAGTTGATTTTTCACAGTGCGGTGTTTGTGTAATTGTAATCTTGGTAAGCTCTCTTTGTCTGCCAGAGATTAACTCATGTGAAGGGATTTACAGGGAATTTGCAGTTGCCACTGGGGGGTGATGGGTATATGCTTTCTTTTTTTACTTTAGGCGTATGTAAATCTTGATTAAAAAAAATAAATAAAATGTTGTGTGTTGTGTTAAGGTGTAATGCTTTTGTCATCTTTTGTCACCAGAATGAGGAATTGGATAAGAAGTATGCAGGTCTTTTGGAAAAGAAATGGACCTCAGTCATCAGATTACAGAAAAAGGTTTGCGCATTTCATGTTTAATGCAAATCCTATTAAGAACCATTGAGGCAGCCTTGACTCATTGACTATTCATGGTCTGAAATGCCAAAATTTAGGGTTTAGAAATGCTGCATTTCAACTACTGAAACTGTAATCCAAAAATGTCACTTTCATTCATTTTATTTGATGTGTGTAATGAGTCGTACCCATTATGCCTTCTGCTAGGTGATGGAATTAGAATCAAAACTGAATGAGGCAAAAGAGGAGATTAATATAGGTGGGCCAGTTGGACAGAAGAGAGACCCCAAAGAATGGATTCCCCGTCCTCCTGAGAGATACGCCCTGAGCGGCCACAGGAGTCCTGTCACCAGAGTCATTTTCCATCCTGTTTTCAGCGTCATAGTCTCTGCCTCAGAGGATGCAACAATAAAGGTGAGGTCTTCTGTATCTTTTGTGGGTTATCAAGCACTTAGTCTGCATGGTGTACGTCTCATGCCCTCTAAAACTGATCTCATGTTTCTGTTAACTTGGTGTGATCAAATTGTGATTTACAGTATGAAAATGGCCCATCAGCCCTTGCTGGCTGATATAATTATAGTGTTTTGCTTTGAATAAGCTGTAAATTTGACTGCAGGCTCCCACTGTCTTTTTGCTTTTTGTCTCTTTTTGCTGTTTTGGTCATAGACGGGCTCTTGAGACACAAAATACACAAGTCTGCACAAGCAGTGTGAACTTCCCATGGTAATAAGCCCAAAGCACAAATTGTGTCTAAACCTATTCATAGCCACTTATTAAGAAGTTTTTGGCTGTTTTTAAAGTCAAGAGGAAAGCTTTATATTATTTAGATCAGCCAAACAATTCAGAAGTATAGTATATGCAAGGTACCCCCTTTGTTATGTTGTATTTTATTTGGAATCAGTCCTACAAAGGGTTCTTCTATTTTCTCAAACACTTTCTATTCGAGTGTGATTCGTTGACGCCTCAGCCCCCCCCCCCCCCCCCCCCCCCCCCCCCCCCCCCCCGTGCGGCAGCTACGCACCAAACCTGAGTCTGTGCCCCCTCCTCCTGTGCCCTAGTTTTGTACTCTATGCTATTAAACCCTTCCCTAAAATACCCAGCCCTCCCAATCTTAACATGGGCAGCCCTCAACCAGACAGCTAGAGCTGGTCCAAATATATTCTGCACCATTCTCTCCATCCGCATATTCAAAGCTATAATTGTCAGGAAGCCTGAAGCTGTGCAGCCAGATGCTTTTTTTCTCACTTCTGTTCAGTGTAATGTAGATGTGTTAAGACGGCTGTGGCAGACCTTTTTTTTTTTAGCTTTAAAATTTTCTTCTTTTTATGTTAATCAGCAGTTTGACAGCCACTTGACAAGACCGTTCTCCTTTTGCTTAGCCTGGTTATTGAATCAGCCAAATGGTTTTCTGTTCAGTTTCATGCACAAGTATGTTTTTTTCAGACTGTGATATTTTATACATGCGCATGAACATATGACGTGTGCTCAAACATGCAGGAAAATCTTTCATCTCCACAATTTGTCTGAAATGTCAACACTCTAGTCTAAAATAAGCCCATTTTTGTTTTTTTTTCTTTTTTTTCGGTTTATGCAGCACTATGCAGTTGATTTTTAGCATGCGCTTTTATTTTTTTCTTTCCCTTACTTTTGAAGCCTGGTATACACTCTTGGTTCAGGCTGTTTTTCAGATAAAAATGAACGGACTTTTAGGGATGCACGATATACCGGACCATGTTGGTTATTGGCAAATTTTGCTGGTTTGTTTATCTATTCAGTTAATCTATTTATTCAATTATTCTTTCATTTATCCAAAATAAACCAAAAATAAAAAATTGTGCGTGCAAATGTTCTTTTTTACATTTACATAGCCTTTTAACTTTACCGCAAAAGGTAAATCTTTAGTTAATCTAATAGTAAAAGTTTTTTACTGCTGTACATTATAATGTAAAGGCCTAAATCTACTTGGTGCATTTAATATATTTCTTGGCAAAATAGCATATCATTTCAGTTTTGGCCATTTATTGTTATCTGCCAAAACATGAAAATAATTATTGCCACTGGTATCTGCCAGAATTTTAGATTAGGTTTGCTGTGGTTCTACAGTTCTCCTTTTGTATTTGTTTTGATTTATGTTGTAAAGGTAAGTAAGTTGATGATCAAGCACATACAGACAGATCAATGAGGGCAGATATAAGTAGTATACACTCTATGTAATAGTATTGCAGTCTCAGCTACTTGGTTAAAGCTTACTTGCATGAGTAACCTAGGTGTGCCACATCAGGCTTTTCTTGTGCATTTTTTCTATCAGAACACGACTTGAGTTATGTCTCCCTCTTTGGAAGCAGGAGACAGATAAGCAGGTGGAAGGGCTTCTGTCACCGGCCCCCCGTGCAGCAGACAGAGCTTATCCCTGTGTGTCTGCCGCCTAGAAACTGCTGAAACCTGATCTTCACATTAAGCCCTGAGGCTGTTTATCATACTGCTGCATCCAGGCGAACAAGCAGATAACATTCAACTCACTTCACAAAAATGCTTTAATGATAAAGAAAATTATGAAAACTGAATTTAGGGAAAACATGATGTCCAAATATTCTGAATGAAATGTTCAGATTGTATCCAGAGGGCAGTCTGGCATCTTAGATGGTGTTTAAAATCTGGCTTTATGACAGATATTTCACTGAATATATAATAGCAGCTACAAGTCCAGACCTGCCTTTTATGCTTTACCTTATCATAACAAGCTGCCAAACAAGTTAATGGCTTTTTTATTGAAAAGATGCTCATCTTGGGCTAAAACATGTGTTTTGTGTCTGATCCAGGTATGGGACTATGAAACGGGTGACTTTGAGCGGACCCTCAAGGGCCACACAGACTCTGTGCAGGACATTTCCTTTGACCATACTGGAAAGCTGCTAGCCTCCTGTTCAGCGGACATGACCATTAAGCTCTGGGACTTCCAGGGCTTTGAGTGTATCAGGACCATGCACGGTGAGCATGGTGTCATATGTTGTCATTGATTCTAGGAGCTTTTAGGAGCGGAGGGGCGTCTCAGGGGGAATAGAGTGTCAGGAGGCAGGTGTTGAATGCAGCTCATTAATGTGCCAGCTTGCCAACAAATCCATAAGAGAGATTCTTCCTGTATTAGAAGGCATCCTTTAACACATTTTCTCAAATATTACTGTGCTGTTTAGGAAAGTTTAAAACATTTTTATATAATCATTATAATATTTAATATCTATGGATACATTATAATTCATGGACCCTTTTTACAGACTGATGCTTTCAACAGTCATCAGCATTTTAAATCCTGAAGTTTTATATATTTCAATTAAAAATATTTATATATTGTACATTTATAATACTGTACTTTGTATTATAATTACCTTTGCATCCAAAAAAAAAAAAGTTAATGCTGCTGTAAGGCTTTATCTAATACGTCAGCTATAGAAGTGATGGTAAATTTGACATTGTTCTCTCTTCTGACTGCTGTTATCAGTTTCTCTATATTTTCTTCCTCTTTTGAAAGTTGTGAAAACAGTATCTTGGTGTTTTTCTGTTTCTATTTAAGCAAATAATGCAAAAAATATATATTTGAGGTAGTCTCCCATTCACTGCTATAGAAGTTTACCCAACTGAGAAACCCAGAAATAGAGCTCCAATATATAATTTATAAAAATAGATTTAATATACTGTAATAATGTATTACATTTTCCTAAAGTTAAGATTTATTTTTAGAGCATTTTAACAATTTTTTTCTCCACTCTACGAAAGTGAGATCCTGTCCTTGCTCTCAGAATGCGTTCCTTAGGATGTGCCCATGTTTAAAATCCTAGTTGCTTGGTAAATTTTAATAGCTTTGGAAATGTGAGCCTTCAGGCTTTTCTAATGGGAGATCACACCTCAAGTGAATTTGCATTTTGTCTTACGGGTTCTGTATTATGTCAACATATCTTCCCCTGTTTTAGATGGATAGTTAACACTTTAAGTGTCATGAAACCCCCCATTTCAGTTTGGGTCAGATCTCACCATAGGGTTGGAAAAGCGCAAAAACAGTCGGTGTGAAGAGAAGGGGGATGGGGGCATCATTTTCTGCCGTCCAGCCACTTACATTCCGTTAATTATGACGTTTAAACCGTATCAAAACCTCACTAATGCACACTGCAATTCACAATTTCATGCGAAAAAAAATGCACAAATATTTAAACCGTTTTGTAAGCTGATCTGCATTTGCACCGTGCATCAAAATACACATATACAGTATGTGCTTTTGCAATGATTCAGGAATGCGTCAGCTGGTTGGTTAACAGTAATGATCAGCCCTCTACAATGCGAGTAAATCACTCGCATATGCGACTAAAATCTTCACTGCGCGACTAAATTGTCTAATATTAGCCAATTGCTAATAAATTCTCAGATTTACTCGCCAGTGTGTGAGTTGGAGGTTAAGTATAAGTTTAGTACAGATATATTTGCTCTCACCGTAGACGCTGACTGAGTGGTTCAGAGTTTCACTCTCCGTCAAGCGATCTGTGCTATTTTTCAATTAATCTCAATGGATGTGCAGCGTACCTGTATTTGACATCACGTAAACTCTAGTGCGAAGGCGCACGACTCGCCGTCGCTTTGCTGAGAGCGCTGTGTTTCTCACACACATGCAAAGAGAGAGAGAGAGAGAGTCTTACATACCATGCAGAATTGACGTCCCCCTCCGGTAATGTAAACGATATTCTTTGTTGTATTTTCCTGTAAAAATAATGGAGTTCATTTGGAATTCTTCAGCTTTTAAAAACTAGCCGAATATATGCCGGTTTCTCCGGTAGTGGGCGGAACTAACGCGCAAACGACAATCTCATTGGCTGGCGCTCACCTATTATCGTTAGTATATCAATCTGGCGAGTAAACAAAAAAAATTTACCAATGTGTGTGTAGAGGGTTGAATGATGGATGGTGACAGCTCAATGTTGATTGTGAAGTTGAAAAATCTAGTAAAAAATCTTTTGACTTTCACAATTTATAAATGTTTGTTAAATTCATTAAAAAAAAACATATTTTCATGTGTCATGACGAAAACGAATCAAGTGTTCTCAGAGTTTTTCTCAAGTAATTTGTAATCCATATCAAAAATGTGTAAGTCCTGAGTGGTGATAATCCAAATAACGTGTGTGCCAGCTTGTAATATCCACAAATCCAAAGGCTCGTAATTTACACCCATCACTAAAGCTGGCATGTTTCCCTGAGACTAGGGTAGACCGTTCTAGCACAGATTTCAAGAGGTGGCAAAGGGACCCCCCCCCTCCTTCTGTTTGCAAGTCCCCCTTCTGCGCTCTCTCTCTCTCTCTCTCTCTCTCTCTCTCTCTCTCTCTCTCTCTCTCTCTATCTCTCTCTCTCGCTCTCTCACTCTCTCCATCCCCCGTCTCGCTTCATGGGGTCGCCTGCTTTAGCGGAAAGATTAGGAGATTTGGACGCAGTGTAATTACCTCCTTTGAGCAGAGATAACATTTGGGGTTCTCCCCCATATTTAAGAGCTTCTCTAGGCTACTTAGTTTCATCATCTATTCAGGAGCTTAAAAATGGCGTTCTGTGTAATTAGCTCATCTCTTTCGCCGCACACTTTGAGAACAAAGCAGCCCAAGGCAAATTAGCAGCTTCTTATTCTCCATTAAATTGTTCAATATGTTTTAAAGCTTAACCACTCATTGTCAGATCCTAATGTGCATGACGGTTTGATTTGTATGGTAGAAATGTGTATATTATGTGCTGAATCCCAAAATGAATTCAGTGTTATTCATCTCAGACATTGTTGGTTCTTCTTTGGATGTCAATTTCAGGACAATCTGGAATATTTCATACTTAATTCTTTTCTTTATTTTTTTTCAGGGCATGACCATAATGTTTCATCTGTAGCTATTATGCCCAATGGAGATCACATAGTTTCTGCCTCAAGGGATAAAACCATTAAAATTTGGGAGGTGGCCACTGGGTAAGTCATTTAGCAAATGCTGTATGCAGGTTTCATTCTTTTAATTTGATATTTGCTTAAAATGTACTTATTGGATAAAGTCCTGGGCTGCCAAAACAAAGGTTGGTGATCTTAATATGTACCCCTAACCATAGTTTGCTACAACAAAACTGTCCAACAATACAGTTACTGTATTGTTGAGTTTCTTCAGCTGAAAAGCACCTGTGTAAATGTTGAACAAGTAACAAAGTGAAATTCTGCTCTCCAGCATTTTTGATGTTGTAATCAAATAGGGCGTTCGGATTAATGTTTTTTAAGTTTAACCAGTTAAAAATATTTAACGCAGATAACACGGGTGGAGCTAGGGTTGGCCACCCTACTCACAACTGCTGCTTCTGTCTCTTTTTCTTGACAAACAAGTGCAGAAACGGCACAGGTGATGAGGGAGCTTCAGTAGAACAACAGAGATGAAATGTTATCAGGCCATATGCCAGTAAAAACTCAATTTCCTGTCCTGTCAGCGTTATACTTTGCTCATAGCATGTGCTCTTCAGTTGCACGCACAATGCGGGGGTGGCGGGCGCGCTGTTGACTGTATCATCTCATATTAAAGGCAAAGAAAACTGAGAATGCAATGTCACGAGAGGGAGAGTGTCTACATGTTACTTGTAATGAGGATGATCGTGTGTTGAGCATCTGCAACTTATTTTCAGTTTAATTTGCAGCAGTTTGCACGTCAGCTTGCTAAAGAGAGATACTCGGCTACTCCTTTGTGGCGATGCGTGTTGCATTAGTGCTGTCATATCGACATAACAGGCATATAGATATAACACGTCTCAAAAATTATTATTTTAAATTTTGGGAGCAAGTCAAATACATTACTATGTGGTTCAAAACCCAGATGCCTTTACTACTGTCCAGTTTCGTCGGAATGTGTCCCAGACACGACCTGAAATGGTTGAGCGATTCGATTTAAAACCCCATCTCGGAAAGCGTTCGGAGAGCATTACACCTGGTCTTTTCACGATCAGATAGCTATTTGATCAGAGAAAAAGCATGAAATGACCGTGTGAACAGGCCCTTTAAGACCTGAAGTGGTCAGAACCGCTCTGTCAGCAGCGGCAGCTTTTAAAGTAAAGCAGACAAAAAATCTAAAACCAAGCTGCTGTGAGGTTGGAATCAAAGAATAAATAAATAAATAAAAAGAGGAAATCAGTAACTTTTGTAGCTTTAATGATTCATCTATATTTAATTTAGAATTAGTGTTTGATAACTTATTCAATTTCTATATATTTCCTTCTTGCTGAAGGGCACAGGTAATCATGATATTTATTATAATGGGTTTATGTTAAGACTGTTTTAAGTTCACTTAAATTAAAAGTTGTTATTTTTAAAGTCTAATAAATGTTCAGATTGATAGCTCTCAATTATGCTGTAATTTTGAATGGCTAGTCAATGGTTAAATATTAGGGAAAAAAAATATTTCCTAGAGACATCAGTAGTATTAGTATCAGTGATACTCGCCTTCAGTCATAAAAAAAAGATGCCATTAAACAAATATTAAAAATATAATGTCTTTGTTGTTTTTACATTAATTTGAAGATTGAATGTAAAATTATAAGTAAATATAAGTATATTTAAAAACTTTGTTAGGTGGGATTAATCAAGATTAATTTCAGAAAAAATTGATTAGTTAATTTTTTTTATCATTTGACAGCACTATATTTTATAATAGAAATGATCTTGACAATGATAAATGTGGTTAAATCTGTGTTTGTTGGCATTGCAAAACAGGTACTGTGTCAAGACATTCACCGGCCACAGAGAGTGGGTGCGCATGGTGCGGCCCAACCAAGACGGGACCCTGATCGCAAGTAGTTCTAATGACCAGACGGTGCGCGTTTGGGTGGTGGCCACAAAAGAATGCAAGGCGGAGCTGCGTGAGCATGAGCATGTTGTGGAGTGCATTTCTTGGGCCCCTGAAAGTGCCCATCCCACCATCCTAGAGGCGACTGGCTCAGAGGTGAGAGCACAGAGTGAAAATAGCATTTGTAATGGCAAATAATTATGCCATTTAATATGTTCAATAATTGTTTATGCTATCTGAAACTGCTTTAACAACGATTCCTAAATAAGCCGATTCTTTACAATGAACCCGTAACACTCTTGCCAATAGACAATGGATCTTTCTTTTTGTCCACAAAACTACCTTAATGCAGAATTTTGGTATTGATTATGGTAAATGAAAATCATATTTAGGTTTGAACTTTTACTCTGTGTATTTGTGATGTGTAATTCGTTGACCACTGGTAATAAGTAATAGTAACATGTAATATGCACAAAATGAATACAGTAAAATACTAGGTAAAACAATTTTCTAAAAGAAGTCTACACAGAGGCTTCAAGAAACCAGGTCTCAGATGCTATTACAGGTCAACCGGCATTTTTTCCACTTTTAACCTTGCATTTAAAAAAAAAAAAGGTTTGAATCAAAGGATCTTTGTTTGTGTAAATAATCAATGCATTATCGTTTGAGATTTTTATTGGTTTCTACTTTGCTATGCCCTTTAAACACGTTTTGATGGGTCCTTTGATTTTCAACTGATCATCTAAATTGGTCATGTACAATGGTTTGAAATAGACTGTGAAATGACATAGGTGGTATTAGCACTTGATAGCCTAAGGTGAAGAACGTACCATTTGAATTTTTATTGCTGGTCTTATGATCAACTGTGTCCAATTTCATGTTTATCTGATGAACCATTAGCCCTCACAGCATGTTGAATACAGCCTTTAACCCTCACAGTAATTACTATTGTTATGTAAAGAAAACTTTCTCCTCAATGTTAAAAAGTGAACATATTTAGTCAGTCATCTTTGATCTTGTCAAACCTGTTCAGGTGGAATTAAAACAATCTCTTGACACCAGTAACACTGTCACAGATGTTAATTACAAAGCCTTGTATGTCATTACAGCAGCTCTGTCTAAAGGTATAAATGTGCCTGAACACATTTGTCAGAGCATGCCAGCCTCTCGGCAAGAGCAATTTTGTTTTTAATGTGTCTGTTCGCACTCCCCTTCAAGCAGAGTTGGCCTTTTATGGAGGTAGAATAATAGATAAGGCCTTGAATTTAATGACCATCCATTCTTTGCAGAACTATCTAAATGCATTATCACCCCAAACACCTCTGCTCTTGTTATATCCCCCCTTTTCATTGACTGCACAAGATATGTAATGGCTCTCAGTACTAAGGTGTGGTATTCAAAGTGTTATTACTGGATGTCTGATATATGCGCCTCTGCTAGAGTCTCAGCCACCTCTAATGATGCTGTTTGTAGTGCATCAGTCTTAATAAAGTTGTTTCCGTAACCTTGTTGTGGGTTAAAGACTTACCCAGACACTATTGCATTTTCCTTCTAGGAAGAACCGTAAATATTTATCTATATTTATTGAAAATATATTATTCACAAAAACAGTGTTTTTTTTAGAATGAATGTTTTCAGTGAGAACAGCATAAAACAAACTGACACTAAATTACACTAAGAATATAGAAGGTTCAAAAGCTCAATAGTTTTTCCTGTTTTTTTTTTCTTTTTTACACCAGAGCAAGAAGAGCGGGAAACCTGGTCCTTTCCTGTTGTCTGGTTCCAGAGACAAGACTATCAAGATGTGGGATGTTAGCACTGGCATGTGCCTTATGACACTGGTGAGTCGGTCTTGTGAAATTGCTGTGATTCTCTGAAGTGCGTAATAATAATAATAATAATAATAATTCTCAAATAGTAATGAGATCTATTTGAGATAGTTTTATTGCTGCTTTTGTCCAAATCTGAAACATTTTGTTTGGTGTTGTCTTCAGGTTGGCCATGATAACTGGGTGCGTGGGGTTCTTGTGCACCCTGGAGGAAAGTTCATTGTGAGCTGCGCTGATGACAAGACTTTGAGGATCTGGGATTACAAAAACAAGCGCTGCATGAAGACCTTGAGTGCCCATGAACATTTTGTTACCTCTCTGGGTAAGCGGTCATATAAAAACTCATCTTCTCACTGGTTTCTGATGTTGTTTGAAATGCATATTAGTTGTTTTAATGACCGAGGAAGGGTAAAGATGCCTTTTAGAAGTGTACAGTGCATCCTTGCTTCCCCAAAGAGTGATTTCTCAGGTTAAGATTGAGTTTGTTACTTTACAAAAGGTAGTCCTGTCAGCCGTTGGCAGCATGTTCAGAGAAAACGCTGAACCCTCCAGTCTTTCAACTGCCTGAGTCCAGATCTTTTCAGTGGATCAAGGCACTGAAGCTCTCTAGAGATACTTGATGTTATTCAGCCAGCTCCCCTGCAGGCTCCCGTGAAGCTTCAAACTTGCTTTTAAAAGCACTTCAGTACACAGCACTCGTCCTCCAGGCTATTGATTTGAAACAATGGTTTTGGTGTGAGTAGAGAACTGAGTGTTTGTTTGAGGCTTCAGGTCTCTCGACAGTGGTTGAGCTTGTGAATCCTGCTATTTCAAGTGTTTTATGCATGTTTTAAAAGTGGAAATGTATCATTTCTGTGGCACAAGCATCACCAAATGGAACTGGTACAGTTAGGATTTTCAAACAAGATATCTCCCTCCTCTTCCATTGGTCAAATGATCAGGCAGCCCGACCCTTAAATCATGCCATTGACTGAGCTAATGCTGCCATGTTGGACTGGTCACAGTTTGAGGATCACATCTTCATTATATCAACCAATATTTGGCATTTTTTAAATCATTGTCAGTGGAGTGATGAGTTTTTCTGTTTGGTCGACAAGTGTTGGAAGTGGGACCTTTATTTTGACAGCGCTAAGAATGACAGGGCCTCAATACAGGCCATCAAAAAAATACATATTGGTTGAGTACTAATCTTAATATAATTTTTAAGCTCAAGTCTGTGTTCCTAAAGTACAGTGTCTCTAATCTCTCCGCAGATTTCCACAAGTCAGCTCCATACGTCGTCACCGGGAGTGTAGATCAAACAGTAAAAGTGTGGGAGTGTCGCTGATCGTACCCGCAGGACCCTTCACAACACCACCTGCTCCCCTCCACCCCCCGGATCCCTTCCACTTCCCCTCAGCTTCCTCCTGCTCTTCTGGATGCACTCAAACACCACGGTTATCACCCACCAAGCTCCAGTTCAATAACGTGTCCTTTTATGTAAATTATTCTGGATGTAGATCGAGCTATTAAATGAAAAAAAAAAAAAGTATTCTTGCATGGTGAATCCAAAACTGTATACTGTAAATTCACATAATGTTGTCTAGAAGTACCATAGGTTTAACACAGGCTGATCTTTCACTCAGCCTGACCTACCGAAGGCAGAAGCTGACTGGGTTAAATGTAGGGCACTAAACTGATAATTTAATGACCGTGTCTGATTTATTTTGTCAATTTTTTTTACATTTTATTTAGTTTTGTTTTGCTTTCTTCCACTGTCTTAGTCTGTTTGTGCCTAGCTTGGAGACCTTTCAAGGGGCAAAGGCTACAGATGAACCTATAATGCTGAGGTGGAGAGTTGATCTGATCGTCTGTGGGGCTTGGCATCAGAGTTATTCTGTAGCTTTGTTACATCACTTCTGGAGTGTACTTACCATTCTCTTCTTGTGGATTTAGATAACATTTAATGGTTGCATCTAAGAATGTTTCATGTGTTTATGTCTGGAAACCTTTGGGAATAAATCTTTGTACGCTTGTCATGACACGTCCTACTGAGAAGTACAATCCCAGAGACATGACTTTACACTGTAAGAGAGAATTGTGCTTAATTATAGGAGTGAATTTGTACGAAACTCCTGCATCCAAAAAGCCATGCTGAATAGTGTGCGGCAAGAGTATATATATTTTTTTCTTTTTTGCCCTGAATCAGAGATGGCTTTAGTAAAGATTTTGACCTCAGTGGTCAGTTGAGTCTGTCACTCAGGAGCACTTCAAACTTGCAAGCACCATAACCGTTGCCTCTACGAAGCACTTGATTTGGCCCTTGGCGTTTGTTGTTAAAGTCGCATTCAGATGAAGACGTCCTGATTCTTCCTTTGTTGTTTAATTATCTTGTTGCCCCTATGGCAGTTGCACTGAGATTTGAGTTCACAAAAGACATTTGATGCAGAAATCGCAACCCTCAGTTTGGACCTAAGGTGCAAAGCATGACAAGGGCTCAAAGTTTCCTCTCATCAGGGGGATGTGCAAAAATCTGTCCTAAAAGAATGGGGGCAAAGATTCCCATGGTGAAAAAATGGAACGATGAGCTTATGATGAAATAAATCTACACTCGATACTGTGGGAAGCTCAATCTTATAATAAACCAATGAGTTGTGGAGCTACAAACTAATGATCTGCCTGTTTTCTCTGTGGAGAGTCTTAATGGTGATTCCAATTGTAAAGGGATCTTCAAACTGTGGACCATAGCTGAATATCCCTAAAATAACCACAGGTGCTCAAGCCATTACTTTGGTGTGACGAGTGGCACATTCTCTGCTATATCTCTTAATAAATGTACAAATAAATACACAATGGGAAATGATTTGATAAAATCTTAAACATGGAGATAAACCATTCCATATCTTTTAAGGAGAAAATAGGCCTTTTGACTTTGTGCAAAGAAATTCAGTTAAATTGCACATCCCTGCTCTTGTTAGATCTTTGGTCACATCGGACTGAAGGTTTACATGATGTAAGTCTTCAAAATGCATAAACGGATATAATTTTAATTAGCCTTTTCATTCCAGTGCAATTATATAATAAAGAATTCACTGCTTAACCATGCTATTATCAAGCGATTTCCTGTTGTGTGTGTGTACTGGATGTACCTATTGCTGCTTAAAATCTGAAAAGCGACTAGTCTGAGATCTGTACCTGTCCACGTAACACTTCTGCATGTAACCATACTGAGGATTGAGCTGTCTGGTGGGGAGCCATTGGCCGCATTTGATGTCTGACCATCCATGTCAAAGTGACATATTTGAAAATATATACATATGTTGTGCCATGATTGGTTAATGAAGCTAGACACCCTACCAGATAGGTCTGCTGGCATGCTAACTGGGCCGCTCAGTACGTGGTTGTAGAGGCCGATCTGTGTGTGTGCTTGTAAGAAGGACGATGACTTTATTTCGCTATGGGATTGTGGCAGACTGAGCAAGACAAGGGAGAATTGCCCATCACAAGAAAAGCACCAATGATGCCTCCTTTAGTTTCTTGATTTAGATGCTGGTGGAGACGATTGACATTGGTTCTTCAGTCACTTGACTGTGTTACTCAGCACAGAAATAGATTCAGAAGTACTGGAGCTGTAAACCTAAACCAAAAAAGTGGATAATTTTGGTCAAAAATATTGCTGAATTGCATCATTTGTAAATTAAACATGTATTTACATTGTCCAGAGTTTATTATCCCCATAAGCAGTGCTACTCCCATATGATTGGCTTTCCTCAAGACCTTAAAGGTCTTTCTTGGTTTGACAATGATGATGTCCTGTTTTAATGTGTCCAGAGAGAAAGTTTGCCATTCGCAGGTCCCAAGCAATCCCACTGCTGCACACGCTGGATGGGTTCATGTACAGACAGACTTGTGAAGGTCCTGTCTGTAGGTCTATCCTCCAGCCACAGGTCTATCATCAGCTATTACTTTGAGAATAGATTGACTTCACAATGGTTTCAGACTTCACAGCTTGAATGGGACTCTTTGCTTTTTATGGTATCACTGTTCACACAGCCAATTGTTAACAATATATCTGGATGTTATTGTTTGCAGCATAATTAAAGAAAAAAATATGAATGTTTTGTCTGTTGGTAGTGATGCTGTATGAATGGAGTCAAACAGGGAAGTGACAATGGTTTCCAATGGTTAGAGTTTATTACATATTCAGCACTTCAGATATTGCACTTCAAAATTTGGCTTACAGGTTACAGAACAGAAAAGAAAAACGTACTACTTATTCAAACATATAGTTTCATTTTAAATAAGGCTAGAAAAAAAAGCATGCAAATTTTGATAATTATGCTATTTAAAAATTCGTTGGCCATTAAACAAATACATCAAATTTATTAACATGTAAATGAAACAATAAAAAAATGGGAGAAAATCTAAAAATATAATGCAATAAAATTGTAAACAGTTTTAAAATAAATTCAAGAGGTGAAATTTAGGTCTCATTAGCCATTTTAGTTTGTGGATATAATATCTGCATGTGGAATATAAAGTTTTAATAACCTTATTATAATTAGACTGTAATAGGAAATAGTTTTTCTATAATGTGTTGTTTATGTTATTGATTTTTTTTTTCATTTATAAATATGCAAATATAAAAGAACAATTTCAAACAGTAGGAAGAAAACAGCCATGGGAAAAAGAAAATCTATTTAATGAAATGACATATAAATGAATTAAAATTGCACAAAAAAAAAAATCTATATATATATATATAAATATATATGTGGAATATCGACATAAGCGCAAGATTTGTCCTGTCTAATGTCAAATATATTGTTAAATAAACCGATTCCATTACGCCATATGTGTGCGCCGGTGCAGAATTGTGACTAAAGCGGAATCCTGGAACAAACACGAATGTTGGGACAACGTGATTTGCCAATGACAGCCGAGAGTGCTGAACACTAAGAAACTACCGAAGTTTTCGTTCATTGGTATTTATCTATTCTTCCGGTCTATCGAAACGGTAGAGTGTCGCGTGTGCTGTTTGTTACAGATGCATGATTACAGTAGGGATGGGCGATACCACTTATTTAGTTTTCGATACGATACCGATATTTTTCAAGGCAGTATCATCGATACCGATACGATACTTATGAAATAAACTTTTAAATGATGAAATTTATTAAATTACTAAGAGTAAAATGGGTAATGAAAACCAATTAACTTTGTTTAAAACGCATTTTAAAATTCAATACGCCTTAATTGCAATTTATTAGGTTATATTTTTTGTTTACACATGTTTCAAATATGTTTTTTGTTTGCACATGATTCAAATCTACAAATACTATAGTTGAACTACGGTCACTTTAGTAAACCATGGTTCATTTTCATAAGGGATTGCCAGTGACAGGCTGTTGCATGCATAGAATGCAACCTTTTTATTCTGACAGTGTATGATTTCTATTAACATTACAGAATAGAACATGATCAATATTATCTTTCAACGTTCAATTTAAATAAGTGTAATTGCACAAACTGTAGGCTACGATTTCAATTTGTTTATCGTGAAATGATCTGTCTCTGTCCTCTGATAAGCATTGTAGGGCTGCCGTTCCAAAAGGCTTTAAGCTATCTATGATACTTTGGGAAAAACCGACCTTTGAATGTACTGTCAGAAGTGAGTTGAAACGAGCTCTTGGATGGATTTGGTTCGTCTGCAACATTTGAGGTGTTCAGTGAGCAGGAATAGTTCCTGGTCCTAACACAATTACTGCGAATCACAAGGTTATTGCCAATTCAATGCATTTGACACTATTTATTATATTATTTAATAAATAAAATCACTGGTAAATAAAACACTCCGTAGTATCGTATTTTTAGTTTGGTATCGCTACTTTCGATATCGGTCAGTACGATATAGAGATACGCCGTCCATAGTTACAGTTGTGTGTCTGTGTGAATCAGTTAGCTGTTGTTACTTCCGATCTTAGCTATCTCAAGGAATTGCACAGACACACTTATTGTGGTTTTTTAGAGTATTATACATTATACAAGACAGTATGTTTACTCTTTAAATAGACAAAATATGTATATCGCGGTAATTCATCACATGAAACAGACTTAAAGCACAGTTCATCCAAAATTTCTAACTTCTGTCTTCATTACTAACCCCTTAGGTTTTTACAAACCCTTATGATCATTGTTACTTATTGGTATGCAATTGACTTTCATTAACATCTTGTTGTTGTGATTTTGCTACACAATGAAAGTTGCATGGTGACTGCTCAATGAGCGGACTTCGTCTAATATCAACTGTTTGAAAATGTACATTATGTTCGGAAACAACACGAGGTGTGAATAATGATAATCGGAATTTTAATTTGGGGGCCTTTGAAACGGGTTATGACTCTTTGATTGCTATTTGGGGTGTCATGTTCAATCTGTTTTGTTGCAGAAAGAATGGCGCTGAATAAATCCATGCATCCTCGAAACCGTTATAAGGATAAACCTCCAGACTTTGTGTATCTGGCCTCTAAATATCCAGAATTCCAGAAGCACGTGCAGACCACATTGACCGGCAGAGTTATGTAAGTCATGTTGCGTTTTAGCATTTTTTAAAGTGTCATATGACTTGCTAGAGGAATTATGACATAAAACATAAAGTGTTGTTCTGTTCTAACATTGTGAAGGAAAGAAAGAAACTGATCGGTCTCAAATGACACTATTTTTTTAAAATCTGTGATTTGCACGTATTTGCCTTTTAGTGCAACATGATATTAATTTACAGATCTCAGACCAAACAATTTATTTATTTAGATTTTATATAGATTTTAAATGTTTTTGAAAGAAGGCACCAAGACTGCAATTATTTGATCAAAACAGTAATATTGTGAAATAATATAACAATTTAAAATAACTGTTTCTTATTTGTATATATATTTTACATTTATTCCTTGTGAGTCAAGCTGAATTTCCGCATCAGTACTCAGTATTCAGTGTCAAAATGATCTTCAGAAATCAGTCATCTGCTGATGTGCGGCTCAAGAAACATTTCTTCTTAGTATAATGTTGAAAGCAGATGATATGCTGCTAACGTTTTTGTGGAAAAGCTTGATAATTTTTTTCGGCTTCTTTGAGGATAGAAATTTTCAAAAGAACAATTTATTTGAAATAGTTATCTTCTGTAACATTAAAGTCTTTACTGTCACTTTTGAGTTTAATGCATTCTTGCTGAGTAAAACTATTAATTTCTCCAGATATATTTTTTTTTTTTTTTGCAATTTCTTTTTCTTAGTTTTTTAAGACACTACATTTGACAAAAGTAAAGATTTACCACATTTATGATATTTAAAAAAAATATTTTCCAGTAATGCTTAAATCCCACCCTACATATTTTTTTCCTGCTGTGACTTTAAACTTTCACAGAAGAAAATATGTTAATATGAATAACATTACAAACATCATCTTTCTTTAAAGTTCCAATCACACTTTATCTCCCACAAACAGGCACTCTGTCCCTAATAAATTCATTAATATACATTTTAGATCATACTTAATGCCCACAAACTGGTATGTGATGTCTGCTAGGTTGCATGTAGTCTCAGAGGAGTCAGTCAGCAGACTTCTGCTTTGGCTTTGTAAAGGGAGATGAGTTATTTGTGGATCAATAATCACATTGGCGCAGTATTTTAGGTCTGTCCCATTGAAGCGGCTGCTATGATTGGATGAGCTTCCTGCTGTGACTGTCGATACACAGCAGCGCATCCAGGGCTCCAGGGGAGGAACTGTTGTCAGAAAATGAACTTGACAAGCAGCACTCCTCTCTGGGAAAATTGCCTGTTTTTCCCCTCTCTCCTCATCGTCTTTCATTTTTTTAGCCCCACTTGCAAGATTAGTTTTCGGTCTAATGGGAATCATCTTGAGCAAACGCCCTAAAGTCATGTCTGAGGCTGATCATCTTGCTTTTTTTTCTCCATATTTCCAGTCAGTCCCACTTGGTTGTGCACTGTTACTGTTGACCTTGCCAAGAGGTGTGTGGTTCTCTCTACTGAGCGAAACGTCCCAGTGGTTTCAGAGGTAGTACATGCAAATCAGCCACTGTGCCTACAGGGTTTCAGCTTAAAGAAACAGCCAATGTTCAGCTCAGTGAAGTCTTGACTGGAGCTAAGATTTCAGCCTCTGGGAGTTTTAACGCTTGAGGTGCCAGAGCGCAGTATTTCAGATCTCTTGGGTATTCTTTCTTTTTGCCCCAGCCCAGGTCTCTGGAAACTCTCCACAGTCTTAGCCAGGCCGGAGGGTTTGTATCACACACAAAAGTTTTCCATCGTTATTTTACTGATTGTTTTGGACTCATTTTGGCAGCTGAAAGAAAGACTGCCGTGATTATGCATGCATGAGAGTAAGCAGGAATCTCGGTTGCTCCTTTTTGATACTGGGCTGTTTCCTGCCCATATCTATGGGAAAGCACTGCAGATGTGCACTACAGAGCTGTAGAGTGGCAGGTGGAAGGGGCACAAAAGCATCCTGGAGCGGAAGAAAGCCTCAAATGTTTGAGGGCTGAAGGGCAGGAGCTTGTAATTGGGACACAGAAATATGAAATATGTCAGGCAGTGTGTGTGGGAGTGACGGTGACTGTGTTTCAGAGTATTCTGTCTGATCGTTGACTTTTGATCATAATGGAACTGAGAAAGGACATTGAATAGTGGCTGACCAATAGGGGTTTTTTTCAATAGGGGAGATGTCTGCATCTGGAGATCAAGGTGGATGATATAAAACTAGTTCACCCAAAAATGAAAATTCATTTACTCACCCAAGTTGGTCTAAACCTGTATGAGTTTCTTTCTTCTATTGAACCACAGAAGATATTTTGAAGAATGTTTGTATCAAAGCATTTGATGGTAGCCTTTTTCTATACTGTGGAAGTCAATGGCTACCGTCAACTGTAGCCAGTGTAATTTATTCCTGTGATGCAAAGCTGAATTTTCAGCATCATTTCTCCAGTCTTCAGTGTCACATGATCCTTCAGAAATCATTCATATATGCTGATTTGCTGGTCAAGAAACATTTTGTGTTATTATCAATGTTTAAAACGGTTCAATTAACTGCGGGAAGGCACTGAGCTGTATAATGTCTGTTGCATAATCCTAGCGCTGCTGTCTGCACTTTAATGCTAATCAAATAACAAATAACAAAAGACAAAAGATCGCACACTATTCTTGACTAAATAACTTTTGTAACTTTCATAAGTGTAACGGACCTCATCTGAATGATGACCAAAACTTAACACCATAGAGGCATGAGACACTATGGTGTTTTATTTGTGTGTTGTTTTATATAGATTTTTTTGTATTGTTGCATATAATAATATCACAAGGAGAGCTGCAGTTGGCCTGTCTTCCCTCGCCCACAGCTCTGATCCTGTCTGGTCACATCAAATTTCCTTAGCAGGAGAAGTCATTATAGTGTGACACAGAGAGAGAGAGATAGAGAGAAATGTGTGCTTCAGAGAAGCAGAGGAACAAAAGTGATCTGGGCTATAGAGTCATGTGTTCACAGCCCCAGACTGTATTGACGTCTGTGCAGCTGGAGAGGCTCAGTTAGTGTGTCCATCTTTCTGCTGGCTTTTCTCTCAGGTGTGCTGTCAGGTCTGGCCGTGGAGCCTCTTTTTTGAAGATGTGACTTGAAAAGAGCCCCGTGTTTCCTCATCCTTTGATTTCTAATGATGGTTATGAAAATTCTAACAACACCCCTGGAGCTGTTCGCCTCTTTGGTCTAATTAGCAGGGCTGGCCAGCCTGTCCACCACAAACACCCTCCTCTGTTAGCGTTGTTTCTTCTTCTGGTCTACAAATCTGTGCTTTGTCCTTTTGCTAGTGCACATATAGAGCATACAAATCTCTCTGTATCTTTTACTTTTTAACTCTATGTTGCCATATGAGTGATTTTTGATTACAGGTGATTATTTATTGTTTATCATTCTATGTTGAATATCATATATTATCTGATATTGGATATTTAAATGTGCCTAATTATTTTGACTATTTTTACATTTGATAATTTTAGTTAATATAACACTGTTAAATGTAATCTTTAGCAAATCTCAAAATGAATATCCATTTTTATTAATGACAATGTTTTGATTCAATTTTTAGTGTTTATTTTTTATAATAATTTTATTTTTGTCAATTCATTGCTAATTTCGGTATTTTTATACATTATAATGTTGTGATTTCTAAATTTAATTCAAATTATTTGAGTTTTTAGTGTTTTTTTTATTAGTATTAAAAAAAATTTTTTATTTTTATTTTATGTCAATACATTGCCAATTTTGATATTAAGTTTCAAGGACTTTAAATGCACAACGAAAGCTGCCTTAAAGGGGACATCGGATGCCCATTTTCCACAAGTTGGTATGATTCTTTAGGGGCTTCATGTAATGTCTGTAACATACTTTGGTTAAAAATTCCTCAATGGTCATGTAAAAACACCCTTTTTTTTCTTGTCAAAAACAGCTCTGTTCACAACGACATGTTTCAGTGCATGTCTCTTTAAATGATAAGGAGCTACTGCTCACCCCGCCCTTCTCTTCCGTTTTTTGTGTATTCAGTGGCGCGTTACCATCAAAAACAAAACTAATCTACTGAGTCTTCTGTGGCTCTGATGTTGGGAGAAAATGAAGAATATTATGTTCATTTTTACATCCAACTACAAAACATCTGCATTGCTTACGAGACATCGTTGTCGCTACAGCTGCTCGAGCACGGAGAAAATGGTGGACAGCGTACAACTGGCTGAGGGCGGAAATATACTAATACGGAATACGGGACAGTCTGTCAGCGGTCGTGGGCAGGGCCTGCACAATATGACATCATACTGCTCAGAAAATCAAAACAGCTTGATAATTGAGACCGTTTAGGTTTTTGGGGGATTAAAAAAAAAAGGAGTGAATGGATTGTATCAATGTAGGGTGTTATGTGTCCACACACTGCTAAGGAATTTATATACAAAATCATGTTAAAAGTGATATGGCATTCACGATGTACCCTTGTAGGATAAAAGAAACCTACGAATAATTTGATTCTCTGAGAGGCAACCAAGCAATGGCATTATTCAGGACAACCACACAGAGCGGTGGTGCGGGGAAAAGTCTCTTCCCACATGATCTGTGCCTTTCTCTTCTCACTCCACTGGATTCACTCAAACGGTCAAGAAATAATGTCTTCAAATGAATGCCAAATAAGATTACAGTCATGTTTTGGTTTAATGAACCCTTAGTTTCAGGGCAAGTGGTCACAAGGGTCATTAATAGTAAAAAGATAATACACGAATCCTAAAGAGTAAGAGAAAACTCTGAATCACGTATTTGAGAACAAAATCCATGAAAAATTACCTTGTTAAACCCAGGTCTGGGGACTGGCTTATGCCAAATCCCCCCCTCCCTCTTTCCCCATCTCCCCCTCTTCCCCTTCCCCCTTTAATTGTTTGAACAGGCCTCCATTTGGAGGATGTTTTTTCTTAGTTTTGTATTTAAAGGAATGCAGCAAAAGGGTCAGGGCGATTCTGTACCCCCCCGATACTGCACCGCAGCACAGAGTACTCCCACACTCTTACTGATGTATTTTCTACTACATCGAATATAGTAATATCAGGTATGCATCTTACTCTTAATTTGATGTCTTGTATTGATTTGATATCGTTGAATTGGCTGTGGAGATAATTGGCATAATACATATTTACCTGACTGATAATAAATTGTTACATTTGATTTATTCTGACTTACTCTGAAGTTATTTTCTCAAGTAGATTAAGTGAAGGCGTATGTTTCCGCAAATCTGCGACCAGGGTTAAGTACATACTAAATCTCAGGTTAGATGGAGCATGGGCACATCAGGTGAGATTATAGGTTTCTGAATAACTGCTTGACTTAGTTTAAGTTGTACTCAGTTACGATAACCATGTATATTATTTCAGAATTAATTAAATTGTACGAAGCTATCAGCTGTCGGGGTCTAGAAAAAGGTGTTCTAGAAGAACCGCTGATTAATATTTTGAGTATTAATTAAGTTGTACGAAGCTGTCAGCTGTCGGGGTCTAGACAAAGGTGTTCTAGAAGAACCGCTGATTAATGTTTGAGCATTACATGGTTAACTGTAGGGGGCTAAACAGAACTACTATTTAAAGACACATTAAATAGTATTAGTCATAAACCTCTGGATAAGGATCAAACTGGCGAGTTTTGTGATCGTGGACCCCACGCATAGCGGCCGCCGTGAGGCATCCTAAAAACGACATAGATTCCTAATGAACAAAAAATACAAAGTAAAGAGTTAATTATAATAATCGAATGTAAGAATAATCAGAGACCGACAAACAACCAATGTGCCTTTCAACCTAAATTAGAATTCAGATACTAAAATGGAGTCAGATTGAGTTAAACCTAAATTGAATAACTCTGCGCGCTGAAAAGACCGAACACGCAAGAGACCTTCATCCGCCATTGGATACCTTCGTTGGGCCAGGTGCGCGGACCTTACACCTTTAAATGAGTGAGCTGTTAATTAAATTCTGATTGATTCAGTTCAGTTCAGTGAAGGATTCGTCAGTGTGTTTCAAACTGAAGTTAAGAGTCTTTTTAAGTGATTCATGAAGAGAATCGGCTCTTAAGAACCATCTGTTCATGAATCGGACTAGGCTGGCCGTGCTGTATGTTTGTTAATGGGTGCAGTTGTGCAGTTTGCACAATAGAAATACGTGTTGTCTTTGCGTTACTAATTAAACTAATTTTACATTAATACAGTTCTGAATAGAAGCTCAGAACTTAAATGAAATATTCTTTTCGCAGTGGTGCTGCAGATTCAGTGGTGTTTTTTGGACCAGTGGCTTGTGGTCATGAAATGTGCTTCATAAACGCCTGACCAGCTCAGATCCTCATTTGTTCCTCATGACTTACGCATGATTGATCGCTTTGATCAAGCCAGCATCGGTCACGTTCATCCAGGTGGATTTAGTTAACACAAATCTGGGTCAGATGCAACCAAAATAAGCACATCTGAAATGACCACATTGGTCTTATCTGTGAAAGAGGCTTTGTTCAGTTACATTTAAATAAAATGTACTGTTTTTCATTCATTTCCTTTTTTTAATATCTCTTGGCATTGATTGCTAACGTATTGTTACATTTAGGATTTCTGCACTGGATTCTGTCTTTCAGGAATCATTTGGAGATTTCATCTGCACTATATTTTAGTCAGGTGAGCCGAGTCCAGGACAGATGTCTGGAGTTGTTTATGGCTCGTGTGTATGCACATACATGTGCGTTTGAGTGGTCTGAAGTATCAACTGGAGGAAACTACATTGTTTTAATGTAAATGAATTCTGCAGCAGGTGTTAGTTTGACACATATTTGCATGTTTGGGGTTTTTTATATATATAAAACTGTAAGTCTTTCTGCCATCTGCAGCAGGTGTACGTTACAGCACACTTACCATTCAAAACTGTCCCAGACCATATGCTCCTCATCTCTCTCTCTCTAATTCACACATACACTCTCTCTTGCTCACTCTTTCTGTCTAATTGTGCTCTGAATGCAGTACTAGCTTACTGAATTCTGTACAGTAAAACACTGTATATTGCATACTAATTTTAAAAATAGTATGTGAAATCAAATGTATTATTCAAACATTTAAAATTGCATCATTTTGCATATTTAATTTAGTAGGTGCATCCAGATAATATTCTTTTAAAAATCCAACATTTAGATTACATTCACGTAAAGTTAATCTTTAAAAAATAATTTAAGAACACTATAACTGTAAATGTAATATTTTGCAGACATTAAAATATAATATTTTGTATAATGTAAATGTAATATTTTGCAGACAAAATATGGGGAATTAATATCCATTTTTCATACTGTACATTATAAAGTTGTGATGGCTAAATTTACTTGTAGCATTTAAAATGAATTTTGTTATTTTATTTTTAGATTAAGAAAGAGAATTTTAATTTACATTTATAGGTTTATCTGTATTGATAATTCGAGTGCATGGATCATTTTGTTTAATTGTATCTTTAATTCAGTAGGTGTCATTCAGGTATTATAAAAAAAAAATATGTCTTGCTTTAAATTTGGTGCAGAAATATACTTTTTGTTGAAATATAATGTAATATAACGTGGTGTAGAAATATAATGTCTATTTAAATAATGAGATATTATCTCTGACTGATTCATCACCTTGAAGGTAAAATCAAACACATTACATTGTTGGATATAGTATTTTTGGTGAACTAAACGAAAGTCAGTTTGCATAATGTGCACAGAATTGCAGAAATAGAGTGGTGTATTAGTATCATATTCCGTCTCTTTCTCTTTTTCCTGCATTACGCTTAGAGATTTGCCTGAAACCTAACTGATCTGGTATTTTACCAAAACTTCACCAGTTAGTCCTGCAAGTTAAGATGTGGGATTTGCTGAAAGTCTTTTATATATATGAATTATAATTAGCTTCTACTTTTCGTCATTCCAGACTCCAGACATTGGCGTGCTGTTGGATAAGCTTCCTTCCATTTCTTTCCTAAGTCTCTCATGCCACAGTTTTGAGGATAGGGTTAATCTGGAAAGAGACACTTACTGAGAGGGATGTGGGTACGACAAGGAATCCTCTCCCCCATCATTTTTCCTCTGCTGCCACTGGAGGAGAAAGATATGAAAGGAGAGGAAAGATATGGCGCGCAGATGTCATCCAGAGAGAGATGGGATTAGAAGGCATGAACCAGAGAGACGGCGTCCGTCAGTGGCTCGTGGATGACCTGGAAGAAACTAGGGAGCATTAAAAATTCAGAATATAATGTGACATTGTGAAACCCTAAAATGAAAATTCTGTCTTTATTATTTACCCACTCATGTTGTTACAAACCTATACTACTGTTCAGAATTGTTTTAATGTTGTTGTATTTTTATTTTATTTTATTTTTTGTAATTTATGTTTTATATATATATAATGTAATGTACGGAGTCCCCGCACATGGCATGCAGGATAAAAACTAGTAGGCTAAATTGTGCGCATGATTTACTATTTTGTTCCCTCGATTTTTAAATTGTGCGCACAATTTACTAATTCGTTCCCTCGATTTGCTAAATCGTGCACACAATTTATAAATCGAGAGAACGAATTAGTAAATTGTGCGCACAATTTATTTATTTTTTCTTGCATGTCATGTGCGGGGCTCCGTAGTCATTTATTCCTGTGATGGCAAAGCTGAATTCAGAAGCATTATCCAGTCTTCCGTCACATGATCTTAGAACATCTGCATTTAATATGATGATTGATGCTCCGAAACATTCATTATTATTAGTCTTAAAAACAGTTGTGCTGCTTAATATTTTTGTGGAAACGGTTTTTTTTTTTTTTTTAGTATTTTTTTAAGTTTGAAAGAACAGCATTTATGAAATATAAATCTTTAGCAAGTTTTTTAAATCAATAATAGGACCCCAACTTTCAAAATTGGTTTAGGCTTAGTGAATTTTTATTCTTAATTTTTGAAAATTCTTCATATAGATTTAAATATAAATGGGTCCATATGACTGGTGTTCTTTTCTGAAGCTACTCGGAAACTTTGTCCAATGAACAGACCAAAATTTTAGTTCACTGGTAGTCTTCACTTCTAATGTAGATCTTAAATAGGGTGTCTTTGTCATTTGCTTTTATTGATGTCCTTCTTGTCTGATATTTAGTTTGATAGCTGCAGCAGTGATGAAGTAATTGACTAACAACTTAAAACTTCACTTTTATCCTCATACAAAACTATAGTATGGCTTCATAAAACTTAGAATATAGTGCACAAGTCGTATGGACCATTTTTATGCTGCATTCATAGTATTTTATATAGAGATTCTAAGACATTGTTTTTTGTGTATATTTGATTTAAAAGACTAAGAGCATAGAGGTTTAAAATGACATGAGATTGAGTAAAACATGACAGAATATTCATTTTGGTGCAAACTATACCTTTAATTTGATTCTTTAGTGAAAGAAGACTGTAAATGATCTTTGTGTAGTTTCTAGCTGCAGTAAAAGTAGCATTAATCTCTGCAGTCTGGCAGACAGTGAACTGCATTATTGATGCAGCGGAGGGCTGTCCTGGGTGAGGGTCCTCTGCTGAAATGTCAGCCATAATTATGGGGTTCAGCCTCAGCGCACTTACAAATGAGATGCGGGGACATAGTGGGGGTATCTCACATCACTCATCCTCTCTGCTGCCTGTTACAGGACTAATCCTAATTTTAAACTCGCACTCCCACACTACCCTAGTGGCTTGGTGTCAGCTTAGTTTTGACACATGGCGACAGCACTAGCATCAGCATTGTTGCTTACAAGGCAATTATGCAACAGCACAAATAAATGTATTGCGTCATACTTTATTCCTACCTTATGTCATTATAAATTTTATGTGAAAACATAAAGTGAGACCACACTAGCAGAAGCCAAGCTGCTCTTTCCCATACAGTGAAAGTGAATGGTTACCACAATTGTTAAAGAGATAGTTCACCCAAAAATTAAAATTATGTCATAATTTACACACCTGTATAACTTCTCTGGAACACAAGATATTTGGAAGAATATTGGCATCTAAACCATTCCGGTTCCCATTGACTTCCATTGTATAGACAAATAAATACAATGGGAACTGTTTGGTTATCATCATTCTTTAAAATATCTTCTTTTGTGTTCTGCAGAAGAAAGAAGTGCATTCAGGTTTTCAGTTTTCAGTGTTTCATTAAAGCATGGCTAAACGGAGCTCTAGAGGTGACCTTGCAGTGATGTTGATGGTGCTGATGGGTAGACCCATGCTGTGCCGTTGTGTTAGTCTGATTGGTTAGAGCAGTGCTTTTGCTTTAGGACTCAGATTTCACATCATTTGCACTTCAAACGGCAACCCAACATAGTAGTAAAAATCTTTATTGTGCAATTTTTGGTTTTCAACACTACTGATATGAACCTCCCGTATTGTGACTGCAGTTTTTTTGTGATATTCAAGCTCATTATCATCTCTTACCGAATCTTCTCATTTTAACCTGCTGAAACGTCCTTTTGCAGCATAGAGCACTTTTTTCTCAATTTAGAGTTGTTCATTCCTGTTCATGTCCTTGAGTCAGAGGGTTGCAGTTTCTGATTTTCTCATCCTGGCTCTAATCTGCCCATATACAGTACACACCCACCTCACGTCAGCATCACCGTCCTCTCACACACTAACACACATCCACAGTGCTCGTGCTCCATTAACACACACTCCACTGCGGGGTGGGTGAGCTTTAGCGGTTACTGTGGAGACGGCTGGGTTGCGGCACTTGGTCTTCGTCCTGTGAGATGAGCGATTCAAACAGGCTAAAAATAGAGGGCAGGATAACGGCTCTCGCGGCCTCATCCTCTGCACACTGATTATGACCTGAAGCATACAAGGTCAGCCACAGTCACGCAGGATCATTTACACACTCTGTGAGGACCAGATGAGCTGCTGGGTCTCCATTGTGTCATATTTGGCCTCCTTTGTAAAATCCATTCCTGATTCTTTACAGAGCTGTTATTTTATTTAATGTTGGCATTTGTGCTTTATTATTGTAGGTAATCCTGTTAAGCGGTAACCATGGAAACCTTCTATGACATCCATATTCATATTTAATTCCCATGATCACATTTTCAAGGTTAATAGGCTGGATTAGAACACTGGATTAATTCGGGCTAATGTGCTAATAAATTATAAAGATAGAGGTGTGTTGGATTTTTCACATGAACGGCTGTTGCAGAAATATTTCCTCTCATGTTGTGCTCTTATTTGTGTTAGAATAAAGAAAAAGAGACAATGTTAGAGTTGTTGTCCACTGATGTTCTTTGTCTTATTTCCAAAGACGTGTGGTTAATACATTTGGACCGATATGTAGCCTAAATTATCCTAGATTATATTTGGCCTCATCCATTTTTCCTTCTATCCTGACAAGTGCTTCAGTCCCTGCTGCAGAGAAACACCTCCATGCTTTACTGTAGGAATGCTGTTATTTGGATGGTGAGCTGTATTGCATTTCCACCAAACATATCGTTTGGTGTCGAGGCCAAATAATTATATTTTATTTTAGTCTCATCTGTCTTAGAATCTTCAAGGTGCGTTTTAGCAAAGCTCAGTCTTACTGCATGTGGCCTTTGTTGAGGAGTGGCTTTTTTCTTGCAACTCTCTTATACAAGCCACATTTGTGGAGAATTTGTGATATTGTTGTCACATGCACACAATGACCACTCTTTGTCATAAATTCCTGCAATTGCTTCAGAGTTGCTGTAGGCCTCTTGATCGCCTCTCTTACTAGTTTCCTCCTGGCTCTTTCATCCAGTTTGGAGTGACGTTCTGATGCAGGGAGGGTCTGTGTTGTACCAAATACCTTCCACTTATAGACTTCACAGTGCTTCTAGGCATTGATAAAGCCTTTGAAATGTTTTTGTATCCATCTCCTGACTTGTTCCTGTCCACGACTTTATCCCGGAGATCTTTTGACAGTGCCTTGCCACCCATAGTTGATTGTTTGCTTCAGTTGCACTACCAAGGACTGAAATGCTCCAGGAAAGCTCTTTTCATGCTGAGCTAATCAAAATGACCACCGCTGATCACAGTTGAAAGTCAAATGGATTTGAGTGCCATTGAGAAGATTATTAGCTACACCTGATTGAGTTTACAAAACATTTTATGAGGGAGTGATCCTTTTTTTTCCAAAACTCGTTTGCTTCTGGTTTTTATGTTATATCTTTCACTTGGACGTTATAAGTTACATTGAGTAAATACAGCTGGATAAAACAAAAACAGTCTGTCTTCATTTCAGGCTGCAAAGCAACAAAATGTGATTAATTTTAAAGGGGGTGATTCTTTTCTATACCCACTGTATATGTACATTGCACCACTAGTTAAAATGCTTTTTATTACCATTTATTCTATTAGTTTTATTTTATTAGATTATATTTTAGAAAACAATTTGAGCACTACTAAGCCACTGTTCTTTTGACCTTTCTATTTATCAAAGAATCCTGACAAAATATGTATCATGGTTTCCACAAAAAATATTTAACTCATAAAATATGAGGGTTTTTTTTCACTCCGCATATTAGATTGATTTCTGACCATGTGACACTGAAGACTGGAGTAATGGCTACTGACAATTAAGCTTCACCATCAAAGGAATAAGTTACATATATATATATATATAATATGAGTTATTTTAAATTATAATAATATCTTTTACTGTATTTTTAATCAAATAAAGACTTTTGAACAGTAGCGTATATTTGTCATTTTGTTAAATATTTTTAATCTTAAAGTAAATATTTCTTCCTTTTAAGTATAATGGGGGGGGTTTTTTTTTGTTTCGTTTGTTTGCTTATTTTTTTAATCTTTAAATATTCTGTGTATTTTCATAATCTGGTATGCGCACCATTGTATATGTGTTTGCATTATAATTGTACACTTTAATAGGATTTATAATGCTTGTTGATTTTATAGCCAAAGTTGTCAGCCAATGCTATTAACCTGTCAGTAATTTTAGGTTAGTTTAACTTCAGACCTGACTGCCATATCATAGAATCTCCACCTATAGCAGAAAAAACACAAAACCTTATTGTCTGAAGCATCATATTCCACAATATTAAAAACCACTCCTCTCTGCTTCTTGACCAGGGTCTAACCATTTCATAACTAGACTGCTGACTCCCTCTGGCCTACTATCATACATTACCCAGAGCCACCAAAACGCTATTCAAATGGCAGATTTGCTTCTTTTTTTTTTTCTTGCACATTGTCTTGCATTTTCCCTCCTTAACATATTAACATCTCAAATGTAATATCACAATCGTCTGGCTGTTTTGGGCTGAAGCACATCCTTTCTAAATTGATAATGCTTCCTTTAAACCCAGTACAGCCATTACTTAAAGAGCATGTTCTGTCCTTAATGTCGCACAGCCCTTTTGTGAGGTGCTCTTATGCTTAAGGTGGGGTGCAGGTGTTTTTAAAGGCTCTGCAAAATAGCATTTCACACACCATGGCTCCGTTCCACAGCGTCCTATCTGTGCGGCTCACATGCACATCTTGAAATCGTGCTCCCTTCGAGGGGCCTAGAGCAGGGGACGGGTCGTCTGCGAGGCTTGGGATTAGATATAGTTGTTGTTTCATTGTGCTGAACGATACATCTATAGCACGGGGGGGTTGGAATACGAAGGGAGAAAGGGGAGCCGGTGTGGTGTCGGGTGAAGACCCGGGTGAGGTAGTCAGCGTCTGATATCGATACAACGTAGTGGGTGTCATCCTTGGTTCTCCCACCCCACCCCTCCACCCTCAGCCACCTGTTGGTGCTGCTCGTGGTTGACCGGGGGGTTGCCTGTGGGCGTCGGGGTGTGGGGTGATCCTAGTCTTTGTGCTCTGCTTGGCAGAGAAAGGGGGGTGTTACCACCGTCTTTTTTTTTTTTTACTGGGGCTGAAGCGTTAAGAGGAACAGTAAGTGATTTTTGAGAGAAAAGGGAAGGCTGAAGTAGAAAGCACTTTCTTCATAATACATGTTGCAAAGCAAACAGTGGGGGTCGTTCGGGCAGCTGCGTGTGTCGGGGTGCTTCATTGGGTTTCTCGGCATGAATGTTTTTATGATGAGCACTAATGAATTGAGGAGAGTGTATGTGGTGTGTGATTAGCTGCGTGCTGTCTGTGCGGTTGCTTGCGTCTGGTGGTTTGGGGGTTGGGAGCTGTTTTTGTGGTTTGCTCCTGTCTATTCCCCTTACCCCCCCACTAAACATCATCCCTTCCCCGACTTTTTGGGGGGGGGGGGGGGGGGGTGTTGTGGCGTTTTTGGGGGCTCACTTAGGACCCCGAGGCTGTTCGGGCTCTCACATGCATCCTGCTGAAGAGGATTTTGGCCTAACCACAGATCGCCCTGACCGGCTCAATCGCCACCCGCGACACGGAAGTGGGGGGGTGACGTGCCGCTCCGCCTTAACTACATCCACTGGGTGGAGGACCTGACTGGGGGTCTGTGAGCCTGGGGCCCCCGCGGAGGGGCAGCGACATCGGAGACTGGGATCACACTAATGGTGATTATGATCCTGGTAAAGAAAGAGCTATTTGCGTTCCCTCAGCCTGGTGGTACAGGGTTTGGCAAGGCAGCTTGTTGGTTTACACACACACACACACACACACACAGACAGAGAGACAGACAGAGGCTGGTGGAGAGTAAGACAGTGCTGGCAGTTACATGCCACCAGATCCTCAGGATTAAAATAGCCCACTCCACCACAATCACATCATGGCCATCCTCAGCCAGCATCTCTGTCCTGTCTCTCTCTAAATACCTAAACAACTGTCCATGTTTATGGATTTTATCAGTAGGGATGGGTCAAAATTGTCGAGAGATGCAAATATAACATAGTTTGAATTCATTCAAATATTTTGTTTAATTTGTATTATATTTTAATAATTGTATGTTTGTATATATTAGAAACATATTATCTAGTTTTTTAGATATGTGTGTATTTATTTTTATAAACCATTAGTTCTGGTCCTTGATTCTGATTGGACAAGATATTTCACCAGTCTCAGCTCTGCAATTTTACATTGTTTGTATCACTTTGCTTTGTCTCTGTGCATTTTATAAAAAAATGCAACATTGTTTTTCCCGTTTTGGGTATTTTGGGTTTGGTTGGGTTTAGTGGGGTGGTTGGTGTTAGGTGGTTGTGGAGAGGATGTGGGAACAAAGGGAAGATGAGAGAGCGTAACTTCAACTTAAAAATCGGACCGATATTTTCCAGCAGGTGTTTAAAACAATCGAATTTGTGGTGGAACTGTTTCTCCTCCAAGCAAGCTCACCTGCGACGCGCTTGTTAAGTATTTCGTCATAAATTACGTTGACGCATGATCTACCAAATTTACTTTAGGGCTCTAAAGTGTAAAAAAAGGCTAATTGGTGGTTAATTGTTTAATTATTTGTATTGTTTAGCTTTTATATTTATGCGTCTTTGATTGCAGCATTTTTTTATTGTTAGACTGTTTGCATTAACTGAAAACCTTGGAAAGTTTTTATTTCATCTCCACTGGGACATGCAACACTTCAAATTGTTGTCTGTAGCTGTTGTTCAGATCGTGTGTGTGATTCGTTGTGGCTCTTCTATCGGTTAGATTTCAGATTTTCGACCTTTTTTGCCAGCTCTAGATGAATTAGCGTGTATGTCACACACATGATGAATAGCCTAAATCCTTTTATTCAGACTTATGGATATCTTGTTTGGTTCTGCAATCTAGTCCATTTTTAAGCTCCTGACTGATATGGTGGCCAGACTGTCCTTCAGGCAGTTGGCTTGCACTTCCTATTATCAACAGTGGGGCAAATAATATTTGATACACTGCTAGCTTTTTCCCAAGTTTCCCACTTACAAAGAATGCGAGATCGACTTTTCGTCAGTAGGTACAACCTCAACCTGTGAGAGACCGCTCAAAAAAAAAAAAAATCCAGAACATAACATTATTATTTTTTAATAATTAAAGTTCCATGGTTATTTGCATGAAATAAGTATTTGATACAATAGAAAATAGAACTTAATATTTGGTACAGAATCCTTTGTTTACAATTACAGAGGTCAGACGTTTCCTGTAGTTCTTGACCATGTTTGCACACACTGCAGCAGGGATTTTGGCCCACTCCTAAATTCAGGTGTTCTCCAGATCTTTCAGGTTTTGGGGCTGTCGCTGGGCAACATGGAGTTTCAGCTCCCTCCATAGATTTTCTATTGGGTTCAGGTCCGGAGACTGGCTAGGCCACTCCAGGACCTTGAAATGCTTCTTACGGAGCCGCTCCTTAGTTGCCCTGGCTGTGTGTTTGGGGTCATTGTCATGCTGGAAGACCTAGCCACGACCCATCTTCAATGTTCTTACTGAGGGAAGGAGGTTGTTGCTCAAAATCTCGCGATACATGGCCTCATCCATCCTCCCCTCAATACGGTGCCGTCGTCCTGTCCCCTTTGCAGAAAAGTACCCCCAAAGCATGATGTTTCCACCCCGGCATGGGGGGGGGGGGGGTTGGGGGCGTGGTGGGGTCAGCGTTGTGTGGGGTGGATGGGTGTGTTCGGGGGGTTTGTGATTGATAGTCCTCATTCTTCGGGTGGTCTCCCCAAGACAACGTTGATTTTGATGGTTGTGGGTTGGGTGGGTAGGGTAAACCAAAAGGTCTGGGGTGGGGTCTATTTTGTTCTCCTCTGACCACATGACCTTCTCCATGGGTGGGGTGGGGGGGGTGGTGGGGGGTGGGGGGGTGGGGGGGGTGTTGGTCCTGCGTTGTGAGTCATCGCCGAGGAGTGGTCGGGGTCTTTGGCAAACTTCAGATGGGCCTGGACATGTGCTGGCTTGAGCCGGGGGACCTTGCCCACGGTGGGGCTGTGGAGGGGGGGCGCAGGATTTTAATCCATGACGGTTATTGGTTGTTATGGGTGCTATGTACGTTGAAGCTGGGTGTGTTGTTGTTTGGGGTGTTGTGGGGGAGGGTTGTGGGGGGTGGGGGGTGGGGGGTGGTCGTCTTGCGGGTGCTTGGTGATCCTTCTCCCGGGGAGGATCGTGGAGGCATGGCTCGTCTGTGGGGCGGTGCCGCGAGACCAGGTTAAGAGGGTTCGGAGTTGTGGTTCGTAGTGGCGTCCGTCGGTCATGGCTGTCTGTAGGTGTGCGGCATTGAGAGCAGTAAGTGGGAGTCGCCGACTGGGATTGGTAGGTCTGTGTGGGTTGGTGCTGGTTGGTGGGTCTACCTGAGAAGGGGAAGGGGGTGGGAAAACCAAAGGGCTCGAGTAAGTAAGAAAAAATTTGGGGTGGTGGGGGGGCTGTTCGGGGCTGGGTATCTGTGTGGACTGTTGGCGTCGTGTTTTATCTACCTATTCTAGTCGTATTAGTTGAGTTTCTTTGTGGGGGGTGTGGGCGTCACATCGGGGTGTGATGTCTCTGGGTAGTGTGCTGCGACGTGAGTGGGTGATGTGGATAGGGTCTGGTGTGTGACTGCGGTATTCCTGTCGGGTGCGGGGGCCCGGCCGGCCCTTGCAGATGTCGCAAGGGGCCCGAAGGCCGAGCCGGCTCACTGGTCTGCCCAAAGGAGGGTAGTCAGAAACAAAACTCGATCGAAGGAACAACAATCATACGAGAGAATGAAAATAACCAGGGGTGGATGAAGCAAAGAACAGGGCAAACAGGCAAGAAGAGGAAAGGGGGGAAGAGAAGGCGGCAAGATGTAACGAACATCCAGCGTCTGTCAGAGTGAGGTGGGGGGGACCAGACTGACGGTCAATGGTGGTGTGAGTGGTGCGGAAAGGGGGGGGCTGTCTTAGTGCGGTGAAGGGAGCTGGTAGGTGCGTCTCTATCCTACACATAGAAACGGAGGATAAATAATCTATGACAAAATAACATGGAACGTGGTGTTAGGGGGGGGAATCGAGACAGTGTAGTGCGGGAGGAGTGGGTTGTGGAGGCGGGGGGTGGTGGGGGGGGGGAAGGGGGGGGAGGGTTCGTAGTGGGAGGTAAGGGGGGGTGTCGCGGGTGCGGCGAGGTGGTTGGAGGTGGGGAAAAGCTGTGCAGCCGTGCGGGGGTGACTTACAGGATCGGTTCTGTTCGGGTAATGGGAAAAACGTGAAAAGGCAGCAGGGGAGAACACTCTCTCTGAACTGTACAGATACAAAAACAAAAAACAAAACAAACAAACCCACACACCACAAGGAGACACGAGAACAGAGAATACTGAGACGGAAAGTCTCCTACACATTGTGGGGGGAAAAGAAAAAATGGAAAGGAGAAAGAGCTGTCTGTGAGGAACAATGGGCGGGGTTGTGATGAGGAACGCGAAGGTAAGGTGGTGTCCGGTTCCGTGGGGCCGGTAGATGTGTGAAAGAAAAAAAAGAGTGCGAAGCAGAAAGCGGGAAGGAACCAACACAAAGGTGGCATAAGTGGGTGTGTAAGTATAGAAAAGTGTGGGAGAGAACAGTGGTGGGAGTTCGGTTGTCATAAGGGTGGTCGGTAGTGGAGTGTAGGGGTTAGGGAGGCGGACGGCTCCTCGATGTTGGCTATGGCCAGAACTTCTCCGGCGACGTCGTCTCTGTCTTCCAAGACCCACATTCTTTAGAAATTGGCGCAAGGTCCGGAAAAAAAAACACAACACCACACCGTATGGACAAAGGGACAAGATAAATAAGTTACACGTAAAGATTTCAGCAGGTGTAAGTAGTTATACGGTGGAAATTTGGCATATTGCAAGGTCAGGTTGACCTACCCCAATTACAAAAAAAGTGTAAACTAGACTCGATCATCAAAAAAAAGAGGAAAAAAAGAAAGGGTATCAATAAAGCGGTGCTCAATTTAGATACAAAATATCTGAAATTGACACAATAACATCATAAAGTATTCATGATTCTTTGAACCGCACTGTTGATCTGAAGTATTGTCACTACATGAAGCATGTGTTTAGGTAAAGACTTGGAGGCAGATCATATTTCATTTGTATTTAAGCTTGTGAAAGGACGGGTTTTGGCTTTGTGCAGGTACTGGTGCTTCCTGTATTTACCCTTTGCTGGGAGCCACTATGAATGGCTGGTTCTTCCTCACCACAGAAGTGGATGACATCTGCTTTAATTATGCAAAGAAGAACGTTGAGCAAAACCACCTGGCAGAGCTCATTAAAGGTAGGTGTGTGTGTGCAGAGAGAGAACTTGACAGTTTTATATGTAATTTAACCCACTGAACCGCATAAATGTGTGTGTTGCAGTGGTAAAGGTGCCCCAGAAGACTGCTGATGGATGCGCTAAAGGAAGAGTCCATTGTCTACGATTTCTGCATGTGCAATCCTCCTTTCTTTGCCAACCAGTTAGAAGCAAAGGTACATTCAGCTCCAGTGTTTGAACAGACGCTCCAAACAAGAGCTGTAAAACCCCCAGGCTGTTTTCTAGCAGTATCTCTCTCTTTGTGCACATGACAATAGCGGTTTTCCATTATTTATTCTGCTTCTTCCCCTCTTTTCGGTCTCTTCCATCAGGGGGTGAATTCGAGGAACTCCCGCAGACCTCCATCCAGCTCCATCAACACTGGGGGGGGGGGTGACTGAGATCATGGCTGAGGGTGGAGAGCTGGAGTTTGTGAAAAGGATCATCCATGACAGTCTGCAACTAAAGAAGAGGCTTAGGTCTCACACACACACACACAATTGCATTAAGGACCAAGTTAATTTATGTAAAATTCCTTTAAACTGTTTTCATAAATTTGTAAGGCAACTAGTTAACAACCACTTACCAACTAGTTTTTCAATAACCTGTAGTGATACTTCGAAAGCAGAGTGGTATATATTGTATCTAAACATACACATATGTTTAACACTGAATGATAATATAATAATTCAATCAAGTACAATTAATATACTATAATAATGGAATAGTAAAAATATTTTAAATTTATAATCTATATATATATATCCTTGACAGTACATGTAAAATGTAATGTATATAATGTAATGTATTTACATAGATATTTATTATATAATTTCAAATCAAATAAAACATAAATGAAATATATAATGCCCTAAAATAATTGTTAACAATGACTATTATTTTATTATCTCTATTTAAAAAGTTCAATATCCCTGTTGTAAATTATATAACTCTTAAAGCTGCATGCATAACTATACAAAGAATATTCAAATTATTTTTAAATGAAGTATAATTTATTATTTTACCCAAAATGAATTTTTGAACCTTTTGAAAAATGGGACTTTTGCACTATGAAACTCAGCCTGATCATTATCGGGGAGCGGGGGGAAAAGGGGTTGAGTGCCGAAACTCTCCGGGGAAAATTGTCCACTAGGGTGCTGTATATCTGTCTGGCACCAATGGTCAAACACCTAAAGCTGTGAGTATGTAAAACTGGCATAGGAGATTTTTTCTACTGACAGAGATGAGAGGGGAAGAGGCCCTGGGGGGGGGAGGGTCGGGAATAGGAGTAGGTGACAAGGGGGTGGGGGGCAGTGGCATGATGAGAGTCTTCATAACAGATTTGGTATACAATGGTAATGTGAGCAGTCAACAAAGGGAGGGTGCTCGCGGTAATGATAATACCCGTGGGGGTGCATTATTATCCGGGGGGAAAAAAAGAAGCCTACGGCGAGCTACGTGTGTGATAGACATCTGGGGGGGGGTTTGGGATAACTCTGAACTATGAACCGATGGGCATACGGCGGGCGAGGCCCCCTATTGCCAGAGCTTGGTCGTAAAAGCGGCTGGAGGGGTGTAAGCTAGACAGAGCACGCCACCCTAAGCAAAAGAAAAGGGGGGAGAGCTGATTAACGCGACAATATCCGATGAGCCTGAACCCATAAGGGTCAGGTGTATTGGAGCAGAGTAGGGGATCATGGGGGTGGAGAGATAAAGGCGGAAAGTGTTGGTGCATTATGAAGCCGGGGGGACGGTGATCGCGCACGGGGGGTGGTGGGGAAAGGGTTGAATGTACATCGTTTTGTCCAATAGCCTTGGTTAATGTAGGTGACCTGTTGGTTTGGGAGGGGAGGGGTAATTAATAAAGCATCAGGAAGAAAAATGTAATGTTATAGATACCCTAAACAAACTTGGTGATGTTGATGAGGTGTGGTGTGTGATCAATATACGATCTCCGTGTAATGGAAGCCGTAGAGGGAAAATTGAACGCAGATGTAGGCGTCCCAGGAGGGGGTGATCAATATGACACGAAACATATGCGCAGTGTTTCCCACTCCCTCCCAGTAAGCAGAATCAACATAGAAGGGGGGTGCCTAGAAGTTACGGGGGGCAGCGAGTCATGGGGTAGGGCTGTGGGTCAGAACTGGGGGGTTTGTTATGGTAAGTGCGGTGAGGATTCGGCGTTGTCCGTCGAGTCAGCCAGGCATTCTGATTGGGCCGTGGCCTCGGATATGGCGTTCTTTCTGTCCCAACTAAGGTTTGCTTGTCCCGGGTCTCGGGGGGCAGGGGGGGCGAAAATAGTATCGCTGACTCGAGCAGTGATCTTAATGTAGGCTACCAAAACAAGCAAGACTTAGTTGCTTTTTTCCTGTCGCGCTCCTCACTTACTAAATACTAAAACCAGCGTTTGATTTAGCGTCTGGGATCATTGGAGGGGGGAGAAAAGGGACACAAGGACAGAGGTGACAGGGCAATAACAACAAAGATATAAGGTGGTTACTCATGAGGACGTCTCCTAAAAAACATCCTGATGCACGGCGTCTGATACTAAGTACGCGGGGAGGATGTAGAGCAGCGGACGCCGCGTTGCCAAATGGGCCGTTGGGTTGGAATTTCCAAGACCGTGATGAGCAGGCATAACGAGACAGGGGTTGACCCCTTTATTAGACGAGTTGTCCGGTGTGCCACCTAGCGACGAGAACTCCCATTGAGTCCTCCACGGTGGAGGGGGTCACGACGTTGCTGGCGGGAACGTTGAACGTATCTATAGAGAGTTAGGGCTTCTTAGTAGTTTCCTGTCACAACATGAACCGATGGGTGGCAGGGCCCCTGAGGGCTGCGATGTAGGGCAATGTAATGGTTTTTCATCGTACAACGTCCCTTGCGATGGGGTGTGGGGTTTGTGGTAGATTGATAACCCCAAACCACCACCCAACAAAAGTCACTCTACAGCAGAGAGTCCATACATGACTGTCTGTTAGTTGTTAAAGTCAGCATGGAGTCAGAGTTGGTCTGTGTATTTTTTTTTTAAGTCTAAGTGATGTGAGTAGGCACACATTTATTTGGGTGTGGAGTGTGCAGCTCGTGGAAGAAAAGGAGTATGTTCAGAGAGAGTGAAGGACTTGCTGCTGCCGGGGGGGTTCTGTTTTTTGACTTTTCAATGACTCATATGATTAGTCATCATTTAATATGGGGCCCAAAAATGTAAATCACAATTTAAACATCCTTCTGCGTGTGACAATTAAATTAGTCTCAAATGTAGTTGCATGCATATATTATTTAAAATTATGCTGTTTTAGGATTATAATCATACAATTGTAAAAGGAAATTATATTTAATAGCTATTTAGGAAGTACTTGTATGCGACGTTTTAGTAAAACATTCATTACTATATTTTAATGTTGCGAAAATATTTTTTTTCCATTAAATCAGCAGTAATATAATACAAAGGTTCAACTGTTATATTCATTCCCGATTTAAATGACTAAAAATTCTTATATTATAAATTAATATATATATATAGTATATATATATATATATATATATACTATCTATTCAATCATTTCAATATCTTTCAAATTGTTAACTTGCATATAAATATAAAGAATTATATGTTCAGTAATGTCATGTAATTTGTATATAGTGTATATAATGCCAGTTGATGGTGATGTAAAAAAGTTTAATAGCAATTAATGATGTATTTGAAGAAGAAATGTTACCGTTGGGATACATCAAAATGCTCTTGAAAGTGAACTTGACCTTCAACCACTACATTCTGCTCACAAATCTGTCTGTCACCACAATCCACAATCCACCAATATACCACAATCCAGTCGGTGGATAAAATCAAGTCTTGCCCTAAAATTATTTACTAAATTTCCTTGTTTGACTCATAAATGTCACATTTTGGAGATAAAATGGGTTGTGAACATGCTTCATGCTTCATGCTGACCTTTATGATATTCCTCAGTGATTAAAAGCAGGATTCTGTCAATTTAGAAACCAAAAGAATGAGAAAATTAAGAGTTGAGCACCAATCAATTATGCATAAACCGTCTTATCCTCCCACTCTCTGTGGGCACTGGCTGATGAAGCCTCATCTTTTTTTATAATGGTGGATACTCATTGATTTTTGTCTCATGCGCAGCTTCAAAGCCCCGTCAAGGTGGGGTATTTAATTAAACATCGAGTCTCATATCTTAAAAATATAAAGAGTAGCCCAACTGACCGTTCCCACAGAGCGAGCCCATATTCAACACACGGCTCTGCGTCCTGCAGTTTATTTGATGTGCTCTCATGGATCAGGTGTCCAGGCTGGTGGTTTCACAAGCTCTTTTTTCTGTTTACAGGTGGTACAGTTGCATGCTGGGAAAGAAGTGTAGCCTGGCACCTTTGAAAGGTGAGCTGCAGAAACAAGGGGTGAGTTTTGCTTGGACTACTGCGCGCGCGCGCGTGTGTGTGTGTGTGTGTGTGTGTGTGTGTTTTGCCTCTCAGATCTTTCTAGATAAATGAGTGGGCGTTTCCCCAAGACTTCAGGTTAATTGATCTTAATGAGTTTCTCAAGCGTGGCCTAAAAACGTACCACGAAAGGGAGCGCTAATGGAGTAGATTTCATTAGTTCATTAGGCATCATTAGCTCCCGCGTCACCCCTCCAGCTCCTCTCGGTTACCTCCGCCTGTTTCTGTACAGTCAGAATGCTGTGATATCTGTGAATGAAAGGCATTCGCCCTGCTCACAGGTTATTAGTCTGGTGTCAGTCTGCTCGCCTCAGGCCTGATGTGTGGTTTGATTCATCTGCAGGTGTCCGAGTCCCGTCACCCCTCATTAGAGTCATCATTCTCCTGGCTAACGTCCAGCAGACGGGGCCACTTCCTCCTCTCGCCACTGTGGCTGTAATTAATATGCTAATCAGGTTCTTTCTCTCATTCTCGTTCGCCCTCTCACTTTCCCCTCTCCTTTTTCTCTGCTTTTATCTGTTGTTTGAATGCCCTCTGCCTGCAAAGGTCAAACCCGAGTGGTGTTTTTTTACTGAAAAGCAGTGGGATTTGATTTCACCCTATAGTTCACCCCTAACACCCACACACAGTGGGTACGGAAAGTATTCAGACCCCCTTAAATTTTTCACTCTTTGTTATATTGCAGCCATTTGCTAAAATCATTTAAGTTAATTTTTTTTCCTCATTAATGTACACACAGCACCCCATATTGACAGAAAAACACAGAATTGTTGACATTTTTGCAGATTTATTAAAAAAGAAAAACTGAAATATCACATGGTCCTAAGTATTCAGACCCTTTGCTGTGACACTCATATATTTAACTCAGGTGCTGTCCATTTCTTCTGATCATCTTTGAGATGGTTCTACACTTTCATTTGAGTCCATTTGTGTTTGATTATACTGATTGGACTTTTTTAGGAAAGCCACACACCTGTCTATATAAGACCTTACAGCTCACAGTGCATGTCAGAGCAAATGAGAATCATGAGGTCAAAGGAACTGCCTGAAGAGCTCAGAGACAGAATTGTGGCAAGGCACAGATCTGGCCAAGGATACAAAAAATTTCTGCTGCACTTAAGGTTCCTAAGAGCACAGTGGCCTCCATAATCCTTAAATGGAAGACGTTTGGAACGACCAGAACCCTTCCTAGAGCTGGCCGTCCGGCCAAACTGAGCAATCGGGGGAGAAGAGCCTTGGTGAGAGAGGTAAAGAAGAACCCAAAGATCACTGTGGCTGAGCTCCAGAGATGCAGTCGGGAGATGGGCGAAAGTTGTAGAAAGTCAACCATCACTGCAGCCTCCACCAGTCGGGGCTTTATGGCAAAGTGGCCCAACGGAAGCCTCTCCTCAGCAGTGGCAAGACACAATGAACACACCTGCATGGAGTTTGCTAAAAAACTCCTGAAGGACTCCAAGATGGTGAGAAGTAAGATTTTCTGGTCTGATGAGACCAAGATGGAACTTTCTGGCCTTAATTCTAAGCGGTTTATGTGTGGAGAAAACCAGGCACTGCCATCACCTGTCCAATACAGTCCCAACAGTGAAGTGAAGCATGGTGGTGGCAGCATCCTGCTGTGGGGGTGTTTTTCAGCTGCAGGGACAGGATGACTGGTTGCAATCGAGTGAAAGATGAATGCGGCCAAGTACAGTTATATCCTGGACGAAAACCTTCTCCAGCGTGCTCAGGACCTCAGACTGGGCCGAAGGTTTACCTTCCAACAAGACAATGCTCTAGCCCACAGCTAATAACGAGGAGTGGCATCATAACACTCTGGTGACTGTTCGTTATGCCCTGGGAATGTTTTTCGTCCAGGATATCCTATTGGCCATTCATTCTTTCCCTCCCTCGATTGCAACCCTGTCGTCCTGTCCCTGCAGCTGAAAAACACCCCTACAGCATGATTCTGCCACCACCATGCTTCACTGTTGGGAACTGTATTGGACAGGTGATGAGCAGTGCCTGGTTTCCATCCACATATACCGCTTAGAATTAAAGCCAAAAAGTTCTATCTTGGTCTCATCCGACCAGATAAATCTTATTTCTCACCATCTTGGAGTACTTCATGTGTTTTTAGCAAACTCCATGCGGGCTTTCATGTTCCTTGCACTGTGGAGAGGCTTCCGTCGGGCCACTCTGCCATAAAGCCCCTACTGGTGGAGGGCTGCAGTGATGGTTTACTTTCTACAACTTTCTCCCATCTCCGACTGCATCTCTGGAGCTCAGCCACAGTGATCTTTGGGTGCTTCTTTACCTCTCTCACCAAGGCTCTCCTCCCCCGATAGCTCAGTTTGGCCGGACGGCCACATCTAGGAAGGGTTCTGGTCGTCCCAAATGTTTTCCATTTAAGGATTATGGAGGCCACGCTCTTAGGAACCTTAAGTGCAGCAGAAAAATTTTTTGTAACCTTGGCCAGATCAGTGCCTTGCCACAATTCTGTCTCTGAAATCTTCAGGCAGTTCCTTTGACCTCATAAATCTCATTTGCTCTGACATGCACTGTGAAATGTAAGGTCTTATATAGACAGGTGTGTGTGGCTTTCCTAATCAAGTCCAAACAGTATAATCAAACACAGCTGGACTCAAATGAAGGTTTAGAACCATCAAGGATGATCAGAGAAATGGACAGCACTGCTTTAAATATCTGTGTGTCATGCAAAGGGTCTGAATACTTTAGGACCATGTTATATTTCAGTTTTTATTTTTTAATAACTCTGCAAAAATGTCAACAATTCTGTTTTTTTTTTCTGTCAATATGGGTGCTGTGTGTACATTAATGAGGAAAAAATTTACTTAAATGATTTTAGCGAATGGCTGCAATATTGTTAAGAGTGAAATTTTTAAGGGGGTCTGAATACTTTCCGACCCACTGATATGTGTTTCAACCCGAGAAGAACTCCCCACTGTGTAATGGCAGGTCTGTAATTCTCTGTTTAAGCCTTCGGGGAAAGGGGGTCTGGTGTCGGTCACACACTATGCACATATACGTGTTTATATTGTTTTATGCAAGTTATTTTATATAAGCCCTTTTCAGTCTTACCATTTTTTTGCATTGTGACATTTTGCAAGCACATTTAATCCTTCTCTGCCAAACATCTGTAAACTACTATAATGTAAAATGTATCTTATTACTACAATGCAAAATAAATAAGTAAATCATTTTTTAAATATTTATATTTTATTTCAAATTTATATAATATTTTTGGAAGGACGATTTTAAAGAACTGCTAACTGCCAATTTAAATTTAATACCTATTTTACATAGTTCTTTTAATTTTTTCATTTTTCAATTTTAAATGTTACCAGTAAATTTAGCCATCACTACATTATACAGTATGAAAATGTTTATTAATTTTGGTATTTGCAAATTTAAATTACATTGAAATGAATGGGTTTTTAAAGTTTTTTTCTTATTATTATGAGTGAGCATTAAATTATGGCAAAGGTAATCTAAATGTAAAAATATGTGAAATGATTATGGACATTTAAATACCCAATATCCATAATACTGATAAATTAAAAGCATCTGTAACATCAACAGATAACTGATATGAAACCGATATTGTGCAACCCTAATTGTAAAGAACAAGTGTAGACATATATCATGGTAGTATTTGTTGTACTGAATTATGCCTGTTGTAAATAAATGATGCAAATAAAAATGAATTGCTAATAAAGAATTACATTTTTAAAAAGTCATTGTGTCTGGACAGAAAGTATTATAGAAATGACAGTGAAGTTATTTCGCTTTACAGTAATGTGAATTTGGGAGGGAAATGTGCTTCATTGTCATGAACACGTCACAATGCAGTCCTAAAAATAATCCTTTCTTTGTGCAAAATGTTTTTTTTATTTCTAATATCTTTAATATAACCCAGACTTCTCTTGACAGTTTCACTGCCTATTTTGTGTTTGAATCACCATTAATGAGATCCTCATCATCTTTTGTTCTTTCACAGGTACCCAAAGTAACACACACCGAGTTCTGTCAAGGTCGGACCATGCGCTGGGCCCTGGCTTGGAGTTTCTATGACGACGTACCTGTGCCTGTAAGCTCTAAGCACTTCCTGCATTAACTTATAGTCAGCAGAGAGTGTTTGCCTCAGTTTAGAATCTGCTAGTCCTCACATAGCTCATGCACCCAGTCTGTTTGATGCGTTTGTGTGTGGGAAAGCAACACCTGCTGAATATTCACTGGGCTCAGCCCTCTTTTTAATAATACATCTTTAGCCCATTCCATCAGATACACTTGACCTGCTTCCTAAAGCACAGTGCAACTCCTTCTTAGCAACAGTTGCCCAGACAGGGTGACTGTGCTATATAGTCACGCACTTAAGAAGGGAAAAAAGGGCTATAAAAGGGGGAAAAAAGGTGGAGGGAATGGAGAAGGGGGCGGCAGGATGATTTGTTATGGTCTTTCAGGAGAATTCCCCAAGTCCCAGATGCCTTTTTCCTCACAAGCACTTGAGCAGAAAGATTGGCCTACATTTCTGTCTGCGAGCCGCTCCACCATCAGCCAGCATACAGCAGATCTCTGGAGCAATACGGACAAGTCTAGATCTGGATGGCACCCGCAGCCTTCTGTGCTTTATTCGCTCTCTCCCATTCGTGCCGTCTCGGTTTTTCCACTTCCTGTGTCCATTCTTCTTCTCTGAAGCCAGCTGAGCCCCATTAGCAGAGCGCACAGAAGCCAGATCAGTCTCTTTGACAGTTAGATCTTCAATCCAGACGTGAAATGTATTGCACGAGAGGTAAAGGGTACAGCGAAGACTCTGACACAAAAGGTAGGGTTTGAAAAGGACCCTGCTGTGCTGAAAGCGTGCCTAGGATATGAGGCTGTTGAAGCAGTGGATTTACAGTGAGGGGGGGTGGAAGCTGAGGGGTCAAAGGTCACCATGCAGGAAGAAGCACTGGAGGAAGTATAAAGTGGAACAGTTAGACTGGTGAGCCGGTTGGGGGTTTGGGGGTGTTGTCAGCATCCGTGGATTATTTGTGGCACTCATCTGCTCATGTGGTTGCAATAAGTTTGTCGATAGGTGGGGTGTGTGACCTTCTGTCGCTCAGTTCTCGTGTTGGGCGGGTTCAAATCCCAAGTCTCAGAGGTGTTTTTTTTTTTTCCTTGATGTGTCTGAAGCCACTCCAGACACATCAAGAGGGCTCGGTGTTGAGAGCGGAAGCCATTTAACGCAGGATCTACTCACTGCTTGAGATGCAAGATGGGGTGTTTGGTGGGATAAATCATGGACTAAGGTGATTGAGACAGTCTTATAAAGCCGGATGAGGAGGGGTTCTGGTTTGTTGGGGTATTCCGGGAGCAGTGCAGAATAAAAAAGGGAAATATCAGGATCTCTACCCACGTGGGGTAAGAAGATATGGGGAGCAATTATAAAGGGAGGTGTGGATCGATGCGCGTGTCCGTCTGGTTTGTCATCTGGATTGGGATGTTGTGGGCTATGCAGCACAATAGGTCAGGTACGAATGCTCTGAGCCAGTAATGTGGGGTGTCACTGTTGGTGACATTTAGGCGAATCCTCGCTGGGTGCGGTGAGCGATCGGAGACCGCAGAACACACGGTAATGCGTGGGTCTATCTGATCATATTTGGCAGTGGCATGCAAATATGGATCATTAGCATCATAAATGTACTCTCAGGAGCTGGTGTGCTTGATTTAGGGTCTGCCTGTTAGGGGTGATGCAAGGAATTGTCTTACGGGTGGGATGTTGACACGGACGAAAGTGAGATAAAGTTGACACCTTAAAGTCAAAAACGCGCCCGCCTGTTGGGGTAGGTAGGTAGTTGCTGGAACTGTGGCTATCTTAACGCTGTGGAATGGTGTGGCTTAAAAGCTGCGCAACCTCCTAACTGGACAAAAAATATAAATATCAAACCTAGTGTGATCAATAGGTTGCTCGACCATGAATCAAATAATGTCAGGTGTGTTGAGAAATAATATTGAGTATTATTATTCAATAATACTTAGATTAATGGATGGAGTCACGATAAAAGGAGAAAGACATAGCTAAAAAGTGTGAAATGGGGGCTGCTACTGGCATATGTAGGTGCGCTGTTGAAAACAGGAGCAACCTAAATCACATCAAAATACGCCGTCTTAAGGAGAGTCTGCAACTGTAGAGGCTATTGGTGTGGGAGAATGGGAGGGTAGAGGGAAAGGCGAATTAACCAGGGAAGGAAGGCAGTGCGAGAAAAAAGATAAGAATAATAAAGGGGACTTCATAAGAGCGTGAGTACCGGGCGGGGTGGAACACGAGGTAGAAAGATGCGGGGGGACAGGGAAAGAGGAGGTACCCTTCTTGTGCATCTGTCAGGCTATGTACACTTAATAAAGCTATCTTTAAAGGAGCAAAAAAAACACGGTTTGAACTTTTTTTTTTTTATTTATGCAATTCATGTGAATCATACCTCAGTTTGGGAAATATGAATATACATATAAATACGAAAAAACATCCCTATAAAATGTTTGCGACTGTCCAAGAATTAAGCTTTAATAATGTCAAATTAATGCATTAAACATATTAATACATATTTAATATCTTAATTAACTTTGGCAGTCTTTTCCACCAAAGTGTTTTAATACTAGGGCTTGGGCGACATCCTCCTGGTTTTGAGAGTGGCCCTGTGTGAAACCATCATTTAAGCGCTGTCTGCTGAGACATGACAAATTTAACAAATGGCAGAACCAGCAACTTCAGCACAGGGAGTTATTCAGACACTATAACTAGCTGACTGTCCCTAAATCCAGTAAGCTTAATGTAGTTTATCTTATACAAGAAAGATAGTTAAGGGGGAATGTCTGAAAAGTTCACTAAATGGATGCTAAATGGGCTGAGATAGATATCAAAATAATATGTGGGCCACAGGACGAAAACAATGGGGTGTTGAATAGAGTAAGATCCTGTGATAGGATTGCCGATCAGCTGGGTAAGATGATTGTGTGTGGGTGATACTGCGCAGGTTTTTAGCCGGTACTGAGGGGCGGATACAGGTCCTGAATCTGGCGCGAAATGATGAGCGCAAAGGAAGAGGAAATCAATGAATTTTCTATTTATAAAAACTGCAATACTAACAACAGATGAACTAAAAATCTAGAGTTAAGAGGTAAAAGGAAGACGGCCTAGGAGAGAAAGCAGTAGAAAATTACGAAAGAAAGCGCGTAGGCGGGGAAAACCACTAAGAATCCATATAGGAGAGGCTGATAGTCAAATATGACTGCTTGTCTCAGTATACATAAGTGAATGTAAGGATTGGGGATGTGAGCAGGTTCGCATAACAAGATAGTACTCTACAGACAATGACGCAGTGAGACGGTACACTGCAGTTCTCAGGTCCGTGACCATTATTATGGTTTCTATGGCATTTTTGTTGTTGACCTATTCACGGCATTCATTCATGGAATATGTGGGTGGGACTTAGCACATATGCGGATAGAAACAAAATGCATGGTTTTGGTAACACTCAAGCAGAATATTTCAGAAGACTGAACCCGCTATCTTTAAGGTGAAAGCCAATTGCTTAATTCGTGGTATGTAATATTTCAACTTTACTTATGAGTAATTCAATTTCGGCAATGTACTAATATAAAACAGTGTTATTTATAATTATTTATATACCATTATTGTTTAAGTTTTGATAGGTTTTTATGTTTTTAGCTTGCTTTAGTTATAAATTAGTGTAAAAATATTTTTTAAATTAGTTGTTTTTTAAACTAGTTTTGTAATTTGGTTTATTGCTTGTCATTTGCATTTAGTGTTAGTTTTAGGGCTGTGTATGTATTTGTAGTTTTTAGAGTTCAGCTAAACTATTTTAAGCTTTTTGCCATGAGGCAACATATTTAATTATATGCACTTGTTTCATGATTATTTCAGTGGGATTTATTCAGGTGATAAACATGAGTCCACAGAACTCCAGATATGGGTGCCCGAGATGAAAAGGGAATACCCGTAAAGGCGCCACATGAGGACTTGTTGTTTTTGGCTGCCAATCTAAATAGATCCACCTTTACGAAAACGGTATTAAGGCTACTCCTGAATCGTGAAATAGTGTAGGCCTGGTCCTGTTCTGGCACGTCCTCAGCCATTGGTTGGGTGTTGATGTGAAAGATGCCAGCTATTCGTTTAGTCGCACTAAGTTAACTATCAATCTTTATCCTAGTCTTAAAGATATCATCGATGGTACTCCCTGAGGTCGCGGGATCTCCGTACTTTCTGAGACAGCATAGCCCGCACCATCCTCCCAAGGACTTAGTCGCGCTGGGTTACACATACGCATGGGCGGCTGCAACCCCAACCAGCACCGCCGAATACAGGCAAGTGTATGCCGGCTGGATAGATCGCTCCAGACCTGAGTAAAGCGAAGGGAATGGATATTCATACAGCATGTGTTGATTCCATTTCTGTTATCGGATGTGGTAAGTTAAGTACAACACCAACAAAGTATATATAATATAATAATAATAATATAAATTTATATAATATTATTATAGAAGATTATTATATTATATTGTTTTTAACATTAATAATAATAATAATTATATAACTACCATTAATTATAATAACAGTAATTGTTACTATTATTATTTTAGGTTCTTCTTCTTCTTATTAATTATATTATTATTAATAATATATCAATACCTTGTTATTATTAGTAGTATTGTTTGTTTGTTTTGGTTGTTTATTTTAATGTCATTTAGCAGACAGTCTGTTCCAAAGTGCTTGCTGTAGGCTTAATGTAGGGACATTAATGTGGCTGATACAAATGTTCAACATTAAACTTCTCATCTTCAGGTACTTCATAAGTGGGTTCCTTGTGGAGAGGCGGAGCTCAACCTCTTTCTGACAGCAGTGGAGAACACATGGATCCATGTGCGGCAGAAGAGGCGAGAACAGGGACGACATCTCCGAGAGCTCCCTAGAGCACAACCGACCTCCACCTGTAGCACAGATGCCTCCGCTCCATCTGTCCCTGACACAGACGCTCCAACACCAGCACCAGAGGAACCCACAGCAGAGGGCAGCAGCGCGAAGGAGAGGGATGAGCAGCAAGACCCAGAGAAAGGTGCCAACTTCCCAATGGATTCCCCCACCGAACCAAAGGAGGCGGCCGTTGGCGATCCTCAAAACCCAGAGACAGTACAGTGCTTTCTCTTCAAGTGCCTGGTGACCGTGAAGGAAGAAGAGAACGATGTGGTGGTGGAGATGCATTGGGTGGAAGGGCAGAATAAAGATCTGATGAACCAGCCCTGCACTTGTTTGAAGAACTCTCTCTTTCGACAGCTAGCCAAACCTACCTAACACCACACAGACTTTAAGCTTTCCTCCCCACCTTCCAACACAGATTCAGCACTTACCACTGTCCAAAGTGCTGTGAGCCATACAACTGGTAAAGCTGCAAATTAACCAAAACTCCACATTGACAGATGTTTTATTAACCACTGATCGATGTTGTGATCAGACCTTTTATTACGTTTGCAATAAAATATTTTAAACATTTTTGCTGTTAGTGTTTTTGTTACTTCGGTTAAATGCACACTAATTATTAATTTTATTTAGATGTTATTATTTATTTTAGAGATATTTATGTTTTTTTAATTTATTTATATTTTTTAATTGCAAATTTTAAAGCTTGGCAATAATATATTATAATAATATTATGACAATTTTCTTAAGGTCACGATGAAATGGAAGCGACAGGTCTGTTGATGAATTATTGAAAAAGAAAAAAATGTCAGGTGCGGACTTGGTTCTGTACATCTGTTATTGATTTGATTCACCGGAAGATGTGGTTTTAACATTATGAGGTCAAAAATTTTGCTAAAAATTAAACGTGTGGATGAATTGTTCACACTGAAATCTGTAATATGCATTTAGAAAATAGGTATACATTTCATTTTATGCTGATTTTAAAGATATATGAATGGATCCACTGTTTAGATTTTTTTTACTTGACACAATTTTCTGCTGAACAATATTGCTTTGGATTAGATTTTTAAAAAACATTTCGCATTTCTCAGAAGTTTTATAAAAATTTCAATCAAATATAAAAACATGATAAAAAATGTTGGGCTTTCTCTGATTAATTTTTTTAGAATAAACAATATCATTTAAATACATGTTAAACTATTTTTGTTAGTAACTTTGATTCTGAATTTAACCAACCCAAACCCAGTTTACCTAAGAGGCAATAGTTTCCTGCTTTTACAAATGCTGGACAAAGATTGTCCCCATATATTCCTTAGACATAAAATATTTGGAAAGCCAAATAACTCAATAATAGGTTGTGTTCCTTTGCACGTCCCGTCTCTGGAATGCCTTTTTGGTTGTTTCACAGGAAGTTGGAGTTAGTATAAACGTCCTGAGAGGAGCAGGCTTTCATAACCGGAAGCAGTGGCGGCAGCAGCAGTCACTGAGAGGACCACGAGCAGATAATGTGTGCTGGGAGTCACGTGAAGCTCTCCAGGCTAAACTTCTACTCTAATTGCTCCAGGGGCAGATTCTGAAGTTGAACCAGGAGCTTATTCTCCATTTCCGTGCATGTGAGAGTCTCATGAAAGTCTGAGGGTAGAGCAAGTTTATGAGTGTGTTTGCTTACCCTCTGCTTTGACCTTCTCAAATGATTAAAAGGAAATGAAGAATGACTTGACATGTGCATAGCAGTTACCACAAAGCAACAGGATTTTGGATCTCATGTGGAAGGCTGTTTCTTCTACCAGAGAGACGTAAACAGAAATGTACGGCTGTTCTTGTAAGGTTTTTCCTTTTGAATGAAATCATGTGCAATAGCTGTTTAAAAAGTCATGTGGGAAATTGCAGAGAAAGTTCAGATGCAAGTGGCGAAGGGCTTAGAAATGTCTTATCGTCTTATTAGGATTATTAGTAATGTATAGTGTATTTAAAACACCCTATTTAATCAATGCATTTCAACGTTCAAAATTTTCTGTCCTCTTTTTGTCACCAGACCCTTTTCTCCATCTCTGCTGCTCTCTCCTTCTCTTCAAGTTCAAGTCTCCCTACTGTCCTGCAGTACACTGCCTCACCGGTCACCATGGATACAGTCACATGACTCACCCTATATTCAGTCAGCACATGTATCATGGCAGCAAAGAAAAAGATTCTGTATCTCGGATGAAAAAGGGCAGCAGAGTGAACTGGTGGTGTTTATTGCTCAAAATGAGGGTTTACTGAAATAAATGTTAATGTGGTGACTATATTTCTATAGAAAAGTTGCATATCTCTGGTCACAGAAAATGGTTCATTTTTATGAATTGATGTAAATATGTAGTAGTTTAGGAGGCCAAAAATAGTCAGTTAAGTATAACTTTTACTTTTTTTTTTAATTAAATAGCGTTTTATAATGCTGTAAAGCAGTGTGTGCTGTCTATATTTCAGAAATGTTTTGGATCTTTGTCACAGAAATTGCGTTTTGATCCCAGCCAAATCATGGTGACAGTGCTCTGTAATGTTACTGCGGACTGTTTATCGATACTCACCATCTGTTTGAATAGTGACTGAACCATAGGTCGACCTGCAGGTTGCATTTTCGTTTTTAGTTGGCGTGCAAAACGCGCAGAATGACACCCATGTGAGCAGATACCATGCCTTGCGTGGCTGCTTTCCTATTGGCTGCTCTGATCTCATGATTTATTAATCAACGAGAGGCGTGGTATGTGTAGGTGTATTGCGTAAAACCTGGATCCGACGTTTATATTTGAAGCGTTCTACTTAGGAATTTTAACCAACACAGAAGAAACGTGGTGGCATACGCATTACTGACCTTATGTCAGTTTGTGTTCTATCGTAATTCGTCGAATATACGCGATTATTAAAGCGCTGCCATCTCCGTGTTTTGACAGACCAGCGTGCGGGGGGCGGGGCATCGGTGCAGGGGGCGGAGTCCAACTGTCTGTACAATGGCCAGAAATGTTGACTGAATAACCCGCGCCATCTTGTTGTGACTCCTCTACGTGCGTGGAAGAGTGACTTCAAGGGGGATCCAGTCACGTCTTTCCTTTCCTTTTATTTTTTTTTTAGAAGACGAGAAGATTGGATCCCAGGCAGAAGCATTTGAATCTATCTATTTAGCATTTTTAATTCATTTCCCCAATCGTTTTTGGACCATAGCAAGAACCAGAGATGAGTATCGAGACGCTTTTAGAGGCGGCGAAGTTTTTGGAATTGCAAGCCCTGCAACAACAGAAAGCACGTGGTAAGAAAGGGAAAATATGGGGACACGAGCCTTTATGACAGGCAGAGGGTCACTTTAACGAATCAGTGTTGTTCTCTAATGTAGTATCCGGTTAATATGAGACATTGTTGCACGGGATGTCACAGGCTACGTGATAGCAGGAATCAGTGTAGTGCGTGACATGAAATATTGTCATGTTATAATACGCCGATAATAAGACTCTGCGAAACTGCAGTATAGTATGCTTACGTTTACTTTGTAGTTTTCCGGATAGTGACAGCCATGTATTAAAATGCAGATAATGTATGTTTATCAGCTTTGACTGTTGGGATAGTTCGTGATTGAATACTTCCTTGCAGTGGCGATGTAGAAAAACATACCTGCTTGCTTTTAAGGGCGGTGGCTTACAAGTACGTGCGCGAGTGCCAGTTCAGTTGCGCTTTACATAATGACCCAAGTATCACATTACGCGGCTCTTATTTGAACCCTTTCTGTAGAAGTGAATGGATATAATGTTTTATTGGATTTTCGCCGAGTGTTTTCAGCGCAATTGCACAAATGTTGTTTTCTCTCTCTGCCGCTCTGCATGCGTCCACTCACTGGCGCTTTCTGAAGCGCCTCGGTGACGTGTCTGTCATAGCCACGCCCTCATGTGAGTTCGCGTGGCAGAGCCCGCCCCCTTCTCTCCATGTGCGCGCCAGGCGCTGCTCTGTGTGTAGGGCGGGGCTTACGAGGCTGTGTGTAGGCTTACAGCCAGAGGGAAAGTAGGACAGTAACCCCCTGCTTGCTGTTCCAAAATGTACTGCAGTTATATAACACACTCCTGCAGTTTTGGTTCATCGTGTTGCTCTAACAAAAATACTGGAAGAATGACATTCTCAGGGATATTTTACATGACAAGCTTGTTGACCATGCAATCTGTGGACCAATAAATCAGTTATTGATATATCAATTAATCAACTATTTATGAGGATAAATAGAATTAACTATTTGAAAATCAAAAAAGTATATAGTATATATATATATATATATATAGTAATTTGCAATTGTATACTTGATTTTTTTTAGCTGATTTTCTAATTCTCATTTATATATCAAATGCATTCTCATGATTTACGTTTTTTTTACTAACATGTATTTTACTCCAGTCTTAAGATTGTGACGGAAGTCCTCTCGGTCAGTTTCACTTCTGTATATTTCACCACATCCCGAAGCTCGTGGACTGTCAACATTCTTCATACTCGCATGTTACTCTTTACAAAGTCATTCAGGCCACCAGTAGTTTGTAATGCTGGGCTGTAAATTGCATTGCACACTGGTGGACCATCATTTCCTGTGTGCAGTTACACTTTCTGCCCTCTATAGCCGTTAAATAAGTACACCAAAATACTTTAGACAGTCAGGTGTTGTCCAGGGAAATGATGTGAAGAAGAATCTGAGGGCTTCTCTTCTCTTGTTTGACACAATCAGAAGTGTTCAAAGAAAAGTGAAACCTTGATATGCGTTTATGCATGTGGGAGGTGTTTTTTCCTCTTACAGATATCAGTAATGCCATTAATCAGCTGTTAACACCGCTCCAGTGTCAGGAAAGCGAGTGTATTTAAAGGGACTGAACAGTCACATTTTCATTTGAAAGGCTTGCTGTTTCACGTGTATTGTGCTTTCTTGTGTATTCTGCTATTTGGTTGTTTGGTTCCTCCTCTTTTCAGCAGGAGGAAGCGTGTGCTGTTCAAATAACATAGTGGTGACTGGTGGGGGTGGATTGCTGCTCTGTGATAGGCTGAGATTAGTTTGGAGCACTTTTACCACCCCCTTCGCTGACACACACGATAAGAATGCCTGTCTTAAAAGTCTCATTATCCTTTGAGTGCACATGATTTGATGCTGTCCGGCTTTTCACCCTAATGAGATTCATGGCGTTCCAGGCACACACACACACACACACACAGACAGTCGCGGGCACCACCCTCTGTAGATGCAGTTATATTCAGTTTATCTAGGACACCTTGAATTCCTGTGCGTTAAGAGGATTTTTTTTAACTGGTAGCAAATTCAGGTGGGGTGTCAACTGATACATATTGTTTGATCGTAGCCCTTAACTTTCATGGTGATATGAAGACAAGAGTCTGCTCATGTTATGTTGTGGTATGCACGTTGTTTAAAGGGCGTTTGACTCAATCTCATGATGTTACAACAACATATATTAATTTGCTTCTACAGATAGATGTGTAACTACATGAGACAGCAGTAATGTACGGGACCAATCCGAGAAAGCTTTTGGAACGACTTGACTTGGATTAACCATATAACACCGAAGCAGGGCTGACTCACCACAAACAATACAGCTACATTATTAATGCACTCGCGTTCGCTGGCAAGCTATAGAGTTGCTCTAATCGGGCGTGAATTCAGTGTTTATGTGATTATACTAGTGTTAGGTGTAAGATAAAAGGCTTAAATAATTTCTACACAAGAGAGCGCGGCACAAGGAATTTGAAGTGTAATTATCTGTCACTGGCCTGATGAATTGAAACAAAAAATAGTTTTTCTATTCAAAAGAATCCTGACAACAAAAAATTATTATGGCTTCCACAAAAATATTCAACATTGATTATAATCAGTCCTTTTTGAGCAGCAAATAGGCATATTAGAATGATTTCTGAAGGATCGATACTCTGATCGCCTGGAAGACTTGATAATGATCTAGAAAATTCAGCTTTGCCAATCACAGAAATATTTTTGTTAAAATATTTAACATAGAAAATTTATCAATATAATCAGTAGTTATTTTAATTTGCAATAATGTTTCACAATATTACTGTTTTTACAGCCTTTGTGTGAGCTACAGAGACGCTTTTTCAAAACATGATAAAAAAAAAAATCCTTCCTGACCCCAAACTTTTGAATTGTAGCGTATATATACATTTTCTATTAAATCGGTTATTATTTATTTATTTTTCATTTTTTAACATTCAGACAAACAGGTTGCTCTGGTAGCCAGTGTTGCCGTGTCGTGCTGCTCAAACAAACACAGTAATGTTGAATATGCCACACACAATTGACATTTTTCAGGAAAATCAACCTACGAGTGGGTTACTTTTAGTTGCCTTGGTTTGCACATTAAACTGGGGATAAACATTTACCTAAAAAAATGTGATTGAATGTTTTTCAGCCTGAATTCAGTCTGCGACCAATCCTTTCACCTAAAATAGATGTAGCTTCCTTAATTGCTTTACTATTGAATAGCAGTGGAAGTCCTTTAGTGCATTACGTAGTTCTAGTTCTCCTCTCTGATTGAAAAAGTAGTTTGTGTGTCTCTCCAATGTCTCTACTATTTCCTAAACATTGTCAAGTCGGGTGCAACAGCATGTATTATTGATGCTGTAGTTTTGGCAAAGGTTCAAGAGGCCGTCCTGTGGTGTTTTGGAGCAGCTCTGCTTGAAGAAGGGAGTGTGCTAGGAGGGGGACGAGCATCATGTTTCCATTTAAGCCAGAGAAACTTTAGCCTGAAGCCTGTACACCATGTGCTCTAACAGTGTAATCTCTATCCTCCACTGTTAACCAGAAACACTCATTTGTCTGTACGCACACAAAAGCTCCTTTATTAGAGTTCACTCTGAGCTAGATATAATCTCAGGCTGGTTTATAGACCCATTTTGATTTGTGGCTGCCCCGTCTCCATCATTTGCCCCAGTTTAGATGAGATGTCATCACATCATATGTTGAAGGTCAAAAGTTACCTGCAGTGTCCAACATATAGTTCAGTCTTTACATTTCCTTGAACACTGTTTACTGGATCACACCGAGAGAGACTGCACACAGAGAGGACATCCATTTTGATTTAAAAAAAATATATATTTTATGCTTGCTTTGGATGTTAACTAAATGTCCAGAGGACTGATAAGTACTTTAGGATTGTTTAATTAAAAAAATTTGATTGTCTTATTTTATTACCAATTTGGTTATTGGCTGATATATATATATATTTTTATTTATTGGTATCACTTAATACTGCAAACAGTTTATTATAAGTAACGTAAGCACTTTGATGGTGGTTTGGTAATTGAAATAAGGCTAAAATAAAATATAATAAAAAATATCGGATGTAAAACTTAAACCTTAATGTTGGCAAGGCAATTAACTGAAATAAATTTAAGTTATAACAAATAATATAGTTAATTAATACAATTAGTAAAATTGAAATACATTTTTTTAAATATAAAATATAAAAAACTAATAAAAAGTCGGACAGCATATAAACAAATTACTCACGAATTAAATGTTTAAAAATTAAACTAATAACATTGAAAATTGAAAATAGTAGACCTAACCAAGTCAACAGTGAATAAAATACACGTAAGGACAGTGGGGGAAAAGTATTTAGTCACCAGCCAATTGGTGCAATTTCGTCCCCACTCTAAAAAGATGTGAGAGTCCTGTAATTTTCATGGCGATAGTATACCTCACTATGAGAGACAACATGAGAAATAACATCCAGTAAAAAAAAAAAAATCACATTGTAGATTTTAAAAAGAATTTATTTGCAAATGGTAATATGGTGTAGGCAAATAGACGAAATCTTTGGTCAAAAACAAAATTTCATCTCAATACTTTGTTATATACCATTTGTTAGTAATGACAGAGGTCAAACGTTTTCTATAAGTCTTCACAAGATTTTCACACACTGTTGCTGGTATTTTTGCCCATTCCTCCATGCAGATCTCCTCAAGAGCAGTAATGTTTTGGGGCTGTCGGTGCTGGGGGCAACGACGGAGGACATGATGTAAGATTCGAACGGTCCCTCCAAAGATTTTCTATGGGGTTTAGATCTGGAGACTGGCTAGGCCACTGCAGGACCTTGAAATGCTTCTTACGAAAACACTCCTTCGTTGCCCGGGCGGTGTGATTGGGATCATTGTCATGCTGAAAGACCCAGCCACATTTCATCTTCAATGCCCTTGGTGATGGAAGGAGGTTTTCACTCAAAATCTCACTATACATGGCCCCATTCATTCTTTCTTTTTCACGGATCAGTCGTCCTGGTCCCTTTTCAGAAAAACAGCCCCAAAGCATGATGTTTCCCACCCCCCATGCTTCACAGTAGGTATTGTGTTCTTTGGATGCAACTCAGCATTATTTCTCCTCCAAAAACGACAAGTTGAGTTTTTACCAAAAAAAGTTATATTTTGGTTTCATCTGACCATAAGACATTCTCCCAATCCTCTTCTGGATCATCCAAATGCTCTCTAGCAAATTTCAGACGGGTCTGGACATGTTCTGGCTTAAGCAGGGGGACATGTCTGGCACTGCAGGCTTTGAGTCCCTGGCGGCGCAGTGTGTTACTGATGGTAGCCTTTGTTACTTTTTGGTCCCAGCTCTCTGCAGGTCATTCATTAGGTCCCCCCTTGTGGTTCTGGGATTTTTTGCTCACAGTTCTTGTGATCATTTTGACCCCACGGGTGAGATCTTGCGTGGATCCCCAGATCGAGGTAGATTATCAGTGGTCTTGTATTTCTTCCATTTTCTAATAATTGCTCCCTCAGTTGATTTCTTCACCCCAAGCTGCTTACCTATTGCAGATTCTTCCCAGCCTGGTGCAGGTCTACATTTTTGTTTCTGGTGTCCTTTGACAGCACTTTGGTCTTGGCCATGCAGGGAAAAGGTGATTTGGAGTGTGAACTGCTCGTGGGTCTGTTGAAGAGTGTCTGTTCTATCCTGATACAGTTCCAACCGATTAGCCAATTAATAATTGTAACCATGAGGACCAGAGAGCTTCACTCATACTAAAGAATGAAGTTACAGGTCTGTGCGGAGCAGAAATCCTCTCCAATCTTTTGTTTTGTAGGTGACCAAATACTTATTTTACCGAGGAATTGACCGTTTAATTCTTTAAAAATCCTACAATGTTTTTTTCTGGATTTTTTTTTCTCATTTTTTTTTTCATAGTTGAGGTATACCTATGATGAACATTACAGGCCTCTCTCATCTTTTTAATTTGGAGAACTTGCACAATTGGTGGCTGATTAAATACTTTTTTGCCCCACTGTATATTAAAAATACTAAAATAGCACTAATTGAACATTTATTTTTTCATTCTCATTTCACATATTCTTTACATTTATATTATCATTGCTGTCATCTAACACTTATTTAAAGTGTCATATGATGCGATTTCAAGTTTTTTCCTTTCTCTTTGGAGTGTTAACAAGCTGATTGTGCATAGATAAGATAGATCCCTGAAGTTGCAAAGACTAAACTCTCAAAACCAAAGAGATATTCTTTATAAAAGTTAGGACTCTGCCACGCCCCCCTAAAACGCTCGTTCTAACACGCCCCCACATACACTCTTAAACACTATGATGGAAATCGTATTTCACTAAGTAATTGGGGCCCACCAAAGTTGCACCCAAAGAAAGATGGCGTGTTTCAGCAGACCGCGCATTTCGGTTGAATCAGCCCATGTCCATGGAGATGCTGTTTTTCTAGTCGAAGCAAAAAGCACTCCAGACTTATTTGGCCTTCCGAAGTAGAATGCATTTAGGAATCTTTATATGTAGCTTACGAAAAGAACAGCAATGCAATTTATTGACGACAGTTTCGTGAACTGCTAACAGTAGAGGAGGATTCGTTCTGATCAGCTACTGTTTTGTTAGTAGCTTTAAGGTATTTGCTATTGACTGTTCAAATGCGGAGTATTGCGCATCGTGTGTGTGAGAGAGAGAGAGAGAGAGAGAGACAGGGTCACATCAGTGGAGTCAGCTGTCTTAACCATGGCTTGTGTACTGCACACATACCTGCTTCATCACTGTGTCTGTCACGCGACTCTGTTCCCCTTTCAGGCTCTGTCTTTACATTTATTTTGAAAGATGAAGCTCGCGTTAGGTAGACGGGCGTTCCACATTTCCACGATAGATTCTTGTGGTGAGTTGTCCGGCGCGGAGCCGGGCGCCCAATCATTAATGCACTGGGTCAGCTGGCCAATCATAGCAGACTGCGCTTGTCGGAAGGAGGAACTTAGTAGAAAACGAAGCGTTTGAGAGAGGAGGCGGGGCATAAGTACTCCAATTATACATACAGGTATGATTAGAAAACAAATAATGAGTGTTTTTTTGAGGCGTGTCGTGCTGAAGGCATGTCAACATATTCTGTTACACCAAATACCCAAATAATGATCTTTAATAGAATGACCCCTTTAAAGTGAATCTTTAATTTAATAACACTGTTAAATGTAATCTTTAGTAAATATCAAAATGAGCTAACTGCCATTTTTCTAACCTGTGCCTAAATTTTAAATAATTTATTATGTAAATATCAATATGGGACATTGATACCCAGTAGGGTTCTGATATGACAGTACTGTAAGTTCGCTGTACTTTGCGTTTCAAACAGAGCGGTGGTGGCGGGGTGGTGACTTCAGGCAATGCGGACGTCTGTGATCCATGAGTCGGAGAAGCCGGATAGCATAGTTACTCTCATACTCAGCCCCCATCGAATTAAACCAGTTACTGGTTTGAGGCGTCTGGACTGAGCACCGTGCCACATACTGCCCCAGCACCGCCTCCCTGCCCCCTCCCCCACCATGCCATCACAGTCCATCCCCATTCCGGTGGTGTCCTCCACTTCTCCCACCCTGCCCCCACCCCCCACAACAGCTCTCAGCCCGTCGGCAGCACCCCGCCTTACGCCACCCAGAAAAGACACCCATTCACTGCCAAACCAGCAGGCACTTCACCAGTGCCCCCTCATCTCATCTCAGGTGAAGGCAGAGCCCACATCACTGTCTCAATCCAATGGCAACAAACCAGCCCAGCAGCTCCAGACCTACCTGGGCTCCATCGTCACAGCTTCCCAGCATGCACTTCTCCCTCAGCCTGGACCTCCTTCAGCCCAACCCAGCCCTGCGGTCAGAAGCAGCCCGCCCGATGACCACCGTAATTTGGACGGCAAGAAGAGACCTGGAGGGTGAGTCAGGATGTGAAGCTGTTATTTATCACCATGTTAACCATTGTTTAAGACTGAATCATGTGAAAACTTTTATAGAGTGGGTTGTTTTACCAGCTCTGATTTGTAATTATGTTTAGTAGCTACGGTGATTAAAACTCCATTAGGAACTTTGTTTACAGGTCCGAACGAGGGAAGTGCACAATAAGCTTGAAAAAAATAGGTAAGGTTACATAATGTTTTTCCAATACGTGTGATGTCCTGTACACTATCGTTCTAAATGCACATAATAACAGTACTACTTTAAATATTTACAAATTCAAATACCTGTTTTCTAGTTGTTGAACATATAAATTATATATGTATACATATTATATAAATTAAATGTATATTATTAAACAAATACCTGTTTATTTGTTACATATGTGAACTAGATATATATTGACATATTTAACAATTAAAAATTAATATATAGTACTTAATGATTGTCTCATATAAGTCTATTATGAAATATAAATGTTTATATAAATCTAATTATAAATAAGTGCTGACACCATATAAACCCTTATTATAACTTTTTTATAAATTATCTCCTTTTCTCAGACGTGCTCACTTAAAGGAGTGTTTTGAGACCCTGAAGAAAAACATCCCTCATGTTGACGAAAAGAAGACCTCCAATCTGAGCGTTCTGAGAAGTGCTTTGAGATACATTCAGGTAAGATCAACACTACCTGCGCTGATAGATCTTCATTTACATGTTCACTGTCTGCTGTACATCTGTATCTCGGCCCATGTCATCAGACTTTGATTTGAAGTGTATATTTGCACATGTAAACAATGCAAGAGCAGGAGGGAATACCACACGCTGAGGAAGTCTTAAGTTTGTTAGTTACAGTTCTTTAATCTGAAGATTGATAAACTGAAAATGAGATATTTCCAGTGTTGCTTTGATTGATCTAAAGCCGTGAGATTAAACATCACTAATCGAGTTTATTTGCAGAGGGAAAATGGATAGTTGCTCTCCTGCACGTAATAATCACTTTAATGTAGCTTGCGCCAACAGTTGTACAAGCAGCTCCAGGTGGATGTCGTATGAGGTCAGCTCAGAAGTGACGCACGCGGAAGCGCAGGGGAGAGATCAAAACAAAGCAACGGTCACTAATTAGAAGTATAAAACGAGGATTTGTAAAGAAGAATGTCGGAGGATTTCGATATAAGCCGAGAGGAGACTGTTTTCCTTTGCTAAAGTAAGGAAACTGCTTCCTTTGCTCCTGTTAACAAACGCTGGTTTTCACAATACTCCGCAAGCTAGATTAAAGTGATTATTACATTTTGAATATGGATATTTTTCTTACAAAAACGCTTCGATTCGCTACAGGGGGCTTTTGAAAATAAACACAATCCCCCCAGGAAAGCAGTGTGGAGACACTTTTTTTTTTCTATGCTTTTTTTTAAACGCTTTTATTTAACTACTTTTGGACTGATGCATGCAACACCCACTGAGTGGCATTGGTTTTCGCAAAAAAAAACCCCGCCCAATTGCCACTCAAAACTAGCCCAAAACTTGCCCAATCACATTTCGAGGGGGGTTCCCCAGTAAAATTCGCATTCCAGGAACTAAATATCACATTAGGGGCGCTTCAACTCGCGGAAATGAAAAACAATCCACGGCAACAGTGTTAAAGTAGCCCAATTCCACGGGAAAACCGCAGACTTGGCAACACTGATTGATGTAAAAGAGGAAAGCAAGCATTTGGACCGAAGCACTGTGAGGCAAGGGAGGGGGAGACTCAAAATTTTTGCCCCGTTTGCGTTTTGTTGTTTTACTACTTACAAAGTTATTTAAAGTATAAAACATTGTTATTTACAATACACAGCGTTGTTTTTAATCATATTTTTTGGGGGACAACTTCAGATGGGGGGGGGGGGGGGGGGTCCTGTCCTACCCCCCGGGATTTCCGCCTATGCCAGCGCCTCATTCACACATGTGCACACATAAGCACGCCTAGACCCTTTAGGAGAAGAAGTAGAAACCCAATCAAATCAAAGGATTTGATTTAGCCGAGGCACAAGACGTGCAGGAAACTAGTGTGGAAACAAAACTTGTGTCACTGGATCCCGGCACCGTCACCACCCCCTCCTTAAGCCGCTTGCCTCTGGCCATTGGAAGATTTGACGGACCGACCCATCCCACCCATTATAGCTCTTTCCCGCTCTCTGCTGTCTGTTGCTCAACCAGGTTTAAGGTGTATTTATTTAAAGCACATGGCCTGTTGAAAACAACTAGCCATTTGCTATGATTTTTCCAGAATGTGATCCGTATACTGGGAGGTTGAAGCTTTTTGAATATGAATATGTGGCTCTGTTGTATTTAGAAAATCATATTTTTGATTAAATGTAATTAGTCTTGGGAAACTGTAGATTTACACACTACTGGATTTAGCTACACTACACTATAAGAAGGACAAAGTAGCTGAAAGTAGCAACTATCTGGATCATAAATGTATGTAAAGTCATCATATAGTCAATATACATTAAATGTATTTTTAAATGTATAAATAAAATACATTTATTTAGCTGTATAGTCAACTAAATAGTCAACCTGAGTGATATTTGTCTAGCACAGGAAAACTAAAGGTGTCAGTTTAACATCATTAAACCACTAATTAATTAAACTGCTAATTAATTTGTTGTTAATTATTATTATTATTATTATATTATTATTAATAATGGTAATTTACCTGTAAATTAATAAACAGCTCATTTAATAAACTTAATAAAGAGCAACATTCCAGTGGTCAAAACTAAGCTGGTGAGTGTGTTTGCAACTAGATTTTCCCCTAGTCTTGACGCTGACACACTCTGCTCCTATTTGACTGAGAGAATGGGCAAACCTGTTACATGTCGAAGATTGATTCAACCCTCAACAGATTCAGTTCGTTTCATGTTACTGCTGAGTGTAATGAAATAGCAGACATGTATGACCCACAACTTTGGCCGGCGGGGATTTATGTTCGCCGTTATTTTGAGGCTCATAAACCTAGAGTAAACAGTGATGGCGCGGCCCTCGGATCAGGAGGGGGGGCTGACTTGCAAGAACATCGGCCAGTGCCTGACATTACATCTGCAGGCTTACAAAAGAGCAGTAGCTTTGTGGGTGCTCGGGATAAACTGAACTAAATGAAGATCAATATTGTGTCATATAATGCTCGAGGACTGCGTGTTGGCCATAGTGATGCAGATAAATCACGCCGGTTTGTGGTGAATAAACTATTGGAGTCCTGTGATGTTTTGTGTGTCCAAGAGACTTTCCTACCTAAGCAGGACTTGAAAAGTCTGAATTCTATACATAAAGACTTCTGTGGGGCGGGTGAATCTACTACTGACCGGAGCACTAAAATAGTTCAAGGTAGGATACCCGGTGGTGTTGCAGTATTATGGCACAAAAAGTTTGACCAAGTTAATGTGGTTAGACTGGATGTTGATTGGGCTATAGGAATTGAGTTCACTGGTGGTGGGAAAAAGTTCATCATTTTGAACATTTATACACCTTATGAGAGTTCCCAGAATGAAGATGAATACCTTAACAGGTTGGCTTGTGTTATGTCCTTTATTCAGGATAATGCTACCACATGCTTTTTTATTGTGGGTGATATGAATGCGGATGTTTCTGATGGTAGCTCCTTATTTGCCAATCATTTAATTCAGTTTTGCTCTGATAATGGTCTGGTCCTCTCCAGTAAAGAACATTTACCTGCTAAAAGTTACACGTATATCAGTGATGCATGGCATACAACCTCATGGTTAGATCATTGCATCTGCACAACTGATGCACATGATTCCTTAGAGTCCATGAGAATTAATTATGAGTTTGCCACTACTGATCATGTGCCTTTTTCTGTCTATAAATTTGGGCAATTTACTTACACTTTTGTCTATGAGTATCAACATGCAGGTAGGGAAATTAGATTGGTTTAATGAAGTTGTGAATGTCTCCCCGCAAGAAGTTTATGATGCAGTTATGATGCTAAAAAGTAATAAGGCATGTGGTATGAATAAGATATCTGCTGAACATTTACAATTTGCAAGTAGAAAATTATATCCTTTGCTGGCTATTTGTTTTACTAACCTACCTACTGTACTAACTGTGTTTTTCCGTTCATGGTATTTGACCAGATTCTTGTCTTATCTGTTTGTTAGTGCCTATTTTAAGACAGAGCGACTAAATCAATACCATGATAATTACACCAGGGACTATAGCCTCCAAGGTTATTGAAAGGATTTTATTGAAGAAGATGGAACATTTTGTCCTGACTTCTGATAACCAGTTTGGTTTTAATACCGAAACATGTCACTGATGTGTGTGATGTATGGTTTGCCTCTAAGGAATTTTAAAGATTTTATAACAGGCATAATTCCACAATTTTTGGAATTAATTAATTCCAACAAAAAAAAAACACAATAAAGTGTTTTATTGATGCTTCTAAAGCCTTTGCGCATCGTCGAGGCTAAATTCATGAAGAGTTTGTTTTTTAGTTTTACAATGTAAGGAGGTTTCCCGAAAATTGTGTGAGAATTTCTTGCATTGTGTTGGTATGCTCATCATATGAATGTAATGTCACGAACGCACAGTCTATGCGTCTGCTCTGCTACCGCGTGTGCGTGTTGTGTCAAGTGCGTGCCATTCCAGTGTATAGTTAACTCCAATCAAAAGCAACCTGCGTGTGATCACCACCCGTAAATCAAAAAGGCAGTGGTGCGCCGGGTGAAGCTCTCCAGGACGGGTCCCCCTTTGTTACCCAGGAACACATCGGTATTCGTATACACACTCACTGAACGTGAAGCTTGATATGTTCGCGGAAGTCTGTTAAAAAGCAGGGTGACCGCAGAACAGGTTGTATGGTTGGTCATACCATTATAAACCATTTGATGCAGATGATTTGGTGATCTTTTGTCTGTACAGTGCTGGTCTTCAACAGTTACCGAGGATTTGTTCTCGATATGGTTCATATGGTTCAGTTTAATGAATCACTAATTATTTTTGGAACCAGTTTGTTTACATTTATAGTCCATTTACTGACATCTATGTTTATTAAAATGAATCAGACTTCCTACATTTGAGAGGACATGTAGGAGTATGTTTCAAGTATTTTCAGAGCTCGCTGATACCGTGTGACAAAAACAGAAATGTAGCATTTTGTTACACCACTAGTTGTGGGATAAAGTACCTTGTCAGTGAAAAGCTACATTATTTTGCAATGGTGCCTCAACTAGAAAAGTTAGTAGCATGGCTAGTTATAGTTAGTCACTCTTGATGTATTATTATTAATGACACTCCGTAATTACTGTCTTTGAATGTTTTTCTTGAAGGAAAGGTTTGTGGGAAGCTTGTGTACATTTTATTGAATGTTCATAGAAAAGCTAGTCAGCTGTTTCCCAGTCAATATCTGTTTTGTTCTTTTCCTGCTAAAAGATTAGTGTGTGCCTGCAGGTCTCTCTTAATGATTAGTGTTGTGTTTGTGTGTGTACGGGCCATGGGTGGAGGCAGGCGCATACGCACACCTCACCTCCACGCGTCTGCCTCTGCATGCGCTCCTGTCTGCAGCCCCTCCCACTTTCCCCTCACTGACCAATCGGCTCCTCCCAGAACTGAATAAGAGGATTGTTTGATGAGATTACTCTTCATTTTATTCATCTTCATGGCACCTGATTCACATATTCCTGTGACGTCATGCCAAATCTGCTTTTTGACATCCAAAGTGACTAGTGACTGAGTGAAGACAATGCTTATCTGTATTAGGCCAGGGAATATACCAGTGTTGTTTTTTTTGTCTAAAACAGAAAAGACTTTACATTAACTAGCAATAAGCAATACATTTGCCACAGTATTTATTAATTGTTCTTAATGTTAGTTAATAACAATACAACGGTTAATTGTTAAATCATGTTTCCTCCGTTCCATAAAACAATAACAGATGAAATTAACTAAGATCCATACATTGCTTTCATTAATGATCATCATTTCAACTATGTTTTACAAAGGAACTTATTATAAGTGTTGTGGCCACTAACACATCTCTGGGTCAAATGTTCTATTCGAAATAAAATCGAAATATGAATAAATTAGATGAAAAACGTGTAAATTAAAACAATGTTAAGAAACATGTAGTTGGCACTTGTCAATAACGTGAAATAAGTTGAAGTTAAAGTACTAAAATTACTAAAACTAAAGCTGAAATAAAAATAAAGCTAACAAAATTGCTAAAACTAAAATGTAAACAAATAATGGAAAATCTAAAAATAAAAGCTATTTCAAATAATTCAGGCAATAATAAAATAGTATAGTAACAATACTAAAATATACACTATTACACAAATTCTATTACACACTAATACTAATTCTAAAAAAACACACTAACATACTGTGAGTCTTGGGAGAAAATAAAAGCTGTTTAATTTCTCTGAATATTCAGAGAAATTCGCTTGTCGTGGAAAATCTATGAGGAAGAAGTCACACCGCATGTGGTTTTGACCCACGCTTCATATTGCTTGCAAATGTTGATTTGAAAAGCTTAAACGTTCTATTAAGCTGCAGATTTGGATTCATTCTTCATGCTATACTAGCCTCATTTTATGTCCCATAAAACCAGACTTTACGTGTTGTGAATGAATTATGATGACTGTTGCTTTAAATGTTATCCTATGAGTCTTGGGAGTTTCCCAGTTCTGTCTAGTAGCTCAGAGCTCCTCCTCCCTCTGTGCTTATTTTCTTCCTTCCCCCACTCTCGCGTTTGTCATGTTCCCTGCCACGGCCACATGAGTAGCGAGCACATGGCTAGACAGAGCCGCGTGACGTCACCCCCTCCAGCTGTTGTTCCTGCAGCAGCACGGCACACTCGTCGAGCTTGATCTTAGTTTAGCCCCATCCCTGAAACCCCGGCATTAGGTGCTGGCGTTTATTTAAGAACCCTTGCAGGACCTGTTTTGCTTAGCAGGCTGAGTGGATTGTAAAATCTACAAGGTCAGTTTTTTGTCCTTGGCACAATGTGAAATCTTTTGATGTAGTTGCATAGAGTAAATATCAGTGCACTCACTGAATTACATCCACTGGATTTATGTTTCAATCAGTTCTGGTGTCTCAGTAGGATTGTGATTGATGAGTAAAACCAGAATGAATCCTGTGAGATCCACCTAATTCATTTCCTGTCTTTGTGTAGCAGTGCGTGTCGGCACAAAGGCCTGTGTGGGTCAGTTGGTCATCTATATCATGCTCTACAGAAACTAGTAGCTTTTTCTTGTGCGATTGGATCACATGATTCCTCCTATGCATGCTAAAAGCCCCATTTGTCTTGTATAACCACTGCAATTTCAATGTAGCTGATTCAACAAGTATTATTTGCTAAATGTCAGCCTCATCCTGATTGGCAGACATTTCTACATGTCTAATTTTGATCTGTCCAATTGAGTTGCACCATCTGTTGATAATTTGCTTTAAATGGAAAATTCTGTTATCGTCTATCCATCCTCATGTTACTCAGAACTGTTAGAGCTTTTTCCCCTCTGAAACACAAAGGGAGTTATTAGCAAAATGACAAAGCTGCTCTCTTACAACACAACTGGCTGTCTGGTTCAGTGTAATTATAATTATAATGAATATATTTGGCTTAAATTTGAACCCTGGTCCTTCCTCCTGGCTAATACTTTTTTTATACACTTCCATTGAAAAGTTTGGGGTTTGTAAAATTGTACAATGTTTTTGAAAGAAGTCTCTTATTCTCAACAAGGCTACAATTATTTGGTCAAAAATACAGTAATACTGTGAAATATTTTTGAATTGATTTGGTACTCATTTATTATTATTATGAAGGTTGAAAACAGTTCAGCAGTGATAAATTATTTTTATGTTTAGGACCAACAGGTCTTGAACAGACCAAGTTACCAAATGCCTCAAACTGGAGTCACGGGACATCCTTTACTGCAGGCTTGTTTATGAGGAAGAGTGTGGCTGCAACGTGGCTCTCTTTCTCTCCCTTCTTTGTTCAGAACTGAGTCTGTAAACACAGGACACCCCTTCCCCATTTAACACTGCATGTGACATTGTCGAGTTCATTTTTGCCTCATACAAATCTATCATAAGCATACATAAACATGACGACACACATGCACACGTTTACATGTGCACAGTCATGGGTGCGGGGCTTAAGTGAGTAAGTGATGATAGCAAACCGATGGTGGAGGGTGGGGTCATGTGCCAACAAATGCTAATTAAAGCCGCTGTCAGCTCATCCTTCGAGTCGACTCTTAGTTTGAGAGCTGCTGTTCCCACAGATGTGACCTGATTTTACCTCCATATCCTCCAGAATATGAATATGACAATGATTCACATTCATCTCCTCCTGAAACACCATCCAGATGTTGTTATTACTGTGCAGGAGATGATAACATCTCATATTCAGTCAGGAGCAGGGTTATTATTGTTAACTAAAACTGAAACCATAAAAGCCATTTTCATTACTTGAAATAAACATGAACTGAAATAATAAAAGTTAACTTATTTTATTTCAGCTAGTTTCCATTTCTCATTTTGTTTCAGTTTAAGTTGGACCATTAAATAACTGAAAGCTAAATAAACTAAAAGCTAAAACTCTACAAAAACACACAACAAAATTAATACAGTTAAAATCTAATCTGAAATATTAACAAAACTACAAAATATCACTGGTCAGGAGATGGTTTAGCTGTTCTGGGCGGAAGCAGGAGAGAGGGAGTGAAGGGGCCCCAGTCCACAGATCAGGAGTTCAGTGGGTTGCAGTGTTTGTGGAGCAGGCCAGCCTGTGTGTGTGTGTGTGTGTGTGTGACTAATAGAGGCAGGCATGCACAGCTGTGGGCTGGAGCTGCGCCTGATGCAGCATACAGACCAGAGAGCTGTCAACATGCCTCATCAGCGGTGGGAGGTGGGGTCAATGAGGGCCTAGTGGAGACAGCCAGCAAGGAATGCGCCAGACCCCCAGAGGAAGGAGGGCGCGCTAGTAAAAAAGACCAGGGACGGCTCTTGTGTAACTGTCTTTTACGGGTGCAGATGTAATGTTAGGAAACGCTTGCACTGAGATTCAGGTTTATATTTGTGTGGTGGTAGAAATGTGTGCAAATATATGCAGCCTGTGAGCAAAAACATAAAAAAATATTACAAACTTTGAAAGATAGTGTATATTAAAGGGGTCATGAACTACCTTTTTTATTATTTTGTACTGTTCTCTGAGGTCTACTTATAATGTTATCAAAATTTTGACATCCAAAAACATAATTTAGAAGTAACAGGCTATTTTCTGTCCTGTTTTGTCCGCCCTCATCGGAACGCTGTGTTTGAATAGACTCAGAACTAAATGTACACTGTTATGATCGGCTTACAGTTGTGTTAACTTGTGTATGTTTGACAGTCTACTTCACAGATGGATGCTGCTGTGATTTAGGTTTAAAAAGCATAAATTCTCAGTATATCAAACGATCTGTAATAACAGACAATGCAATAGTGACCGCATAATAAAAACAGTTACTCAAACTTATGTGGTGCGACATAACTGCAGGATCCAATATAGTCAGCACAGCATCGTCTTTTAGTTTCAGTCTTTCTGAAAATCCTGCGTTGACTTGTGCCTTGTTTGTAAATAAATCCATTGTAAAATGAAGTGAACAAAAGGACCAAGTTCTTACTGACGCGGTCTGGATCTTCGTTAAAAAGTTGATCCACTCTTTCCTAATATTGAGATCATGCAAAGACTGTTTTTCTACAGAGGCAATGCAAAGACTGTTTTTCCACAGCTTGGCACTGTACAGTGTCTTGTTGTGTTTTGGAGCCATCTTTATCATATGGTTTCTGCATAGACCTGTGTTTGCCTCTCTCGTTATTCATCTACTACATGTGTGAATCGGTGGGCGGGGCTAAACGGGCAGTGCTGTATGAGCAGGTGTTGATGATCTTCTGCGGAGGCGGTGTTTAGCCACACTGTTACGTCATAAAGTGGCACATTCCACAACCTGTCGTTTTGGCAGATTGGCTTCAATATAAGCTGTTTTTAGACTAAGTTCTGAAACTTATAGGATGTTTTTATAGTACAATGACCTCTTATATGTCAAAAGATCAAGGGGATTTTGATTTCTCAGTTTATAACCTCTTTAAAAAAGAGCAAATGTTTGACTAAGAAAACAGCAGAAGGTAGTATTGGTCAGTAATGTTAGGCCTAAAATAAAGGCGAAGCTAAGTAAAGGATCGACTGAGGTCACACATTTTCCTGAAGATTGTATTCTACTATCGTAAGTTCTGCTGCTCTGTTTCATTCTGGTAGTGTTGTTACAAAGCTTGTGTCCGGCACACCAGACCTATATATGGAGCTGCTGAGAGGTGCTCAATCAAACAGGCTTTATACTGCTGCCCAGTGCAGACAACACATGCTCACACTGTCACACTCTGCTGCCTGCTCACTGTATCTGTTACCATGGCAACTGTGACAGTTTTCAGCTGTTGCCTTGACAACAGTCGAGTACTCCACCATCTAATTTGCTCAGACAAAGACACTGACACCTCTGAGAGGCAAAAGGGCACTCTGAGCTTTGGAAAGGATGTGGCGTGTATCAATTGGCCCAGTGACCTGTCATTATTCACAAGAACGCAGCAGAACAGAGACCTAATCGACCCTGAGCCGAGCTGCAAGTCCTCCTTTATCTTCTGTTTTGCGATCTACACACACCTGTACACATATCAAATGACTGGCCTGGATCTTTTTTCCACGCTATTATTATTTCTTCAGGGCCATGCTTGTCCAGCGCACGTGGTGTGGGAAAAGGATGAGCTGTGTAATATGTCCATCTATGACCATTGTCATTGCTCACTGTTTGGGTTTCTTTAAATATATTATATTTTATATGCACTTATTTTGCTGATACATATCAAAAGTAATTTGAATGTGCTCTTTATTTGGCCATTAAGTTTCCTAAAGAGCATATCATTAGACTAGCTTCATAATCATTTCTGATGTTCAAATGTTATTATTATCGATATTATTATTATTAAAATGTGTGAATTGGGTTAATTTAATTGTAAAACAATTTAGTAAAAAATAAAAAATATATTTTTAACTTTTAAAGTTCTTTCTGTCAGACATATTAATGATCGCCATGGTTTATAGTATATAAATATATATATATATATATCTTGTTGACATCCATAAAATGTATTTTTAAATGTATTTTGGTGATAATAATGATTATTATTATTATTGTTATAACTTTGTGTAAAATTGTTGTTCTGTTACTACTTGTATTAATTGTATTACCATATTGTTGTATTACCATTTTCACCTTATGGTTGCATCACCACCTCGGGTGTGAATTATTCTCTTAATAGTTCAACGGCTCGTCGTCACTCCACTGCCAAATATATATCGCTGCACATCATGGTTTTTAGTTTAGTGGAGTTCCCCTTCTTTGTGCACAGACCCCTTAATCTCTCTCTATCCATCCTCTTAAAGGCCTTAGCTGCTGCTGTGTTCTCGTTGCCTGTTTGTTTCTAATGCGTCAGCTAACAGTGCAGGGAAACTGGGTCACTAATGCCCAGCCCAGTGTGTGCAGTGTCTTGCCCTCTGTCCCTCCATTCTCACTCTATCTGTGTGTGTGTCTGGAGTTTCACTGATCTACAGTTTCCCTCATGTTTGTGAAGTTGGATCAGTATCTGTGTGTTTTTGTAGGTATGTAGAGATGTAGTCTTGTTTGGCACACTTACACTACCCAGATGTCTACATGTGATTGGCCAGGCTCCTGTGTCATGGGCTCCTCCCACTGAAGTTACTCAGCGTGTGTACTCGTGCACAGCAAGTGAATGCCTTCCCAGAAGTGGGAGGTGCTGTCATCCACGTGTTTGTGTGAGTAAGAGAGAGTGGCAGTGGCAGGGTAAAAACAGAGGCTGGGGGAGGTGTGCGCTGGGCCGAGGCATTAAAGAAGAAGCAGAAACTTACAGAGAAGCATGTGACATATTTTACTTGCATGTCGAAATTCCCAAATGTCTTCCTTATAAGAAATACCATTAATATAAGCAGCCTTGACTGTGCTCTGTCAAGATGTAAGAGATATTTTTGATCATCATCACAAAATAAATCCTAACAAGATGACCAGTTATTTTATATAGAGAGAGGAATAAAATGATATAAGTACATAAGTAATGAGATTTTATATATTATAAATTATATATATTGTATATATAAAATTACATTGGATTACATTATGATTATTTTATATATAAAGCAAGATATAAATTATACATACAAATACATATATAAAAATTCTAATACACACATTACATGCAACATGGAGCAATAAATAATTATACATATAAAATGCATATATATATAGATAGATATATTTAAATTGTTACACGTATTAAGTATAAGATAATTCTTTTCTATCATAAAGAATATATACAGATATAATTAGTTTTTGTATGATAGTATGTCTCTTTTTACCCATATCTATAACATATCACTGGATTTATTATTCTGCAAGTAATTTTTTATGGACTACTTAGCAAATATATTTATCTACATTATAACATATCTTCCTCTATTTTAAGTTCTCTCTCATCCAGCTGTTTATGTCTCTTACTGGTCTCTTGGGTTCCTTGTTTTGCTTTAGCTGGACTTCTTTAATGATAGACGGGGTATTAAGGAAATAGCCAACGACCTCTAAGTGCATGTGAATGCTGGTCTCGTATTCTTTTACCTGCTTTTTGCTGCACAGCCAGACATTTCATTGTTGCAGCCGTGCCTTTTTGCAGACTATAGACTTTAAGTGCACCCTGCCAGCTCTTAGCGCATGTGGAAAGTTTTATTTACTTCTCTGTTTCCCCTTATAGACTCTGAAGAGGAAGGAGAAGGACTACGAGCATGAGATGGAGCGTTTGGCGCGGGAGAAGATCGCCTTGCAGCAGAGACTTGCCGAGCTCAAGAATGAGCTGAGTCAGCGATTGGACGTGATGGAGATCGACCGCATTCTTCGACAGACTGTCCAGCCAGATGATGACCAGGCCTCTACCTCCACTGCCTCAGGTTAGTCTTGCAGAAGGCCTCATCTGCAGGTTTCCATGCTAATTGACAGCATGCTTTACGACAGAGCTTGAAATCACTTGATAAATGAAATTTATTTTGTCCTGTGATTTTCTAAGTTTAAGTTTAGTACAAACACTCATTCCCCTTTTTTAAAAAATAGTCAGGAGGGGTTGACTAGACAAAAATCTGTACAAAAAAACATAAGTCACCCCACAAGAGATATTTTTAATTGCATACACAACCATTCAAAAGTTTAGGATGAGTAAGATTTTTTTTAAATAAAGAAATGAATACTTTTATTCAGCAAGGACACATTCAGCTGATCAAAAGTAACAGTAAAGGCGTTTATGATGTTACAAAAGATTTCCATTTCAAATTAATGCAGCTCTTTTGAACTTTCTACACCTCAAAAATTCCTTTGGGCTGAAATAAATGGCATAGCATTTTGTATGACGGTTTCCACAGAAATATTAAGCAACACAAAGAAGAAAGTTTTTGAAGCAGCCAATAATCAGCAATAATATCATTAAAAATAATAAATGAAAGAAAGAAATACAGGGGAAAAAAATTAAAGAATAATATTCAACAGTATTAATGTTTTTGCTGTATTTTTAAGGAAAAGTACATTTACATTAACATTAAAAAAATCTTACCAACCCCAAACTTTTAAACCGTACTGTATTTATTCTAAATATTTTTAAAAGTACACTAAATGGCTTCAAAGCTAATGCAAATTGAGTAAAAGCCACAAAAACTCTTACTTTGATCTTGTTTTCAACTTGAAACAATCCAATGAATAGTTTCTGACCCTTTTTGTTTTGGCTTTGTATCTACAGAAGGTGAAGACGACATTGATGAAGATATCGAAGACGAGATGTTATCCGCCATGCCTAGCGCCTTACCCAAAGTGCCTGCTGCGCTTCAGCCAGACTTAATGAAGTCCCATCCTGTGTCATGCCTCATAACACAGCACATCCCCATCCCACACAAACCGTCTAAGACTTTACCCCCCATTCCCTCAGCTCAACTATCCCCTGTCGCCGCCGCTGCCCCGATCACAGCACCCGCTTTGACCTCAACCCCAGCACAGGCTCCTAACGGCCCGGCATCCGCTCCTGCCGCGCAGGTGGTGACCCCGCAGGCACTACCTCCGCCCCAGACCCATGTAGTGACCGTGGCCAGCCTGCAGCCTTCTGTCATCGCACATGCGGGATCGGCGTCGCACGCCTCAGTCATCCAAACCGTCAACCGGGTGATCCAGCCGGGCTCCAAGCATGTGGCCCACATCGCCCCTTCCTCCTCGAGCTCGGTGCAGCTGGCCCCCGGACCTCAATCTATTAGCCACATCACTGTCGCCCATCTTCCGGCAATCTACTCTCAGCCTGTCACAGTCACACAGCCGGCTGTCATGAGTCACATCGCGCAAACGCTCTCTCACAGCCAGATGAATGGCACTTCGGTGACCAGCACGCAAGCCGCCGTGGTGGGCAAGCAGATGCCAGTGGGCGCTCAGATGGTTAACCATCACCCTCAACTGGTGGGCCAGACCGTCCTCAACCCTGTCACCATGGTGACCATGCCCTCCTTCCCAGTCAGCACGCTAAAGCTGGCCTGAAGCGCTGACATACAGACCCCTAGATAGAGTATAGACACTTATAGACTGGCCCGCCTTGTCCGCCCCGTTTGAGACTGCAGCCACATGCAGCACTGCATTCAAACAAACTATAAAGCTAAAGGACACCGTACATTCCAAATGAAACGAAAGTATATAAAGCAACACAAAGAAATTTATTGAATGTCAAATACTATATAATGATATATAATAAAAGAGATGTTTTATCTTTATGTGTGGGCAAAGGAAAAGTCGAGAGTGCTTGTGTGCTGCTCAGTGTGTTTTAGGCTCTAGTGGAGTGTATTATGATGAAACTGTGGTCCGATCCCAGCCTAGATTGACCCTTAGCCAGCCTAATATGCGTGACTACTGGTTTAAATGACTTAGTGAAAAGGCAGCCCCCATAATACCTCACACTAGCTCCTCAACTAACAGCACACCTCATGTGAAGACTCTTCTCAGCTCCCGCTAGACCAGGTTTAATGTACTGTGTTGTGACTGATGTAAATCCTAAACCGGTTCTTGAAGTCCCTATAGTTCTTAAAGAGATAGTTTATGTCGTTCCAACCTGTGTGACTTTCTTTCTTCTGCAAAACATGAACATGAAGAACTGTTTTTGTCAGTACAATAGAAGTCAGTGGGGTTCAAAACAACTCAGACCCTGTTGGCTTTCATTGTCTGGACAAAAACACTTCAAAATAGCTTCTTTTTGTGTTCTGCAGAATAAAGAAAGTCATAAAAGTTTGGAACGACTTGAGTAAATAATGACAGAATTGTCTCTTTTTTTTGTTGTTGTTGAACTGTCGATTTAAAATCAATTTACCAGGTCAGTTTGACGTTACCACTATAGTTGATGCGAGATGTAGCATCATAATTACACTGGAGAAATGATTTTCTTAATATTTGTTTGTTTGTTTGTTTTTTTCATTTCAAATATTTGTAAATTCCTAAAGCAAGATACATTTACTTGAGAAGGAAGATTAATTAAGATATTAACCCCCAGTTTCACAGACAAGGCTTAAGCCTAGTCCCAGACTAAAATGTAAGTCTGAGCTGTTTCAACTGAAAGAAACCTGCACTGACTGATCTTAAAATATATCAGTGCCTTTGTTTTGTCTCAAGATGCACACCAGTAATGTTTTTTTTCTAAGCACGTTTATAAAAATTGCTTAAATGTCCTAATTGAACTATGATCTAATCCTAGCTTAGTCTAAGCCCCGTCTGTGAAACGGGGCCTAAATGTTTCAAAATTAAGTAAGCTTATGCTTTAAACAAACAAACAAACAATAATCTGTTGGCATAAGAAAAATAATATTTTCCCTTTTAATAAAGTTTATCTTTCTTGCCCCACTGAAGCATAAACTCACTGACTTTTGATATTTTTATATTCAGAAAACAAGACTTAATATCTCAAGTCATTTTGTTTTGCAAGTGTATAAATATATGTTGATTTAAAAATGTTAGGTTTTTACTGGAAATCAAGACAAAAATCCTGAGTAAGAAAATCATTTTTGCAGTGTACAATAGTCAATCATGTAGTTGATATACATTTTAGACACCAGAAGCGTATGTGAGATGTCTTTTTACAGCGTTTAAATGATTTATCTGTAGTGCTCTAGCTGGCATAGACACTATTGTTGTGTGACTGTCACATGAGTCTGGGAATCTGACAGGAGTGCCTTTTAACGTCAATCTGGAGTCCTGTTCAATGCTGCCCCCTATTGTTCTCTTGCTGCAACTGCACTCTAAGTTATTCACTAACAAAGCCACCTACAGTACTTACATCCAAGCTCAGTGGTGTATGAATTCAGCTCCACTGAGGGGAACCATCTCAAACAGCCATTAGTTTGCAACAGCGCAAACGTTGTTCTGGATGTCATTGCGAATGTATTGCAACACATTCAATGCCTTCATCTTGCCACTGGTGATAAATGTTGGTTATTATATGTGCAGGAAATAACTGCATGGCTATTTCTTCAAGTAGCAGAGTGTTACATTTCCATGCATTTGTGTGTTTCTCAGAGGCTTTGTGCTTGTGTTTTTGTGACTAATAATGTTGCAGGGGAAGATGAATGGATGCCACTTTGTGTTCCTTAAATGAACATCTTTTAGGCTTCAGGACAGTTGTAAGAGTCTGAGAGATGCTGAAGGATTCATGGACGGGAAGATGTCTGTATTGAGCCGCACTGACCGCTACACAGTTCTGCAGGTAGAGCACAGCCTGTACGTACAAAGAGATTTGATTTAAAACTAACACTGTGATCCCTGTCGGTTGTTCCAGTAAGAGCAAGCCATGTTTACCAATCACACTAGCGTTATGTTGCGCAAGAGTCCCTGCATTTGTTTTGCTTCTGTAAGCATGTGAGAGAGAACACATTGTTATTACACTTTTTATTTTGGTTGTCAGGTTTTACTTTTGTGTATTCGCACTCTGTAGGATGTACACATTCTTAGACTAGTTGATGTGGCTGTTTTTGCATGTAGATGGATGATTTTTGTTTCAGTGCTAATTTTTTATTGTTATTTTCAATTTCTGGGACCATGTACAGTTATATATATGTTGGGGCAACTTTTCAGACCTCTTTCCACACTGATATTATATATATGCGTATATATTGTGTGTTTTCCCTATGGAGAAAGTTGTATATAGCCTGTAAATTTGGGGCGGTGTATAGACCTAACTGTCCATTATGTTATAAGAGGAGCAAAAATAAATACAAAATGTTCAATAAAAAAATACATCTTGATACATTTACCTATTGTTTAGTAGTCATTTTTGGACACGTGAGAGTCAAATTACTAAACTAAATAAGTAATCTTTTGTGTTCAAGAAGAACCAAATGGGTTTGGAGAGAATTAGTAAATGGGGGGAAGTCGTGGCCTAATGGTTAGAGAGTCGGACTCATAACCCAAAGGTTGTGGGTTTGAGTCTCGTACCGGCAGGGATTGTAGGTGGGGGGAGTGAATGTACAGCACTCTCTCCCACCTTCAATACCACGACTGAGGTGCCCTTGAGCAAGGCACCGAACCCCCAACTGCTCCCCGGGCGCCGCAGCATAAATGGCTGCCCACTGCTCCGGGTGTGTGTTCACGGTTTGTGTGTGTTCACTGCTGTGTGTGTGCACTTTGGATGGGTAAATGCAGAGCACTAATTCTGAGTATGGGTCACCATACTTGGCCACATGTCACTTCACTTCACTTCACTAAATGATGACAGAATTTTCATTTTTGTGTGAACTATCTCTAAATTCATAAGTGGCCTGTACAATATTTCTTAAACCTTTAACAGAACTTTTAGGCCACTTACAGTTGGCAGTTTGAGTAAAGCCATATAGTTAACATGAAAAAGAAAAAGAACTGATTATTTTTGGTCAATAGTTGAGAAATCAACCCAACCATTCTTGTGAGTGATGTTTGTTGTACAAAAATGAGGTTTTAGTTCCCACCCTGATCAAACTCGCCTGAACCAACTAAACAAGGTGTGTTTGGGATTGCTTAAAAATTACAAGCTGATGTGTTGAACTGAACTAAAAAAATGACGTGAGGGGGAATAAATAATGACGTTTTTTTTCTATTACTTGTTCTGTTCATTTTGCATTAGTACATTGGACTGTCGAGTTATACACACAATAAAACAATGAAAATAGCCTATATGGTGCGGAACCTGTTTCTTGCTCAGAGTAGAAACAACATAAAGGTGAGTGTAACTTTCTCCCAAATGTGATATTTTTTTAATCAAAGTTATTTTTGTGCTATTTTAAAATTTATCTCCGTTTTTTTTTTACTTCCAACTATAGAAAACGGAGGTGATTATAACTATGATATATACATAAATATAAGCATTAAGTTGTGTTTAAATTATACGTATATTCTATACATCAAAAAATATTTTTTGTGTCCCTTACGTAAAATAGTTTTGATGAATATGGTGTACTTTACTTTTTAAAGCTATGCATTTACACCAATTACAAAAGTGAGAGAAAAAAAAGCTAAAAGTGAAAACAAACGGCATGGTTTTGTGGTGAGCAAGATGAGCGGTTTGCATCTGGCAATGCAAGGCGTTCTGGCAAAGTACAAATGCCACGAGATGACAAAGTAAAACCACATCATTCATTGCTTGGGACAGCCAACCCCTGTTGTTCATCCAGCAGAGAGGGCTTGGTTGAAATCAAAAGACATATCAGGTCATAAAATGATTCCTTACAGTCTGAATCAGTCAATATGTCATACATAACATTTGACAAAAACAGAAAAGATTAATCTAATCAAACACTTCATATGTGGTTTTAAAGTTCGGACAGGACTTCAGTCCTTGTGTTGGTGTGGAGAATGATGCTGTCCACCTCAGATAAACCATGCAATATTGCAATGGGAAAGTCCAGGGCAAGATCACAAGAATCTGGATAGTAAAGAGCATCTAACAAATACATGGCTTTTAAATTAAGTGCCTCTGCTTTAAAATGTTTCCATGCTAATGGTGTAATCAGTTTTTTTTCATACACAAACACTTAAACATACATCAAATATGGTCATTATTATAAATGAAAAATGTATGCTACAAAAAAAAGCCTGTTGTTTATTTGTCAGTTGTGTGCACTGAAGCTTACAGTCATAAATCATTGAAAAAAATATATGCATTTTTTATTTGTAACATTTAATTGCTGTATGTTGTGGCTGCTTTGTGCTTCTTCAGACTTTTTTTCTGATTCTTCAAATCAGTTTAAAGTGACAACAGTGGCATCCACAGATCCACTGGGCCATAAATATCAGTTTGTTTGCCAACAGTGATATAAATGATCTGTTTAAACACACAAAATGTCATGAGATAAGAACATTTATGTCATACTCTTAACAGTTACTTCCTTGTGACACAAATGCAGTTTATTCATTTGATTTATAAACATAAACCACTATTAAAATATAATGACAAAAAAAACTATTTAAAAAGTTCTGGTCTGTTTTAACATGGAGTTAACAAAACTACATTTTAACACTGTTTATGACGACACATGATGACTGCCTTTGATTCACTTGGCTCTTGATTTGATCTTGCTCTGCTTGTGCACAGGTTATCTCATCCACACAGCCTTGAGTGCTGTCGTTATCAAACTCAGCGGCGTGATTGTCACAGCCTTCCTCATCAGATGCCGGGGCAAGAGCTCGGTTCAGGGTGGGGACAGTGTTAAACATGATGAAACCAACGAGGATCACCACCAATGACACAATATACAGTCCTGAGAACTGAAAAAGAACAAATAAGTGGACTGAAATACCTCAGTCAAAAAAATCTATTTTTATTCAACAATGATGGACCATTTGTAGAAAAAAATATATAATATTGAAAGAAGTTCATTTAAATATAAAAACAGTTAGAGTTACATAAAGTGTGTAGTGCGTTTAGTATATAAATAAATGACTAAGATATGTTTGTTTGTTTTGTGTTTTTTTGGTGAGGAAGGTCAAAGAGTAATCAGAGGACACAGGGGACTCAAAAACCTTCACACATTAAAGAAATATAAAGCTCCATGTCACAATGACCCAGAATATCTGAGATAAGAATACAAGGACACATATATAGATACTACTACCACTTATGCATTTTTTTTTTTTTTATAATTTATTTTTTCATTTATAGACAGGTACCGTTCCACATGTGACCCTGGACCACAAAACCATCTTCATTTTGCACGGAATATTGTACAAAATAGCCAAAAAAACATTGTAAGGGTCAAAATTATCGATTTTTTTTATGCCAAAAATCATTAGGATATTAAGTAAAGATCATGTTCCATGAAGATATTTTGTAAATTTCCTACTGTAAATATATAAAAACTTCAGTTTTGATTTAGTAATATTCATTGCTAAGGACTTAATTTGGACAACTTTAAAGGCGCTTTTTTTCGATATTTAGATTTTTTGCACCCTCAGATCCAGATTTTCAAATAGTTTTATCTCGGCCAAATATTGTCCATCCTAACAAACCATACATCAATGAAAATGTTATTTATTCAGAGGAGTACAGATTTCGAAAAATGGACACTTAAGACCACAAATTCCAGGTCACACATGTTGAGCAGTAAGATCTTACAGTTTTTGGAAAGAAATAACTTTATTGCAGCAATCAGCCCTTGATTAAACTTACAGTAAGAATTTTATAATGTTAAAAAAGAGGAAAGATTTCTATTTCCAAATCAATTCTGTTCTTTTTTTTGAAAAAAAAAAAAACCATTCTATTCATTAAAAAAATCCTAACCGAAATTTGGTTTCCACAAAAAAAATTAAGCAGCAACTGTTTTTAGAAATTTTCTTGCAGAATCCCCAACTACATAAAAAAATTTGATTTTTATATATATGACTGAATATTTATAAATACTTGTATAAAATTAGAAAATACATCTGTCTCAATGAAGTATATTACTTACAGTGTATTGGAACAAAAAGAGCCCACAAAACAGGCTGAAGAGGTCTCCAGTGAGTAAGGAAAGATTTACCGCTGTGGCACTGCTCATCTTTATCACCACAGGCATGAAGCTATAGAAGCCGTACATGCAGAGCGCATATCCAGCCAGGATAAGTGCTAAGAAGAGAAGCCAAAAATCAAGCCTTTAGATGACGTCATTGACATAACTGAAAGGGTTTTTATTTCGCATTGCTGTACTTTACCAATTTCCCATGTCCACTGAATTTTAGACACTTCATTATGTTCAAGAATCCCTCTGTAGGTGACAAAATAAAATGGTGCAGATGATGTGGAACTGCATGGAGTTCAGCAACTGGTCTACTGTTTTTGTGATTCATGCACGAATCTTACAGTTGTATTGCACTGATGATTGACCCGAAGAGGCCGACCATGCCCAAAAACTCCACCCTGCTCAGATTCTTCACTGTGTATTCCTGGCACATGTTAGAGATGGCATACAGAGTGGCGCTGACTAGAACCAGACCGTCACCGAGGAGAATGTCACTTGCTGTTGACACAGGAATGAATAATGTTTAGGTTTTCACCTGTGTTTTCTGTTAAATTATATTCTGGAGAAGCAGCTTGCTCCTCACAAGATCCCTGGTCCTGGCCAGCGAGGATGTCCGCTCCCACCATGGCTCCCACCCCAGCCAGACAAAGACATACAGCTACGTAGTGAATGATCCTATAGCGGGTCTTCAGGAAGAACCAGGACAAGATCATCAAAACTGGGATAATAAAGCAGTCCAGCAGCTGAAATGCAGACAATAGGGTCAGTTAGTCAAACAACAGATTGCATTGTGAATTTAAATCAGATTCTTCTTTTGTCAATGTATTACAAGAGACACGTTTTGAAATGCAAATTCAGAACCTTCGCTACAGTTCAAAAGTTTGGGGTCAGTAAATTGAAGTATCAAAAGTCAGCTTTGCCAGCACAGGAATAAATTATATATAGAAAAAGTTATTTTAAAATTTAAATATAGTTCACAATAAAGGTGTTTTTACTGTATTTTTTATCAAATAAATGCAGCCCCTCACTTTTGAGTGGTAGTGTAAGCACAGTGTATATCATTACATCCAGAAAAAGCTGTCACCTGTATGCTGGTTAATGTGGTGTACTGATATGCTTTCACCACTGCGTAATTTGCCTCCACATCTGTCAGTCCTAACAATAGATACTTCCACCATTTTGTCTTTAATATCTGCAAAATATTGCCATCACCTATATTAAAAGAAAGGTATCCTTAATATTACATGCCAAAAAAATGGATACCAGTAGCAGATCATTGAAAAAAATGTAATGATTGGACAAGAATGAACACATGAATACCTCGTCTGAAGATCAGTGCAATAGTGTAAGTGATGCCCAGAAGGGTGTAATTAATGAAGCTCTGCAGCATAGGTGTATTCAGATAGTAAACGGACGCCAGATACTGAGAGTACAGCATCCCACAGACAGTGCTGAGAGGCCTGTCCCATCATCGAGTTTTAAACAGTTGCCTGCAATGAACATTGGCTGGAATAACTGTACACCAATTGATGAGGGTTTTTATACTGGTATGCACTATTCATAAAGTGCTAAAGTCCTCTCTCTGCATATAAAATATATGGTGTTTAAAATTTACATTATTAATTTTTTTAAAATAATAATCATTTAATTTGATATATTTAATGTTAACATTTCTCATTACAAATTATGTTAACGGCATAACAATAAGCAAAAGGTTCACTGAAAAATAAAACCTGACAGTGTTGCCGTTGTTAACTAAAACTATTAAGAATAGTCCATTTCCTGTTCAGTAATTGAAATAAAGCTGAAATAAAATAAAATATAAATATTAATAAAAACCCAAACTTAAAAAAAAAAAACTAAATGGCCATTAACTGAAATAGGTCTAAGTTGGATTTCTAAAATTACTGAAATAAATTAAAATTACAACGAAGTAGATAAAAAAAACATATAACAACAAACAAGTGTAAAAAAAATAAATGCTAATTCAAAATATTAATAATTACTACAATAGTACATAAATAATACTAAAGCACTGAACCCTGACAATCATGTTATACAGCTTCAGATCCAAAGAGCAAAGAAAAAAGACAACAGATTCTCAATGTGGTCTGAAACTGACAGAAACCACTGTATGGACATTTGCATCCACTCACCAAGTGAAAATATCTCTCCATTTAGTCAGTCCTTCTCTTAGTTTATAGCAGAGAGTGTCCTGCTCCTGAGGCATCTTGTGTCTCCTCTGTGGACTCTTTCATGTCTGAGAGCTTAGAGACAGAATCTCAGTGAGTAATAAGATCAATCATTTACAGTTTAAGAAACAAAGTACACATCAGCAGGGATCTTGAATTCACAGTGAGCTAATCTTGAACTTTAAGCTAGGGTGCCAGAGAGAAATCAGTAGTCAGTAGTCATTTTAAACCTGTTCAATTGTACTCAAATGTACAGTATATGCTGTTTGCTTTTCATTAATAAAAAAGCACGGGCTCATTAGAGACATTCGTTTGAGAATCAGATCCTTCTGTGCACTAATTTTGCTCTCTTTTTGTGGAGTTTTGATCCTCACTATTTTATGATAAATCTGCTTCTCCTGCCATCTCAGACTGATGAATGAATGAACAAGGAAATGCCCCCAGTTTCCATTTCAGAAATCTGAAATGTATCACACTTTTCTAAAATATGATCTAATATTACAGCGTTACGTGAGTTTCAGGTGATTCGCCACAGACCAATATCATGAAAATAGTTAAACACTACTTTTATAAATGTTATCAAAAGTGAAAATGATTAGCCAAAATCACCAGTGGTTCGTGTTGAGCCTCCAGCGCCACAGATGGCGCTAATGAATCATATTTTTCCTGCGCATGACACCAGTAAAGAAGTATTCACGTCAGCACAGGGAAATAAAACGACTGTTTACTGTTCACAATGATGGAGGACGAAGAATTAGAGTTTGTGGAAGATTTGGAGGCCATATTACACCTTACTCCAGAAGTGCAGCTGGCCATTGAGCAGGTAACTCAGATGAACTGTCGTTGTGTTTGTTGTTATTGCAGTGTCAGAGAGAGCAGTGAGCACACAAGCTGTCAGCTGTTGCCTTCTCCTGAGATGCTAATAGCCCGTTTGAAACATCTCCATTAATGCTCACAGTTTTACTTATGTCTTGTTTATTTATCATGCTACGTATTAGTTTACGTAGATAGCTGTTGTCAAAACTGACTTCAGTTTTAAAACTACAGACCAGCAAACGCAAATGAGTCATTGCTAGCTTGTAATTTGAAGGCAGGTGTCAAAACAGGAGACACCTTGACATATCCAGGGTTTTCAATAAGGGAGTACGTGTAGAAGATGAAAAAAAAAGTAAGAATCGTAAAATGGACTCATGTTAGTCTGTTTACTTAATGAAAGCCAGTATAAAAAAATGCTACTAAGAAAATTTAGCTTATTATGTTTATACCCATGATCCAGTGGCTTGCTGATTGTCTAGAAACATTGAAAACCTTTGAAATGGTCAACAGTTTTATCTCTAAAAGAGTTCTGGCTTAATATATAGTTATATAGTTTAAGTGACTATTGGTCCTAAGTAGAAGTACTCTGAAATGCATTAGTTAATAAACAGATCTGTCTGATGGCAGCTTCCTGAGTAATGTTTACAGTACAGTGAGGGAAAAGACTGTGACTAAATCATCAACGTTGGAGAGCATGCACAGAATTGTGTAATAATATAATGGTTTGTCAAGCCATAATCATTCTTCTGCTACCTTCAGTGAGTCAGGTGTAAGATCAGTAATACAGCTGGATCTCTTGATCTATTTGTTAAGGTGCCACCTGAACAGATTGCAGTGTAGAAAAGCTTGATGGTCACTTCAGAACATCTTTAGAAAACTTGTGGACACCTGATTCTCATTCAGCAGAGCCTGCTTTTCTGGTCCTGGCCATATCATATGTTATCTGCTCATTTTTGTAGGTTTTCCCCAGCCAGGACCCTTTGGATCGAGCCGACTTCAATGCTGTTGAATACATTAATACCTTGTTTCCAACAGAACAGGTGAGTCTGAATTAGAATACTTGAGCAATGGTCAGCGTGATGAATGCGTACCTTAATTCGAAACCTTTTTATGTGTATTTAAGCTCTAGTTCTGAGCAGCATTATACTGTTACATACTAATAGTTTCTATAATGCAAATAAATAACAAATCTAATTTAACACCTGTGTTACGGTCCCCCATATTGATGCAAGTGACCAATAATGCTGCTAATACTTATGCTTTCCTTTACATTACTGCAGAAATGCTCCTCTGTTGAATGTCTATATTTTTGTCCACTAGAGAGCACTGCTCTCTCCGAGCAAGAAAAAGTGACTAATAAGATGTTGATTATTAAAAGAGTTAAAATTCAAGGATAGCTGATATATTTCAGTAGAGATGTTTTTCCCTCCAAATCTTGATATGAAATCTTTTTTCTTTTTTTAAAAAAAGTCTTTGGCGAATATAGATGAAGTGGTGAATAACATTCGACTTAAAATCAGGTGAGTTTTTAATATTTAGACCCTGATATGGTCTGCATTTATATATGGAGGTTCTTTAGGTTTTCATCTTATTAAATTGGTATTGTAAATAATTCTTTTAATCAGACGGTTGGATGACAACATCAGGACAGTGGTGAGGGGACAGACTAATGTGGGGCAGGATGGCAGACAGGTGAGTCTTTTGGGTTCCACGTTCATAATGTCATTAACATTATGCCACATGGGGTTCCAGTCTAATAGGGTTCTAGAGTAATTTTTTATGACTTTCTTTCTTCTGTGGAACACAAAAGAAGATATTTTGGAGGACATTTGTCCATACAATGAAGGTCAAACAACATTGGACCCCACTGACTTTCATCATGTGGACAAAAAGCCCTACATTAAAAAAAAATAGCTTCTATTGTATTCCACATAAATAAGTAAATCATACAGGTTTGGAACATAAGGGTGAAACAATGATAGAGTTTTCATTTTTGGGAGAACTATATGTGTTTTTGCGCTATAATGAAATCATTTTAGTGGTTAAAGCAGCTTTTGAACTTTCCTCGTGGTAAACCACTCTGTCCACTTCACAATGGCTCTCAACACCATCGTTGTCTTGTGCATCTCTTCCATCTCACGTCTCTGGAAATGACCGAGGCTCTACAGAGTCCAAAACGCTGTCTCTTCCTGGAATGGAAGGCACACTATACTCTGAATTTCCCTGTTCTCAGCAGCAATTCCATTCCACATTGTGGTTTAGTGTCCTGCTATTTCTTGGACTAGGCTGGAAATGTTGATTCAACACAGATCCGTTCTTAATCTGAGCGGCAGGCTGAGGTGAAATGCAACCCCTTTATTGAGATGTAGTGAGGCAGCATGGTTGATACCTGCGATTCAGGGTTCAGCTGTTCCTGAATTAACAGCATGCACCGCTAGTGGAAATTGGTTGTGTCTGAATGGATCACCGTTAACGCCGGGCCACGAGTCTCAAGGCCTGTAACCTTCCGAGTTGTTTCCACAGAGCAGAGGAAAAATCCTTTCCCCAGATGGAACGGCGGGGAAGTGTGGATTACACATGTAGCTCAAGGCTAGGAGTAATGGTAGAGACAGAGGGAGAGGACTGGAAAGACCCGCTGCAGACTTTTTTTGTTTAGTCTGTGTAGTATTTATCAGTGAGATGGAGACATCCGTGTCTGGAACGGGATCCCAGGGGTCTGCTTGATGACATTTCTAGCTGTGTGGAGGAGGCGGACGGATGTGCTTGTCTTGAGCGAGTATTTTCACGTACTCCCCTGTGGTATAGAAAATGCTAAAGTTAGAACTGGTTATTGGGTGCCTTATTTGAGACTCAGTCGGGGCTCTTTGAAGTTTGGATGAAGCTGAGGGCCTGATAAATAGTATCTGAGACAGTCACGACTCACGACACAGATGTTCACCCTGTTTAAAGATACCTCTCTGGTATTGTTATTGTATGCCTGCTGTGTGGATCAGTGTCGTTTTAGTATCATTGAGATGCTATTGTATTTAATTTAATATTTTGAATTAGTTTTATTTTTATATTTTCCATTTTCATTTAGCAGGGTTTTCGCAGGTCTTAAATCAGAAAAGAACTTCTTAAATTCATAAAGTCATTGCATTAAATGATGCATGCACTACAAACTATGAGACTATCTTCCTCGGTATGTTTGTCTTTTTTTTGTTCAATACAGATATCTAAACATTCCTAAATCAAGATACTTTTACTTGGGTTTCTTGTTTTAATCAAACTCGCTACATTTTAAGAAACTTCTTAGAAGACAAGAAGACCTAAGAACTGAAAAAAATACTGAGGAAGATTCTCCTTTTTTCTTTTTTTTTTTGCAGTGTGATCATAAGGTACTGTAAAAGTTATTTCCATATTCTAGTGGTTGGAAGCTATTAAGTGGCTTAAGCTGTTTGGTTTTGTAAAATGAATTAAAAAGGGAGATCTGTTTGGAAATTGTTGAAACTTTGAAGTGTTGCTACTACATCTCATTGCCTGCTCTCTAGACATTATATTCACTTCAATTTATTCCTTTACATTTTTTTTGCTTAGTCTTTAAAGTCTTAAATTTACCTTATACCATAAAACCTACAGAAACCCTGGTTTTAATTTTTTAGTTCTAGTAATTTTTTAGTGATTTCTTTTAGTAGTTTTTTTTAATGCCTATTTTAATGTTAATTAATTCTACTTCAGTTTTAATTTTAGTTATTTTAGTGCATCAAGCTGAAATAATCTGAATTTTGAAAAATATTATTTTTTAAGTTTACATTTATTTCAAGTAATGTTTTTTCTGATGTGGATTCAGTGGAATAATCAGCTGTTCACCACACTTTATTCTGTTTACAAGGAAAACAATTTACTCAGTGTCTTTGCTTTTTCTAAACAATATTTTTTGTGGTTCTTATCAGAAAATGTACAGTGTGTGGAAAGTACTATTCTAGACTATTGTTAACTGACAACAATGTATTTGGAAACATTTTCTGAATTGGAAAAGCAGTTGACAGTGTGGGGAAACTCGTTAGATGTGTGATATCATTCATAAAGGAAAGTCAACAGTGGGCCAAAGCATTTGGTGCGAATTAATTGAGGACAACCCATGCTTTGCCTTCCCCTTTGTCTCACGCAGGGTTTGTGCTAATATACATTATTTTCCTTGCTGCAGAAAGTTACATATCAAAAAAATGGCCATGTTGTTGTTCCCAGATGGAGCATTCAGATGAGAGGTTTATAGCTGTCAGGGAGCCAGTTGGGATCAGGATGTCTCATGTAGTTTTTGGCATCTGGAGCTGCTTATTAGGAATGCCGAGAAGGAGCCTCCCAAAGAATGTAGTATAAATATTTAATCTAAACACAGGATGGAAAGTTTACTGCGTGTGTGTTTTTCTATCAGTCGTTATAGTCCGATTCCTGTCTGTCCCTTTGGAGTTGTTTTAGTCATCTTGGGCATTTTTTTATTTTTTATTTTTGGACATTGCATAGAATAAATAAACGTAACACTTGTTTTATTGATTTAATGCCTGGGTTTTAACCCTCTATTGCACACATTACAACAACAGAGTGGAGTATTGAAGTAGACTTTAATAAATGGATAATGTAAAAAAAACACGATGACCGCAACAGCTACACATCAAAAGTTGGGGTGTGCAAGATTTTTTAAAAATGTTTTTGAAAAGTCTCTTTTCCACACCGAGGCTGCATCATTTGATCAAAATACAGAATTACAGTAATATTGTGAAATATTACAATTTTAAAATGGTTTTCTATTGTAATATATTTAAAAAAAAATTATTTATTCCTCTGTTGGAAAAGCTGAATTTTCAACAGCCATTACTCTTCAGTGTCGCATGATACTTCAGAAATCATTCTAATATGTGATCTGATATGTTATCATGTTGAAAGCAGTTGTGCTGCTTCATATGTTTGTGGAAACCATGTTTTTTCAGGATTCTTTGAATAGAAAGTTAAATGAACAGCATTTTTTTTTGCAAATTGATTGCAATAAACTGCAAATTATGCTGTTCATTAAAACTGCAAATTCAAATAGAATTTTTTGTAACAATGTAGTCTTTACTGTCACTTTTGACCAATTTCATCCTTGCTGAATAAAATAATAATTTTCTTGCTGAAGAAAAAAATTCTTGCTGACCCCAAACTTTTTAACGGTAATGTACATCCATTCAGTGTTGCTTCTAAGCAATATTTAAGCAATTCCTCCTAAAAAATATTCTTTGTCTACAAATGTTTTAATATGAACGTTACTCACAAACAAATGTGAATCATAATTTGATGGGATAAATTTGAGGGCAGTTCTGCAAAACAAAAATGTGCATCCTCCACATGGCAGAAAAAGATTTTAAAATGACCATAGCCATTAAAATAGCCATTTTATTATGACCCAACATGCTTAATATCTTACAAAACAAAGAAAATTGTAACTCTGAGATAATATTGTACAGTAGAGGGTTAAAGTTAAAAGGGAACAACCAGGCTCTTTACTTCATAATATTTTATGCATTTTAGGAAATAATTACATGCAGAATAATTACAAATAATGCATGTGTGGAATGCTGTGCATGATTGACAACATAATCACAGAGGAAATAATCACACTGTGTCATTCCTGCCTGTCAGCAGCTGTTAAACTGTCCTAATGACCAACATGTTTCTTTCTCAACACTTCTACATATTCTTCAGTCGAGTCACAACACTTCAGGGAAATGCATCCATTACCAGCATCCATGTCGTTCTATAGTCTGTGGCCTACCTAAACCATTAGGGGGGGAAAACATCCTGAAACTGCAAATAGAGTCCACATGCGTAGCAGCTGCTCTCCTTCCTGCCAGATCCAAATAAACCTCTTTCTCATTCTCCTGATCAGCAGTATAAGGAGGAAACCCAGGGAATGTTTTCCAACAAGCAGTCCATCTTTCTAACTTTCGGATATCAGCTCTGGATGGCTTCTACTGCCATTCTATGGCACTACTACTACAGTACAATGTGGCCCTTTAAACTAGATGCATCCCAGTTAACACCTGGGCTCTAGTTTTGCTTCTTGTTCAGTGCTGTAAAAGTCAATACTGCAATTTGAAGAATCCTTTCTTAGAAAGGAGGGTGCACTGTTAACACAGTATGTGTGTGGCTCAAAGCATCTCTGTGTTTTTGAGGTGGCTTGTAAAAAAGGGGTAAATTCCAGGGGGCAGCTGGTGCCGGCTGTTAGCATTTCATTTGCCTGTGAAGGAGCAAGGCAAAAGACACGGCCAAACTCTCTCTGCTCTCAGCCCAGGCACGTCTCTCTAAATACACTGGCCACGGCCAGTATTCCCACTCATCCAGTGCTGCAGCTGCTCTTGAAAGAAGTAGTAATTATGCATTGTCAGAGTCCAAACACTGGCAGTGTGGCTGCATTGGGAGGTGCGCCACTGGCCGTGACTGTGCATTTGAGTGGCCAGGAAGATCAGATCCCATTAGTGCCGAGCCAGGAGCCTTGTGATGTGGTGGCATCAGGCGGGGCAGTTTGTGGAATGGCCAACAGCGCAACTGCTGCAGGCTTTGCTTGCAAGAATGTCAAGTAAAAACTGGTTTCATCAGGCTGTGCGGTTTGTTCCCCACCCTGTTGAAGTGCGGTGATCTTCCCGCTAAAAATAATATAGTGGCTGGAAGGTCAGGCGGGCAGGCAGGAAGCATGTTCCTTAAAATGTCATTCAGCCTGTATTTTCATATTAAATATGAGTTAATTATTAATTGCTTTTCATGTGGCGTAAAGATTTAGATTGAGTGTATGTTTTTCTAATCACCTAGTCTGAAAGCGATGAAACCAGCCCAACACAAATTCAACTCAAGCCAGTGAACTTCAGGTTGCTGTTTCACGGAAAACATCAAACTGACAGAGAGCTGTAAGAAAATGCTACCGCGGTGCTGTTTTTGGGTCATCTTAGATCTTTTGTCTCCTCTTCCAGGCGTTGGAGGAGGCCCAGAAAGCCATCCAGCAACTCTTTGGCAAAATCAAAGACATCAAAGACAAAGCAGAGAAATCGGAGCAAATGGTGAGTAAAAATAAGCCCTCCAGACAGGATCCTAGTCATTTAAGGCCTAAGAAGTCAACCCAGAGTAAATAGCCATTCACCACCCACCCACCCCAACAGACTGGGTAACCGAGGCACAAGAAACTGTGACATCCTGTGGTTTTTGTCCACAGCACTCTTTTTGAGCCCAAGGTAACACTGGCCATCTGTGAAAGTAATGCAGTGCAGATAAGAGGAAGGGCAAGGGAAGGAAGGCAGGAGAACAATAGCAAAGCTCTGTCCCTGTGTCCTCAATATGGTGAAGCGATATAAAGGAATGCATGATATGTTGGAACCATATAAGTTATTGGCTGATATTAAAATAATTTTAGTATTGAAAAAGATATGGATAATAAATAGGTTTTAATATTAAATTAATAGTAATTGATGTGCATGTTTATTTCCTCTAGTTTTACTTTGGGATTACCTTTGCCAACATATATAATATGTAATCAACAAATGTAATTATTAGCAAATCTCAAAATGAATGTCCATTTTTGCACTGTATGTTACTGTGATGCCTAAATTAACTTGTAACATTTAAAATGGTTGAAATGGTTTAAAATGATTTTTTTAGTGTTTAATTTATTTTTATTTAATTTGTTTAGACCGAGTCGTATAGAATTATTAATATCGGCAATTTATTGGTAATTTATAATGAAGTACTACTAATATAATAATATTTTGTTCAAAAATGTGGGGGTTGTAGGATTTAAATAAATTAATACTTTCTACTTTTAAGGATGCATTAAATTGATCAAAAAAAACGATAAATACATTTAAATGTTACAAAAGATTTCTGTTTCAAACGATTGCTGTTCTTTTGAACCTTCTATTCATCATAGAATCCTAAAATATCAGCACAAAATATCAACACAACTGTTTTCAACATTGATAGTAATTATAAGAAATGTTTCTTGAGCACCAAATCAGCATATTTCTGAAGAATGAAGTGACTCAAGACTGGAGTAATGGCTGTTGAAAATTCAGCTTTGACATCACAGGAATAAATTACATTTTAAAATATAATAAAATAAAAGCCGTGATTTAATATCACCGCTTTATATTTTAATATTAATTATAATTGCCTGTTTGTACAGTTTTGAGCAAATTGGCAACCTGGTTACATGAGAGCTTCTTTCGTAAAAATGAAAAACCTTACCGACCCCAAACTTTTGATCGGTACCGTATAATATATTTAATCATATAATAATCATATAACAAATACAATCATAATATAATAATTATCAGCCAAAATGTCAATATCTGTAATGTATCTAAAAATGTGCTTCAGGTGAAAGAGATAACACGGGATATCAAGCAGCTGGACCACGCAAAGCGTCACCTGACCACTTCTATAACCACCCTCAATCACCTGCACATGCTGGCTGGCGGTGTGGACTCTCTTGAGTATGTTTATGCAAAATACCTTCTCCCATGTTTAGTCCATTTGCTCAGTCCTAACAGTGTGCTAAAAGCTTGTCTAATTATGCCTTTGCAGAGCTATGACTCGAAAGAGGCAATATGGGGAGGTGGCCAATCTCCTTCAGGGTGTAGTCAACGTGCTCGAGCACTTCCAGAAGTACATGGGCATCCCCCAGATACGTCAGCTCTCAGAAAGGTAAGTGCGCAAGCCTCACTCACACACTGTTTATTTGACTAAATCATGGTGCTATGAGTCTGTAGATCCTGTTTGTTTACTGAAGTGACAAAAAAGTGACATGACATGTGGCCAAGTATGGTGACCCATACTAGCAATTAGTGCTCTGCATTTATCCCATCCTAAGTGCACACACACACATGAACACACACACACACACTGTGAACACACACCCGGAGCAGTGGGCAGCCATTTATGCTGCGGGGAGCAGTTGGGGGTTCGGTGCCTTGCTCAAGGGCACCTCAGTCGTGGTATTGAAGGTGGGAGAGAGCGCTGTGCGCTGTACTTGAACCCGCAACCTTTGGGTTACAAGTCCGACTCTCTAACCATTAGGCCACGACTTCCCCCAAGGTGATGCAGCACAGGAAGGAAATCTGCATCACAGTGGCTCATTGTTTACGTTTTTTTTTTTCCACTTTGGCCTTTCCCCCCAGCTCTTTGTTTTGAGTCTTTCCCAGAGGTGCTCTCTCTGGTTTGGGTGGTGCAGTCCCTGTCCCCTGCAGACCTCAGAGACTGGGCCTTTTGTTAGGAAATACACAGGTCTCCGGTCCCTATGATTCTGTGCTCCACATTGCTTGTTTATGTTGGATGCTCTGATAAAGCTGTTGTTTCATTAGCAGATGGCAAGGAAGGGGGTGTTTGATGTGGAAAAACAATTCCCCTGATTGTTCCAGGTTCTAAATGTTCCTCTGGAAAAGCATGTATCTGCACTTCCTTTTCAGTGCTCCTGTAGTCAAGTTTAACCCATTGGTTCATAAGACCTTTCACAGACGGACCTCATATGTTAAACGCCATCCTTGAGTGATGATGAGAGTTTGTTTGGTTGAGCGTGCATTTGTACATCAAGCGAATCCAGTGTTTTGTTAAAACAGCATTTAAGTTTGCCAAAGTACATCAGTGGTTTCTGACCGCTGTGTGACTCTCGGCTTTTTCTCGTCTGTTTCTTTTGTGGTGTAGAAAGAGATTATATTTGATGAGGGTGGGGACTGTGCTTAGGAATTCACAATGTAAATAATATTAGCCCCCCTTTGGTGATCAGATGGACTGATTTTAGCGCTGTTGTTTTGAACTACACAAGCTTACCACATATTATGAGGACAAAAAAGTCTTGAGGAAATTCTTTCGAAGTCTAATTGGATTTTTGTGATGCTTAATATTAGTTCATGCCAAATATAGAGAAACTGAGATGCTTTCATTCTGAGCCCGACTGTCCCTAAATGGAGATGTCTGGTTGGTTTTGAGGTGTGGCAGAGATGTTTGATCAGGGGCGGCAGCTGAGGGATGCGTTGCGGTTCAGACAGTGTTGAGGTCTTAATGGAGTTGGTGAGAGAGCAAATTGGCAGCCGTGTGCCGCGTTGAAGACTGGTGTCTGACTGGCAAACACATGTGTCTCCATCTCTCTCTTTCGCTAACTCTCCCTCTGAGTATCTTTGTTGTTTATTTTGGATGACACTTGTGTTGAGTCTGCTTGCGCCAGCAAATAATCCAGAAATGAAAAGAGCATCTTCTAATCATCAAGTCGTGGTTCATCCAAACCCTTTTGATGGGATTGGGTTTACTTTACACTGCCTCTTAGATTTCTGAGACTTTGGTCCAAAGTACAGTTTGGCCTTGTTAGTTAATACAATTTGAATTTACATCTGTTTTCTTACAAGTAGCTGATATTTCTGTCTCTGTTCCATTTATTTCCCCAGTGCTAGTTGTTCTAAGAGCTGCCATCATTTAGAGGGATCTAAGTACTAGCTGTTCACTTTGCCCTAATAGAGACTGAGACACAGGGATAGACCATGACTAGGGATGTCAAAAGTACTGGTATTTAGTTACAAAGTTAAATGTAGTGAATATACCAGTCTTTATACAGTATTGGTGGCATTTGTTTGCATGCTCTGCAAGGAAAGCTTTGTAGTGACGGGACTACACAAGGTCAAAATGCCTGTCTTGACAAAGTAGCAAAGTAACAGTGGGTTTATGAAAGTAAACATGCAAAACAAAATGTTTCTCAAAATATGGGATCAATGCATTAGGCCTTACAGTTTATATGTAGTAGACATGCCATTGTCATTGATATTAATCGAACAAGATTTACAAGAAAAGGAGAATCCTGCCCTTTATTGATTCCACTCACTGATCTTAATCTTCATTTCTAAATTTCATTGTTAAACTTTTAACTAAACTTTTTTGAGTTTAAAAAAAAAAAAGTTTTTACTTTTTAATTCAATTAGTGTGTTCAGTAGTATATATGTTAGCTACTACGGAGTATATTTATATTTGTTCTAACAGAATTAGTGTGAAGTATTGTAAAATTTCACTTGTATTGCTCTAGATTCTAACATATTGGTATCATGAATTTATTGCTTTTAAAACTCATTAGACACCAGGGAATCCTAAGACCACCAGGAGACTTGTAAACACTCACCCATCTGTTTTGCTCCTCCTCAGAGTTAAAGCTGCACAGAGCGAGCTTGGCACGCAGATACTGGCCGACTTCGAAGAGACTTTTCCTGCCCAGGGGTCAAAGGTACAGATGCAGTGCTCTGATGAAAAGATTATAAATAATCACCTCTCAGTATTAGTGCATAGCCAGTCTCTGTATCATTCCTGTGACGCATTTAGTTTGATATTTACAGAAATCTGGAGGTCCTAGCATTGTTCTCAGAGATGCCTGCTTGGTGGCAAATGTCCTGGATCCTCGAATTAAGCAGGAGATCATCAAAAAGTTCATCAGGCAGCACCTTTCAGAATACCTAGTGCTCTTCCAAGAAAACCAGGACGTAAGTGTGACCTTGTGCGTCCTGTACATGCTAAAATTGTGCTATACCATCACACTTACGGTCTGTTCTGTTGTTTGTCCTGAGTACAGGTGGCGTGGCTCGACAAGATAGACCGGCGCTATGCGTGGATCAAGCGTCAGCTTGTGGACTATGAAGAAAAGTATGGGCGAATGTTTCCTGAGGAGTGGTGCATGACCGAACGCATCGCTGTAGAGTTCTGTCATATCACCAGGTAATGGTCGAACACCTCACACTAATGCTGCATTCACATAATATTGGTCCTTCATCAATTCTTGACTTGTGAAAACCATCCATGTCATTAGTCAGATTTCCATCCACATTTTTATGCAAATATCGGGATATAGAATGTTGGGTGTAAATAAAATTTCCATAATGCCATTAAAACATTGCTCGCCTGAGGTGGATGATTTCTTTTTTGACATTCACATATTCACAAAAAAGTCATTTGCAATTGCACATGGGATAGAAATGCTTCTTTTATTTGTTATTTTTAATTGTTTTTGGAATAATTTATATTTTTAATGCAAGAAATTTACAACTTGAATGGAAAAATATATAGTCGATCTTCTAATTACATGTAAACGTTCGATTAAAGCTTCAATTTCTCAAACTTGTTTGTTATGTGATGTTGAATACAAATATCCTTTGTATAGTTATAAATATCTTTATAACTAAAGATTGTTACATTTCCATTCAAGTTTGAGTGCAGTAAGATTTTTATTTTTGTCTGAAAGTAATTAAAACTATAATAATTGTAATATTTCAGTAATACAATATTATTGCTTTACTGTGTTTTTGATGAAATAAACGCATCCTTCCAGAGAATAAAAGACGTCTTCATAAACATTTAAAAATTGTACTGACCCCAAACTTTTGAACCGTAGTGTATGTTGCTAACTACATTTTTTTTGTTAACTATTTTGTGTAATTTTACTGTTTTTCAAAGATTGAAAAGAGAATAAAGAGGTGTAGCATTTCTAGTGATTATGTATATTTTACTGTCTTCAATAATATTGCCAGACATGGATACAATGTGGCGTAATTTTAAAAGGGTTGGGGGGGGGGGGGGGGGGGGTTTGCATAGAAACAAATAATTTTTGAGTCTGGAGACATGAGCAGTTCTGAGTAGAGTTGTAATAACCGTAATTCTGATGTGAGTGCAGCCTAAATCCACATCATCTCCATAACCCTATTGAGAAAATACACCTGGGGTTTACATGTGCATTTAGAGGTTAGCTTGGAAGACTAGACATTAGACAGCACTCAACTATGGCATGATTTAGCAAAAGACATAATTGTGCGCAGTATGACATGAATGATTAGATGGAAAGGAACTGGTTACATGTCTGGGATTTCAGTACTGGTATTGACAGTCTAAAGTAGGCTGTGTGTGTGTGTAGTCTATAGTCAAATTCCTCTCGAGAGTCATTACAAAACCCTCAGTGTCTGGAAAGAACGTTTGAGGTCCACTGTAATACAATCTAATATATTTCTCTTTTTTTGACCAAGCTTTATGTAAGAATGGATACACCACACCACCATCTTCTTCCTATGTAGGCTTATTTTCTTCACAAAACGATTATTTTTCAAGCTGACAGTAGCTGGATCTTTTCTTTTGATTACAACACTGATCCACTGTGGTTTCCTTCAACAGCCAAACCAGGCTTCTGCACAAACTGGCCTATAAAAGCAGTGACCTGAAGCCTTAGTCCTACTTGGCAAGTTAGCTTTCACTGACAAACTTGTGTCTATGTCTGTTTTTCATTTGCTCATCAGAACCGAGCTGGCCAAGCTGATGCGAACCCGTGCCAGGGAGATCGAGGTCAAGCTTTTGCTCTTTGCTATTCAGAGGACCACCAATTTCGAAGGACTGCTGGCTAAACGCTTCTCGGGCTGCACCTTAAACAACGGGCCTGGGGTGAGACCACGCTTGCACTATGTTTTGGATGCCATTCCTGTTTGCTGCCAAGTACAAAAAGGTTTTACTGGGGCGTGAACATGCTGCTAATCTGGCGGTTGTGTAATGTTTCTTCTCCTTTGCTCTCTCAGCAGAAAAAACCTGAGACTCCTCTAGAACCAACAAACCCCTTTTTGGAAGACGAGTCAGGAGAGGACAACGTATCAGAAAAGGATGAAGATTTGGATAGAGTGAGGCTGCTTAACTTTATTTGCACTCTATTATGCAGCAACGACCACATTTTTACCACATGCAGTCCACTCCACCCATCTTCTGATAGAAACTGATACCGCATTTGGTGCCATTCCAACATGCAATTTACATTTCTTTCTAATGTAGTTTGATTTGACTCGCATCTGAACTATGGCTTGAATCAGGCACATATTGTCTGGAATTGACGTGTTATGAAAACATTCAAGGCACCGTGTGTTTAGAAGTCTTTATTTACCGTCTATTTATCAAACTCTTAAAGTGTACTTTAATAGAACAGCTTGACTTTGGCTCAGATCCTTTATTTATTGCACACTTATTTACTTTTATCTTCAAATTGGCAATGATCTCAGTATCAGGAGTTGTAAGAACATTTCTGGTGATTTGGATTCCTTAGAAGTTCACTGTTATCACTGTGATGTTTTCGCTATACGATTTCCTCCCACTTTCCCCATCACGCTGGTGCCAGTGCAGCACACAGCTCAAATAGAACTAATATCAAACTGAATGAACTAAAACTAATAAATACAATTAAATAAAAACTAAACACACTTTTTGTTGTTTTCATCCTACTTTAACAAACTTATTTTATTACAAACTTATTTTATTTTATCTAGTTGCCAAGGCAAAATTTCTCATTTTTATTGTTTAACTTGATGTACTAAAATAACTAAAACTAATAAATGTAAATGAATCAAAATTATATATACATATTAAAAAACAAAACAAAATGTAATAAAAATAACAAAAATTAAAGTGAGAACAAAAAATATTTTAAAAACCTTTAAAAAACACAACAAAAACAGTAAAATAGTAAATCAATACTAAAATAACACACTTTTTAAGAAATTCTTGATTAAGTACTTTTTTGCTGTTCACAGCCAAAGAAGCCTAAGGCTCCAGACAACCCCTTCCATGGCATTGTGTCCAAGTGCTTTGAGCCTCATCTCTACGTTTACATCGAGTCGCAGGATAAGTGAGTGAAATGTGCTTGAACATTGTGCACAATCATATCAGATGAGTCACACAAGTATTAGTCCATTCATTTCAGGGTCATTTAAGGGCCCTCCTTACCAACCTCCATTTCAGATGCACTTGGTTTGTGATCTTCCCTTTCTTGTACGGGAACTATTTGTTTAACAAATATCCCCCCCACCCACCCCCCCTTTAGTATTTCCCTTTATTGACTATCCTCCTCATTCCTCCCTCTCCGCCTCACCACTGAGGAGAAAATGGTTCCCATTAGCCGTTAACCACAAATGCTTCAGACAGCCTGAAAACAGCAGCTGATTTCTTTCTTTACTTGTCTTTTCTCGTTCTTTACCTCTCGTTTTTACCCTCTCTCTAAACCCACGAGGCTCCCAAGCAAAGGGCTTCTTGTACAGGCCCTTCTCTGGCTCATGTAACACTCTGTTGGCATTGCCTAAAGCAGAATGACCTTTCTGTTAACAATGGCTTGCATTATACCAGTTCACACTGACCTGTCTGGCATGAGAGTGTCCACATTCTTCTCTTGGGGTTAGCATCTAACTGATTACTCAGTGCTGAGAGAGATGGCCTATTTACTGACCTTACAATACATTGCTGTTCAAAGCAAGTTTAACACATTGTGATTTCAGTGATGGTTAGATATGTGGTGTTAGCTTTGTTTTTTAAATAGTTTTTACTTTTGACAATGCTTTATCAGTTTTTTTTTTTTTATTTATTTGTATTATTTGAAATATTTTATTTATTATTTTTTCCAGCAAAACGCATTTATCCCCCCCCAAAAACCTTGCAACATAGAATATTATATATATTTGTGTTTTTGTAGTATTTTTTTTATATCCCATAAAATCTCAGATCATATCCTTTATTCTGTTCTGTTTAACATACATTTTGCTATCTTTAAATCCATTCCACAGAATTATGCAGATTTTACCTCAGAATATGTGCAGCAAATGCAGCTAAAGTCTGCAAATTCCGTCTAGTCCTACTGGCATTAATCATTTTGTTTTCTGTCTTAGAAATCTTGGCGAGCTGATCGACCGTTTTGTTGCTGATTTCCGGGCACAGGGTCCCCCTAAATCAGGTACAGATGAGGGAGGTGCTGTGCTGCCCAGCTGTGCAGATCTCTTCGTGTACTACAAGAAGTGTATGGTCCAGTGCTCGCAGCTGAGCACCGGAGAACCCATGATTGCTTTGACCACCATCTTCCAGAAATATCTACGCGAATATGCCTGGAAGATCCTCTCTGGGAACCTACCAAAGTGAGTCGAGCCATCTGACTGGTCTTCACATGACGCTTTTTTCCCCGTCTTTCTCCCTTTTTATGGTTAAAATTTGATCCTCCTAGTCACTGGGGATTTCATTTAGGGTGTTATGCTGTGGTGATGCTGGGTAGGAGAGCGAGTGGTCGTCTCTGTGTGGTCTCATTTGTGGGGTTTCTCTGTGCTGCTCTTCAAAGCAAAAAAAAATCCCCACCCGTCGCCTTGTGTGGTTTTACCCCTTATTGTCTTTGGAAGTTTCAAAAAAGATCTTTGTTTTGGAGAAGCTGTCTTGTGGTTTCCATGCAGTCTTTCTTGTGTTTCTTTCAGCGGGAGGGCCGGAGGGTTGAGTTAGGGTGCTTTGGTAACCATGTTTGTGCATGTTTGCATGCAGGACCAGCACCAATAGTGGTGGTCTGACCATCAGCAGCTTGCTGAAGGAAAAAGAGGGATCAGAAGTGGCCAAGTTCACAATGGAAGAGTTGTGTCTTATTTGCAGCATCTTAAGCACGGCTGAATACTGCCTGGCTACCACACAGCAGGTGACCCATCACACATTCTTCATTCACATGTTACAAATAAATAGGTTTTTTTATTTATTTTTTTAATGATTCAGATGTCCTATATCATGTCCACAGTTGGAGGAGAAGCTCAAGGAGAAGGTGGACAAGTCCCTAATGGAGAGAATCAACTTAACTGGGGAGATGGACACCTTTAGCACGTAAATACCAGTCACACTAACTTGATCCTCAATGCCAAGTAAAAACATATTTGCCCAAGGAAATTAATTACTAGCTGTTAAGTAATTTTCCCATGAATCTCTCTGTTTGGCAGGGTTATCTCAAACAGTATCCAGCTCTTGGTTCAGGACCTAGATGCTGCATGTGATCCAGCCCTCACAGCTATGAGCAAGGTACCATATCGGTACCATAGCAGTTATCAGACAAGTTTAAAGTTTAAGTTTTTATAGTGTAATTTATCATACCTACTGAGGTTGGATTGGATATTTAATTGAGATTCTAATTTCCCAGATTTGTTTTTTAATTTAAATTACCTTCGCTGTTATATAACACTCACTTAAAGTTAATCTATAAAAACACTAATAATTTAAAGGGATAGTTCACCAAAAAATGAAAATTACCCCATGAATTACTCACTCTCAAGCCATCACAGGTGTATATGACTTTCTTCTTTCAGACAAATACAATCGGAGTTATATAAAAAAATGTCCTGGCTCTTCCAAGCTTTATAATGACAGTGAATAGGTGTTGAGAAGATAACTTAGAAGTCCAATAATGTGCATCCATCCATCATAAAAAGTACTCCACACGCCTGTGTGGGATTAATAAAGGCCTTCTGATGTGAATCGATGCATTTGTGTTAGAAAAATATCCAATTAAAACTATTATTAAAGCCCATAATCCTCTAGCGTTGTAGACGCGTTTTTTCATGAGAGAGGTGGCGTTTCAGACGAATGACTTGCGTAGTGTTAGCTCCGGTGAGAAGTGACGAATGCGGAAGCGGACTGGAAAGCAAAACACAAACCGTCACAATTAGAGTAAAACGAGGATTTAGTAAGAAAAATGTCAGAGGAGGGCTGTCCTTTGCTGTAAACACAACTTGGTTCTAGTGAGACTAGTATATTCCATCGAACTTATGCTACGTCCTACGGTCATCGCTGGAACGCCACTCTCTGTGAAGCACATATGACAGTTTAGCGGAGGCTATAGATCATGATTTATTTAAGGACCAATTCCCCTCACTATTAACTAGCTGCTTGTTAGCATACATATTACTAGTGTATTGGCTGTTTATTAGTACTTATAAGCACATATTAATGCCTTATTCTGCATGACCATATTTAGATCCCTTAATCCACCCCATACATAAACTTAACAACTACCTTACTAACTACCTTACTAGCACCGATTCACTTCAGAAGGCCTTTATTAATCCCCCAGAGCCGTGTGGAGTACTTTTTATGATGGATGGATGTACTTTATTGGACTTCAAAATCTCAACCACCATTCACTGCCATTATTAAGCTTGGAAAAGCCAGGACATTTTTTTATATAACTCCGATTGTATTCGTCTGAAAGAAGAAAGTCATATTCACCTAGGTTGGCTTGAGGGTGAGTAATAAAAAATGGATATTTTTTATGGGGTAGTTTTATGGGGTAACATTTCTAGTTTTCAGTGTTTTCATTGTGAGTTTTTCCATCTAATATTTATTTTATTTTATTTCAGCTTTATTTCAGTTTGTAAAAGTTTTTGTCAACAATAAGAATGTCCAGAGTGTCTTTAGAATATTTATACTAGCCTTGAAGTTGACTTTCTGTATGTTTGTACAGATGCCGTGGCAGAGTGTGGAACATGTGGGAGACCAAAGCCCGTATGTGACCTCTGTAATCATGCACATCAAACAAAATGTGCCCATCATTAGAGACAACTTGGCCTCCACCCGGAAATACTTCACCCAGTTCTGCATTAAGTTCACCAAGTCAGTACCGGAGCTACTCACTAATCAGTGCAACAAAGGCTCTTTCATAACACAGCGTTTGCTCAACTCCTACTGACTGTTTTACTTTCATCCATTACTTTCAGCTCCTTCATTCCAAAGTTCATCAACCACCTGTTCAGGTGTAAGCCAATCAGCATGGTTGGAGCAGAGCAGGTAGGTAGAGATTTAGACACTGGGATGCTTGGGTTTCATGGACCTTCAGAACATATGTACGTATCTTCATTCTTCTGAACAGTTACTCTTGGACACACATTCCCTCAAGACCGTTCTTCTAGACCTCCCTTCCATTGGCTCTCAAGTGGTCCGTAAAGCCCCAGCCAGCTACACCAAAATAGTGGTTAAAGGAATGACTCGAGCGGAGATGATCCTCAAGGTGGGAACCTTACATGCATTCACGGCCATTAAACATTTGAGAATTCGCTCACCCGATTCTGTTTTAAACAGGCCTCACTGATGAGAAGCTCAATACAGGAAAGTCTTTAATGATCAGCTGCTCATAAAGCTCTGCTTGGTGCAGCGCAGTTATTTACTAAGCTGTGCACGTCTGGTTTAATGAGCTCTCTCTGAGAGACAGGAAGTGCTCACATGCCTTAGCTTTCCTGCCTGCAGGCTTAGCAGTCCACAGTTTAATAATCCTCACTCATAGATCTCTACTTAGATTTACATATAGACTTGTGACATACAATGGGGTTCAAACTTGTCCACTTTTAATGACATATTTCTAATTGAAGTTTTTTTCTCAATTGAAATTATATTAAAAAGTTAATATTATTAAGAGAGAAATGTTGATTTGATCAGAACTAAGTGACTGGTTGTCCCCATTTTGATTTAATGACAGCCACATTCAGACCAAAATGTTTTTCATAAGTGATTTGTCTTTTCAGACTAATGTGTAAAAAAACGGCAGATGGCCTAAATGGAAATTTCACTCTCTGACAGTAGGTGGTGCTAAAGCAGAAAATCCCTGGTTACTCTGGTACACCGAGCGCTGCACAACTTTCTGTTTTTGACACCTTGTCACAGAGAAGCAGGGAAGTCAAACAGCATTTACAACTTTTCAAGCAGCTGTTCAAATGTTAGTATTTCCATTGGTGTTTACCGAACACCACTAAATAGAACAGTACAGACAGAGACAAGAAAGATGCTTCCAGATTCTTCCTCTACAATTCACTGTCAGTTAGTGAAACAGTCTATTCGTGAGCATCACCAAGTCGTAGTTTTATGTCACAGCAGCGTCTCCAGGCACATGACCTATTGATTGTCCATTTTTCTTCTCAAAGTGATGGAAAAGAGGTGAGAACACCTCTTCATAAGTCTGTTGCATTGATGGTATGCAAATGTTCATGTCTGTCTCAAAAGATGCATGAACGTCCATTTAAAATGTTTATCGCACCAGATTTTTGCATTGAACAATTTTTGGTGTGAACAAGACTTAAATCCCTTTTAAGATCAAATAATTTTCACTCAAAAAGTGCAGTGATGAATATTGCCATTTTTAAAACTTAGGTTGCATGATGATTTCTAACCCAATTATGCACCTTTATAAGTTCGAACATTAGAGTATGTCTACATAATTCAGAAGCACAAGGAAAGTCATGTTTTCCATGATATGTCCCTTTTAATGTTATGTGTAGACAGATGTTCTGGATTGACGTCTGAGCTCTATGTTGTATCAAATACAACTGGAGGAATGGATGGCTTGTGCCTCAATGGATCTTCGTCCCCCTGATCTCCAGACCCACCTTCTTCTCCCTGACCCCTGTCTCCAGCCCTAGGCATATTAGGCTCTCCGGGGCTTTCCTGCTCCTGGTCTTTTATCAGCTTTAATCCACCTAATGCTCATACTGGGTTCAGCTCTAATTGTGCAAGATCATGCAAAGATAATATTTAAAAGTCGAAAAGCATTATAAGAAAACATGGGCCACTTTGATAAAGTCTTACAGGAATATATCTTGCTCTCAGTGCCATAGTCCAGTATCTCTTAAACAAATTTTATTAAAATTATGCTGGTTTAAGTACTCTTAGGAAATTATATTACTCATAAACACGTTTTGAAGAAAGTCAACCCTAAATGCTTTTTTGAGTTTTTAGCAAAAGCGAACTTTATATAGGTTTTTAAATTGTTCTTTTATAGTATTTCAACTTGTTACTCACCATGAAAAAAGCCAAGGAAGCTGGCATGGCTTTAAAAAACTAATCAACCAACTTAAAGGGATAGTTCACCCAGAAAATTTTTTATTCTATCTTCAATTATTCACCCGCATGTTGATCCAAACCCAAAAGACTTTCGTTCATTTTCAAAACACAAATGAAGATATTTCTAATGCAATAAATAAAAAATAAATCTGAACCATTTTTACTTGATGCTCAAGAACATTGGTTCTCACAGAAGCTCAAAACATACTTTATACTTGTATTGCACAAGCACATTTTTTTGATCCATATTTTATGAGCTCTATGTGTGTTGATCATTATTTTTATGCGAATAAAAGCCTATTCATTAGAATTTCTTTTATAGTGTTTTATGAATTTTTTTGAATCATGAAGGTTTGCTGGAATAGGCTTTCATTGGTGGAACAGGAAATCTCTCAGGTTTCCCTAAAAATATATTCATTTGTGTTTCATATATAAACGAAAGTCTTTTGGGTTTGAAACGACAACAGTAATTGATTTTTGGGTGAACTATCCCTTTAATAGCTGAGTTATCTTTGTACTGACAACCTGATCTTACCACAACATGAGCAGCCAGATTTCACAATACAAGACAAACATGATAAACACATGACCAGTGGCCATTCATAGACACTTGTAGGTCTGCTTAAGAAACCCTTGCATACGGTGGGTCTTTAAAATCTGGTTGGCATTTAATGATTGGCTTTGTTGGGCCCCAGGTGCCTCTTAGGTAATTACCATCTTTATCAGCATTTTGTTCTGAGGTTCCTGGAAGAGCCGTCAAGGAAACCTTAACATCAAGGTTTCTGCTGCCATGTGGCCAAACAAAGCAAGGGTTATTTTTTGTGTTCTACTTAGTGGAACAATAGCACAATCATTTGCCACCTCAGCCTCGCTTTGTCATCAATCGTTGATGAATTACATCAGTGAAGTGCGACACCCGTTAAAGTGGTTTATGGGTGAAATGGGACCTCATTGCTGGTGGTGGCTTGGCTTTCCACATGATGCTCATTACAGGGTAAACGTGGAGAGTAATCTGTTAAAGATGTCTTCACTTTTTCTCTCTTTCCTTGGCTGGGAACGGTTTCCTGCCCATCCTTGGGCCCAAACCTCAGAGAGATGTGAAGCTGAAGGAGGCTGCTGCTGCCTGTGCGACGTGACTGTTTTCCATAGTCTTCTAGTTTTTTTTTTTCATTTATGCCTGTCTCATTCCTACCCCCCCATTGTGGCTCTTTTGGAAATGAACGGAAAGGCAGACTTTCTCCCCTCCTCTCGTTTTCTCTATTCTTTCTCTTTTACGAGGTAACTACAACAAGCCTCCTCAAGGCTTTTCCTTGGCCTGTCTCCAGGACGGTCGCTAAGTAAATCACTCTGTGGTAAGGAAGGAACGTTTAGAATTCAAGACCGTCTGAAGTGTTCCGTGTCCCACTTTGCTTTGACCCTTATCCGCATATCCTGGCTTATGCCTTCAGGTACTGAGAGTAAAAAGAAAATAAATAAAAATGGATATTGTATAAAGGGGAATGTTGCACAGGATGCTAATTAAACTGTCCCCCCCCCCCAGTTGTATCTGCCAGCCATGTGTTCTTCTGCCCTCTTACAAATCCTCTTAGTTGCAAGATGCACAGTTAAACATTTTTCCCCCTCCCAACCTTGGAGGGAAAAGAAACCGATTCACAATGCAGGCCTGTACCCCATTTAACCTCTTTTTACTGCTCAATTGAGACTCTCTCATTATACCCCACAAAAAATTACCGATGAGGCTAATTCAGCTTCATTCAAGCATAGAGTAATTATGCTGTTAAAAGAGCACCTTAAATAGACACTTCAAGTTTTTGTCTTTGTTTGGTGTTTTATCTGTCAGATCACTGTATTTTTTGTCTCCTGTTCCCAGAGTGGCGGGTCTCATGTTGTAATGTTTTATTTTTGAGAATTTGGAGAACCCAGCTGGAGTTTAACTGACTTGTTTCTCCTCCCCTCTCAGGTGGTCATGGCCCCTCACGAGCCGTCCGTGGTCTTTGTGGACAACTACATCAAGCTCCTTGCTGACAGCAATCCTGAGACATTCCAAAAGATTCTAGATATGAAGGTGAGTCTGTTTTATTTGCATCAGGGGTTTGCATCATCCTCATATTTCATAAGATCCCACCACCAGTAAATCAGGGATTCCACATAAAAGGAATTTTAAAATGGATAAAATCATGTAATATGTATATATACATTGGGGGAAATAAGTATTCAACATGTCAAACATTTTTTTTTATTAAACACAGTTCCAATGCAGCAATTCCCATGAAATTTTGACCAGATGTTGCTATTAACACAAGAAATCTATGCAGAAAAAGAAATCATAATATTACAATCCATAAAAAAGTTATGTTTAATAAAGTGGAATGACAGGAAAAAAAGTATTGAACACGCTAAACAAAAGTAGTATGGAAAGACAAGGCAAGGCAAGACAGCAGCTGATTTCACTAAGTAGCTCTTCCTCTCACCAGTGCAAATAAGAATCAGCTGGGTTAGTGCATGTTGATAGGTTAGAAAAAGGCTTACCCACCTCTGAATGCAAGTATACAAACATCTCATGATGGGTAGAGGCAAAGAGCTCTCCCAAACCTTTGCAATAAGATTGTTGTGTTACATAACAACGGTACTGGTTACCAGGGTTGGGGAGTAACGGAATACATGTAACGGCATTACGTAATCAGGATATAAAAATCTAGTAACTGTAATTCGTTACAGTTACATCAAAAAACAAAGTATTCAGATTACAGTTATATTTTGTAAAAAGTGGGAATACTATCAGGATTACATTTGTTTGATTTAAAATTAAATGAGTATTTTGACATAACGCTATATATTTAGCGCTGCATAGTTCCTGGTTCTGTTGACACAGCGTAAGCTATGCATGAAGACTCTTGCTTTAACAAAGACTACTCAACCAACTTGAACATTTGCAGGTACGAGTCCGACTAGCATGGAAATCATCATGTTAGCTAAAATGTCCTGTAGTGTTTGTTAGGGATTTAAAATTACATGGTGTGCATGACTGCAGTTGTAAGTTTTCTAGCCGAAAATTAGCCTGAAAATGTAGAAATTAACATGAGTGTCCCCACACCCCGGATCAGTCAATGAAATAAAGAAAGATCATAGCATTTCAACATGTAGGCTTATTTTAAAATAGACTAATATGTATATGGTGTGCATTTTTTAATGTTGTGTATAAACTATATTTATTTTTACTTGTACATGTTAAAGAAAAAAAATAATAAATAAAACTGTAATACTAAACTGTATAGCCACTAGATGTCTGCATAGCCTTTTATATGAATATACGGCCTGTAATATCTAGATGGTGAAACAAGACACGATTTTTACATTTCAAATAGTTTTTACTATAGTTTTTATTCATTTTAATAGTTAAATAAAATTTTTTTTTTTTTCTTTTTTTTTATCTTAGATATGCTTTTAATATTTACATATGTGTTAACTTCGAAGTAATAAATTACATGTACCTTTTTATTGTGGTACTTGGATTACGTTACTGAATACTTTTTTAATGAAGTAATTTGTAACTGTAACAGAATACATTTTAAAAGTAACCCTCCCAACCCTGCTGGTTACCGATGGATTTCACAACTACTAAATGTACATCACTCCACCATCAGTCGGCTATGCACATAAATTATTGAAAAGCTCTTTGAAATTCATTGGTCAAAAGTGTCTACCTCTTTCCCTCTTAAATCTATAGGGCCTAAAACGAAGTGAGCAGAGCACCATGCTGGAGCTTTTCAGGCAGAGGTTGCCTAATCCGCCATCAGGACCAGACGGTGGCCCATCATTGTCCTTCAGTGCCCCCACCCCTGAACAAGAATCTTCCCGTATCCGCAAACTGGAAAAGCTCATCAAAAAGAGGATTCAGTAAATCAGAAGGAACTTTATTCCCATCAATCTAATAATGTAAGTGCTCTGTCTGGATATTCAGCACGGCCTGGCAACATCTCTCCACTCCAGTTTTATCATACTGAGAATGGTGTATAAATAGCACTGCTATGTCTTCTGTATTTATGTTCTCTTACAGATCATGGTTTAACTTTGAGGCTTTCATGACTTGCATTACTATGAGCTTTATGATTCAAGTCCTTTCCTGAACTTAAAACACATTACTGGCATGGTATGAGTCATTTTGCCCCCCCCCCCCCCCCCCCCCCCCCCCCCCCCCCCCCCCCCCCCCCCCCCCCCCCACCCCCCCCCCCCCAACACTTTACAACACTAATACCCACAGTGTCATTTACTTTGCACATTTCTCTGAAATATGCTTGTACTTAAAGCAAAACAGAGGGCAGTGTGGCTCAGAAAAGTAACCTGTTGCTATTCTGGCACAAAGTCTTCTGGTCTGGGATTTCAACATCAAAATGATTTAAATCCAGGGTTTTTATAATAGTCCCCTCACTATAACAGCAAACGGCTGTGTGGAACTTGGCTGTTGCTCTGGGTAAAGGTGCCTGTGGAGTAGGAGAGTGAGATTTCAGGTCTCAGGTGCTCCACAACAGAGGAGCTTGGGATTTCCTGTCTCCTGCTGAAATGACAAACCAGTTGTTTTGGGTTTTTGAAATACTTTCCCAGGTTGGGGTGAAAAAAGAAACATGTTGTAGATGTTTTATCCCTACAGGAGCTGTAAGCAAGAAATATTTACCACCCGCGCTTTCCCATGGTAGACACATTTTCTCCACAAACAATAACTGTAGTTCATGGGAGATTATTGGAATGCAGATATATTAGTGTGCACACATTCTTTTACTTTGCGTCATCTGCTGTTCACTTGTGTAAAGAAAGTATTTGTTTTTGTCTATTGTTTGAAATAACTTATTTTATAGTCCTTTTAATAACTCATTATTTGAACTCTGAAATCGGTTTACTGTAATCTTAATCATTTATCCCATCATCACCCTCTCCTTCGTAATTGTTTATTCTCTGCACATGGCTTTGTACTTGTTAAAAGGTCTCCACAGCAGTGCATATCAAAGCTAAAATGTTTGCAATGAATGTATGATTTATGTGCCGGATGGGCTACTGTGATGTTTGACTGCAATATTATTCGCATTGATTTCTGCTGTGATTTATACTGTTGATTGCTTATAACGAAAACATTCCTGCCTTCTGTGAATTGGACATCTTTTTAATATCAACTGCAGATATTAATTATTGTCAATAAAAAATGTTGACTATTGGCTTTGACAAAACTGTGGTCTTCATCATTTTATGTATGATTGATATATGAATAGACAGACAAACTGATGGATGACTGGATGGATGGATAGATAGATGCCAGTGAAACAGTTTTCTTTTTCTTTCCTTTTTCTTTACTGATTTGTGTGATTTTTTACTTGACTTGCTCCTAAGCTTGATGTGAAGTTGGCCAGTGTTTAAAGGGAGGAACTCCTGACTCTCTGTAATTGGCACTCCAATCAGCAGTGGGAGGCAGTTTTAAAGGCGTCTCCCTTCTTGCAGGCGCTTGTAAAACAATGAATGTCTTTGAGTGTGGACAATTTTGAATGCAGGCATGCTGACAAGCTGGGAAACTTGCGTTACCTTCCCCGGCGATGACCCCCTGACTGAATGCGCTCAAGAGCGAAGCCAGGGAACTTTCCATTTTGCTCTGAATTTTTATAAAGCCATTTGAACTTGGCTACAACAAACACATTCGCAGCTTCTTCAGATCTGAGTTTCAAAGTATCGCTGGGGAAACGGGAGCGGTGAGCCAGCGCCACGAAACGGATTATCGACGATCGTTCACGGCATCACACAGCTGGTTGACTTTATGCGAACCGCCTGGATCTGCTAGCTCGGGTTGCCCCGCAAAAACAACAGAGAAAGACAATTTTGCGCATAATTCGATTTAACTGCATTATTTGTAGAGCTTGTGGAACTGCCACGCAAGTGTTGAGCAACTTTAAAAGCAATGGTGGGAAGACTGAACTTGCGGAATGTGTGTGCCGATGATCCGCTGGATATGAATTTGAAAGCTGATCGGCCGCTGGACAGTCCGGACTCTGGTCTGCCTCCGAGTCCGAGCCCGAGTGTTTGGTTACTGCAGGGCACCGGGGCTGGTACCCCGATCACAGAAGACGAGAACAGAGGGACAGCTGTGGTATGGTTCCTTAATGCAAAAATATTAACAAAATATTTGTGCTTTTATCATTTTTATTAGGTTATTTTTTTTAAATATTAGTATTTAGTTGCTTTTTTTGTTAATTTATTATATGTGGTGTTTGTATGCATGTATAACCAGTAAAACATTTTTATATTTATATACATTTTATTTATACTGATTTTAAAAAATATTATCTATAAAACTATTAAAAAAATTCTTAATTACAGGTTCATAATAATCGCCATTTGCATGCATTGTCCTATGGAGAAGGAATTGAACTTGATCCTCTGCCACTGAAAGAAATAAGGTAAAGTTTTTTTTTTTTTTTTTTTTTTTTGCGTGATTATCGCTGATTTGGGCGATTTGCTCGGGCAGGTGCAATTCATATGTAGCACTAACTTGTTCACCACGTGTTCTTACAGATACACGTCGTCAGTGCATTATGATTCAGATCGGCACTTCATCCAGGACGTGACCCTGCAGCCCAAGGGTTTGGGTCTGGAGATGTGTAGCCAGACGGTGTTGGCCCTGCCTCAGAGCACCTGGAGACATTACAAGACCCAGCTGGAGTTCCAGCCCCGTCAGCGGGTGCAGCGCTACCAGAGCACCACCATAGTGTACCCCAAACACACCCGGACCTTCTACACCACCCAGCTCAAATATGACGGGCACAAGCTGACCAAGCGCTTCTTTTCAGCTGTAGAGATGCAGGCTTCTGATTGCCAGCCTGGTCTTTGAAAGACACAAGGGCATCTGTGCCTGATGTTACACCCATATGTACCAATTATAAACCACTGCCTGCATTCATTGAGTCCCAAGAGGGGGAAAAAAAGAAACTCTGACTGAAATTGTTGCCAGTTGGAAAGGGGATCCCTAGTCAGATGTGCAGTTTTAGTTTGTTTTAGGCTGAAGGAAGAGTAAGCAACTGTGTTGCTCTGTTTGAAGGTTTGTTTAGGAGCAGCATATGGAGATTTGTATGTGTTTTCTCCATCAGTTATCAATGGTAATGTACAACAATGGTTTTTAATTGTATGTAGACGTGTGGTTGATTATTTAATGGTGAGATTCGAGTTTCAGATATGCTGCTCTGATCTTGGACCATCGTTGGTTTGAAGGTTAGATTTGATTTTGACACATAGTTGGCCATAGAGAAATACATGATTTACTAGAAAGCAAACTTTTGCCCCATCATAAAGTGAGAATTAGAATAATACAATGGTGCATTTTAGGTTTGGCTTACAAAGGTGCAGTTTCAGTACATATTTTTCACATGTTTCTATTTAACAGGTTCAATCTCACTGAGCTGTAGAAGGGTAACGTTCATATATTAGGGCCTAAAAAGTGTTTTCTGAAGAAACGGAGTATGTTAGTGTGTCTTTGCACAAGTGTGGTGATGAGTGCATGTGGATTAAAACATTAACTCCATCTTAAACTAACATTGTCTGCATATTTTACTACTGTAATTATCCATTAGGACACTTATGGGAAAAGAACATTAGGACACTGGGGGAAGTCGTGGCCTAATGGTTAGAGAGTCGGACTCGTAACCCAAAAAAGGTTGCGGGTTCGAGTCTCGTACCGGCTGGGATTGTAGGTGGGGGGAGTGAATGTACAGCGCTCTCTCCCACCTTCAATACCACGACTGAGGTGCCCTTGAGCAAGGCACCGAACCCCCAACTGCTCCCCGGGCACCGCAGCAAAAAAATGGCTGCCCACTGCTCCGGGTGTGTGTTCACGGTGTGTATGTGTGTGTGTTCACTGCTGTGTGTGTGCACTTTGGATGGGATAAATGCAGAGCACTAATTCTGAGTATGGGTCACCATACTTGGCCACATGTCACGTCACTTTCTTCTTTTATGCTGTCATCCATATTTTCTTTATGTAAAGGCTAGCTCACTTCCATAGCTCTGCTTGGTTTTAGTAAGTCATTCTCTGCATCGTTACTCGTGAAGGAAAATGAGAAGTGGGGTCACATTAGAACTGAACTTAGTCATGCCTGAAACTGCAGACTGAGGCATCTGTAGACCAGTGTTTGAAATAAATTATGATGTAAATAACAGCATTTCAGTTTAAAAATGTTTTTATCAGTGGCATTTCCCCCTATTTATTTCCTGTTCTTGTTTTAATTCTCTTTAATTCTGTGCACAGTCATTGATCAAGTGTGTGACACAAATGTGCTGGTTTTAAAATCTGTAGCTGTGCTGTGTAAAATTATTCTTTTAACTTGAATTCCTTTTAAGATGGTTATTAACTGTTCAAATAAAATAAATTTAAGTGACATTTTGTTGTTGTTGTTGTTTTTTTAATAAAATGTGCATTGTCCTTAATGTTTGCATTTTTGCATCATGCTAGAAACCAAGACCCAACTTCAAATACTAAGTAGTGCAACTAGTAATCTTCTCATTTGTTGTTCTTGAGAGTCCCCTAGAGATGTGAGTAAGTGTATTACAGATATAGTATTGCAAATAAGGCCTTGCTAGTATAAGTTTCATTAATACAAGAACTTTACTGGCTGTCAAGGCAGGCCAAGCCCTTCATGAGATCATCTTGAGCAGCCAGATACCGCCGCCTCCTGTTGGTTTTATAAATCTCAATCCTCCTTTCCTCTTCCACAGGGTCGTCCAGCACTCCCACCCACCTCAGACACTCCTGGGACTGTTTTTGGTGGCATCTTTTTAGATTGGTTGGGCCTGGCTGCGGATACCCACAACTTTTTGTGTTGTCTACTCCCTTTTTGGTGTTTCCAGGTCTTCTAGGAGCATGTGTGTCCTCCAGGCCTGTTCTTCAGCTTTCTCATGGTCTTAGGTGTTGTTTTAGGCTGTATACAGACTCTTGTCTGTAGGGGTTTCATCTAGTGTTGTTTTCCGCTGAAGTGTCTCGAGGGTTAAACCTCTCGTGATACCTGAGTGACAATGTCAAGAGACCTGTGATTTAGATTATGTTCATGTTAAATTATTGTGAAGATGCCAAAACTAGTGGCTATAACAGCATCTTCCTATATTCCTAATATATACCAAATTATTTAAAGATTTAAAGATGTTGAATGAAGCGGGACATTGTAGGGAAATGCTCGAGCATGTCGTATGCCAAATAATGCAAACAATTATGTTCCTGAAACATTGATGTAAAGATTAGAATGCATCGGTAAAATATTGTGTAATTTTGGTCAATAGTTGTGATTGTAGTAATACTTTTAATTCTGGACACAGGATGGCACTGTCGTGTTATGTGTGTATCTTTCTGTTTATTTGTTTGTCTGTCTATTATCTGTACATTTTACCTGTCTATCTTTCCACTGAAAACTTGTACATAGTTAATGTTTATTATACATATAAACTAAGCATTTTATGTCTTTTGAGAGCCCCAGTGTCCTCTCAGTACTAGTGAAACTGACAGTGAACACTTTGATAGCCCCTGTGCGCCCACCTCATCAGTACACAAGTCGTTTGGATGATGCTTAGTGGAAAATTGTTAGATATTGTGTGCAGACATGGAACTCAAGTTATTCTGCTGAACTGCAGCATTTGTTATTTCTTTGGCTTTGTCACTTGACATTGTTCTTCTATTTAGCAGGAATGAAGTGGCTTTGGGACAAGAAACAGTAAAAACAGAAAATGTGAGGGGTTTAAAGAGAAAGAACCTCAATGGAAACAGCTTCAGCCCAATGCAACGCTTCTTCAAGCTGCATCTGAGTGTGACCAGTCTTGGTGTGAGATGAAGACTGTTTACAGTCTTTTAAAGCCATTTGTCAAGAGAAAGGAAATGCAACGTGCTGAGGTGCAGATCGGAAAATAAATTAATTTATCAAGAGGTGAACACTGATGTTTATAATACACATTTGAATATAGTGCAGCATAATATCTTGTTCATGTTCAGTAATCCGAGCCATGACTTTCATCTCCAGAACAGGAGATTCAGGATGTTGTCCCTGGAGATGTCTGGACTAGAGAAGATGCAGAAGCCATCAAACTTCTCAATATGTAGCACATGATACCGCTGTTGGAAGCAGGTGAGTTGACAATTTTAATATAGTGATAAGTGTTGTTTTTGCACTCGGATCAGTTTTAAACATTTCATTTTCAAATATCTTGTTTCAGGAGAAGGTGTGCGACAGTTTCCTGTGTTTGGTGTGCAGGAAGGTGTTTTTGTCATGGGGGTCGTTGATGAACTCATGAATAACCAGAAGGGGAAGCTGGTCCTAAATGAGTCAACTGCTTCCAGGTGAGTTGGGGTTATTTATTGCAGGTATGCCCTTGTCCTCACTCATACAGTAGTAAATCATTGCACTGTGCTTTTGTGAACAGCTGCCTTGTTCTCATTGGACTTGGATTTCACATACATTTGACTATATAGTTCATTTCTGTTAATTTATTAAAATACATATTTTTAATACATTTAAAATGATGGGCTCTTGAGAATAACAAATGCAATTCACACATAAAATGACTTATATACACCATCTCTATAAAAAGCCTTTTTTATTATTTTGGGTGGACATAAAGTCATAAATGTTAGGGTGATTACAACTGTCCTGATATCATAATAAAAAAGCCTCATGAAAGAATGAAATTCTAAAAAGGAAAACCTTAAGTAGTTTGGCATAATCGTTTATAATTATATCTTTGAAGAATAAAGAAGAATCTGTTTATAGTATTATTTATATACTACTTTTATATACTTTTTTAACATTTCTATTTAGCATTGATTTTTTTCATTTCAGTTTTAGTTTTAGTAATCTTAGTACTTCAATTTAAACTGGTTTCATTTAACTGGCAAGGCAACATTCCAAATTGTCATATTTCATATTTACATTTTTTTTTGTTTTTTTTTTGTCTATAGTTTTTTTTTATTTCAGTTTTATTTAAATGATAAAAAACGTAATAGTTTTACTTTGTTTTAAGGAAAACCAATATTTTAACTTTAAAAATTTTAGCACATTTTGTCCGCAAAGTCATGTGGTGCAACCAGCTAAATCATGTGGTGTGACTCCCCCAAAACGAATGATATTAAATAATTCATAATTGATTATTTTAGGAAAAATACATTTTTACCATGAAAAATATATTTTAAAACGCTGGAAATGGCATAAAAAGTTTTTGAGAATCATATAAAACCAACATGAATACAAAGACTGCATTTCTGAAGACTTGGCACAGGTTTTTTTTTTGCACAGATTTTTCCTTTTCTATATTATGGACACCCTAATGTTTCATTGATTCATACTTTATATATTGGATCGTTATATCTGTTCTTTAAACTATCCATCTGTTATTCAGGTGGGCCTGTATAAATTACTATTTGATGGACTGGTCAGAGGGGAAGTGAAGAAAGACCATGTTTTAAATCACCTTAAACTGCGTTCAGGTCAAGTACTTGGAGCAGGAGTCCTGGCCCATGCTAAAAGCATTGGGGTCCAGGTGTCTACCTTTGAGGAACTGATGCTCTACTAGTAACTGTGTCATGTTCTGATCTTCCATGCATTGACCTGCTTCAGACTGAATACTATAACCAAGGCTCTAGTGGACCCATTGGGACCAGAGTCGCTCCGTTCGATGAAGCTCAACTATGGGCAGAGCTTCAGGGTTATCTGGCCAGAGGGAACCCAAAGGGGTGGACATAGAGGAGGCCTGGAAATGTAGATCATGCCTTTATGAACAAACTTGTGATTGGACAAAATAGATTGCAAGTATCTGACCAACAAGCAGCTCATGCTAGCTCATGATTTAGCATTTTACAGATTATATAAACATTTGTGTGTAGTGACTACTTTTGTCATATTATTAATTTTTGACTTCTATACTTTTATCATTGTCTTATGTGTTCTGTTTAAGTCTTTGTTTTAAACACGCATGATGTGAATGCAGCTCTATAATGACTGTAAGTGAAGCATTGTGAATTCATAATGCATGATATAATGACATTATATGACTTTTTTAATGGAAGCAAGCTAAAAGCTTCCTCACTTTGTGTGCATTAAGAATTTTTGGCCACATAATACATTTAAACTGAACAAATTGCATACAGAACTTCTTAAATTACAACACATTTGAATTATATATATATATGGGATTCAGTTTCATTATTATTATGTATTTTAGTAATGTTCGTTTCCCCTATGTTTATCTCCTTTACTTCTTTTTTTTTTAAGCAGAGATGTGCATGAATAACTATAGCCATTATGTAAAAATAGTGTAAAATAAGTTATTAATAGGTTAACAGTAAAAGTATTAATCCTTAACTAAATAAATTATGAAGTATTTATTGTTTTTTTATAATGGTTGTCACTAACAAAATATTTTTATTTTATGATGAAATGTGTGCCATTAGATGGTGCTATTTTACTATTTCTTATTTACTGAAGCGCTGAATGTTTTGAATTTATGTTGAGTCATATCTGTAACATGATAATCTGATAAACAATTTGATAACTATGACATTATCAGACTGTGTTTGACAGTTGCTAAAATTAAATCAGCGATGCGGTGTGCCAAAGACTGGCAATGCCATATTTTGATTAGCAGATCTCTCATAGTGATAATCTAGTGTTGATACGGAGAGGCTTGTTTATTTGGGCCTGAAATTGAATCTGCACTGGCTCTGACCTCAGCACTGCCCTTCTGTGTGTCGTCACCGAGCACAGGCCTTGGAGCATGGCCTTGTTATCAATATGACACACTGAGACTATGAATGACACATCTGGCATTTAAAAGAGGCCACACACTCCCTCAGGGTGCTCACCATCTGAGCCTAAATCACACAAACAGTTTAGTCATTCTTTACATTCAATGGTTGAATTTGTTCCTAGGCTGTTGGTTAAGGTGTGCAGGCACCTTTGGATAGTAAATGGCCATGTATTATAAGCTGTTTTAAATAACCTCTGGAGGCTTGTTTATTTTACTAATGAATCCACTCATTCCTTTCCTTCCTGCTTACCTCATAATAAGCATGCAACTGACTGCAAATCTCAATACAGAAGAGGCTGTGCTCTCATTTGATACCGGTAATGATTTTAGCCAGCTTTGCCCATGCTCAGGCATCGAACAACCATGAGGCTGAGAGCAGCCGTTATTAGATTGTGTTGGTTCAGGTCTGCTCTAATCTGCTAGTCAATAAGCTAAAAGAGCCATTCCCAGTGCTGTGTTTGCTCATGTCTGCACTAAAGCACACCATCTTCTTTAACACAGCAGCCATAGGAAGCTGCAGTATGGTCTGGTCTGTGAAGTCACTCAGGCACTAATGACCCCTCATTCAAAGCTCTTAAAAGCACTCCTGCTCACTCATTCTCTAGTAAAGTGCTTCAGCACTTCACTTCAGCCTTTGTAAACTCATGTCACCTGGCAGACAGAGGAGCCATGCAACTAATGTGGCCCAGTGGTTCAATGCTCTGTTTGTGTTGCTCACTTATTTGCACCAAACTCAATTCCTGCCTCTCCTGATCAATAGGACGCCCAATAAAAGGGTCTCTGAATGGTGATTGCATAAGGGTACAGACAAAAAGAAGCTAAAAGGCTCCATTCCTCCTTTACCTATCATGTGAGAAAAAGGGTTAAATGATGCACCAAATTAAGTGCAAACGCATGGGGTGATTTAATTGATGTGAGTGTGCTGTGCATGGGAACAAATGCAGGTATAAATTTGTCAGGACTTTGGAATAATTAATTTTGCAGTGTGATATTTTACATTGATGAATGTCATTAATTTATGTGATATTTTACATTGATGAATGTCATTACACTGGATTACATCATTCCCTGTAGGCAAATCATTTTTCTAGGATATTACACCGAGTGAATCTCATGGAAACATTACAAGATCATCTTTCAAATATCTCATTTGTTTTCTAATATATTCTAAAAACTGTAAATAATAATTATGTACCATTCAGAACTTTTTTTTAATGTTAATGAAAATAAGTCTCTTATGCTCACCAGGGTTGCATTTATTTGATTAAAAATACAGTAAAAACTATAGTATTGTGAAATATTGTTACAATTTTGAGTAATTTATTCTTGTGATGTAAATTAATTTTCAGTTGCCATTACTGCAGTCATCAGTGTCACATGATCCTTCAGAAATCATTCTAATATGATTTTGAATAAACATGAAACATTTCATTTTGTTATTCATTCTTACCGTTCTTTTTGAAAATTTGTTGTGCATTATAGAATTTTTGGGGAAACCATGATACATTTTTCAGGATTCGGTGAATAGAAAGTAAAAAAAAAACAACAGCATTATTTGAAACAGGATATCTTTTGTAACAATGAAATGGTCTTTACTGTCCCTTTTGATCAATTTATTGATACATTTACTGGCTAGCAGTTCAAACTATTTGACTTTGAAAATACTTTAAAATAAATCAATAAAATAAATATAAATCTATTTGCATTGCAGTAAGAAGCATCTTTTTTTTGCATTATGATAATCAAAATATGGCAATAGGGTAATTATCATGAAAACATGAAAAATATGCTGCTTCACCTGTTAACAAATTCTCAAGGATGGTTTACTTGATGTAAACATGATGCATTTTCATAAGGAAATGAAAAAATATTCTTGCAAAGAAATAATGCATGAAATAATGCATGGTACATAGACTTAAAACTATGCAGTAAATCCATTAAAAGTGTAAGCCTGTGACGTAGATCTCATTACAGAGTGACAACGGTGTGCTTGCCGCAATAATGCAACCGAGTCAGAATTCAGCTCCACCCTGCCCAGTATGGAGGTCCCCACACAGTCAAATGATTCCGGTCTGGAGCAATTGAAACCCACAGGCCTTTTTACCAAGCTAAAGCAAAACATGAGGAAGTCCTTGGACTCAACCAGCTGTCCATAACCCCAATCTCACTGTCATCATTAGTCAACTGTCGAAAACACCACCGTCTCCAGTTCTGACTCTTTAATCCCAGGGATCAGTGCTACGCACGGTTTAACTAGAATCTGCTGCAAGTGATCACAGAAACAGAGTGCAAAGGGCCAATAGCACTGACATCATCATTGTGATAATATATAATGGAAATATCAGCCTACTTTTGGACTAACGCAGATGAAGATGGAGTAAGGGGGAAGATGGTTGTGAGAAAAAGTACACTTCAGTACACGTCCCAAACCGTTGTCCAAAGATCTCATATCCACACAACTCTAATCCACCAATTAAGTTCTTGTGAAGCGAAAAGATGTGTGTTTGTTAACAAATCCATCATTATGACATTTTTTACTTAAAATCATCTCAAATGCAAGTCCATAATCCCAAAAATGCTCCGTGAAAAAGTTGTCTCATCTGAATCAGAGAAATATGCAACATCAAGCACCTTTTCCCGCAAAACAGGTCTAACAAATAGTCAGTGGATTTGGATGTGAGAGTACAACAGGAGATGGACTTTCTCACTGGGAATGTTTTTATTGGATTATGAACTGGTATTTTCACCAGAAGGGACCGTTTGAAGTTAAAATGCCTTGATGGATTTGTTTCAAATTGGACAGCATCTCCTCATCAGCTTCACAGGATGTTAATTGATTGACTGGAGTGGTGTGGATAACTTGTGTATTATTGTGATGTTTTATCAACTGTTTGGACTCACATTCTGATGGCACCCATTCACTGCAGAGTCTCCATGGGTGAGCCTGTGATGTATGCTAAATTTCACCAAAATCTGTTTCTGAGAAGACAACTATCACAATCTTTGATGGTTGAGGGTAGTACTGTACTCCTTTTAATGTTATGACTCTGATGCAAGGTTAAAGTATATCAAGGTATCCTAAAAATGTAAGATTATATTTTTGTGGAAAAAATCCTAGCATATAATAGTTTGCTGTCTAAAGTTTCATAAATCTTTAGGTGTGCCAAATGTATACATTTTTGGTGCTAAGGTAATTTGTGAATTGCCTAAACATAAGAAAGGCTTCTTATTTTCACTCAGCTCTGCTCTTGTGACACCTACGAGGAGGGGTTTGAATCATTCATTCATTTGATCCAGCCTCTTTGTTTGCCATAAAGCACGTCTTATTCCCTTTTCTACATTTTGTCAGGCACAAGGCCCATTAAGTTAGGCCCATTACTGCCTTGAAGATCGATTGCGTGCACATTTTGTCCTAATAGAGTAATTGTCCTCTCGTCCTGGAAAGTAAAAAAAGGGGAGTCTCATTTTTCATTTCGTTCTGTGGGAGGGAGGGAGTGAAGGCCCGCACACGTCGCAGCCTCCCGAAATACTCGGAAGCATCCTTTACGAAGACACAAACTTCCAATTATAACAATATTAAAGCACTGGATCCAGGGGCTTGATATTAAGAGTAGGCTGTGGTTTTGAAATGTAGTGCAGTTTGTGTGGGTTTGTTAGGGAAGTAACATGTGTTTATGTCACCATGCAAGCTTGTGTACATGCGAGATTAATTGAGCTGTTCATAAATGTGCTGGGTTAATGAAATAGCAGTTGACAGTGACCGTGCCACACAGGAAGTGCTGTAACAGGGCTTTATCTCTGTCACGCAGCACAGAAAGAAACACTGCTCATTATGTAGGTCACAAGTCAATTTGATAACTTACTTTTTTTGAGGTGATAAAGTACTACTCTAAAGAAGGGTCAGGAAGGACAGATCTCTAATATGACTGAAAAGTTTACTGACAGCCCTCTCGTCTAGCAGAATTAAACCTGATTGCAATATAATTATATATAATATATATATATATAATAATATACTTTAGATTGGTGACTAACAAACTAACAAATATTGTTAAATATACAGTTTTTAGATCTTGCATTACCATTTGCGTTTTCGCTTTCGCATGCACAGTGACTGCCAAATTTCAAATGGAAAAGCAAAGTCCATTTGCAACTGTATTTCCCATGTCTTGTGTTATGAGCCTGTCATATTTAAATAGCAATATTAATTACAACGTTTGCTTCGCGCATGTAATCTGCCAAAACTCATTATTTACAGTATAGAAATGAAAAAAAAAACTCCCCAGTCAAAAATGCAGGCCTTTCAAACAACACAGATGGCTACTATTTCACAGTGAATCAGTGTTTGTGCTTTAGACGCCAGTTTTGCTCAGAACACTAATGAATTTCAATGAAATGATTGTAAATCTGCCTTGAAAACAAGCATTGGGGGCTGCTATCATATTTGTTGGTATATCTGTGCCTTATTGTTCATTCAGCTTGCGTCCCAGCAGCTGGATTCAAATCTGCATAAACATAAAGACTTCAGCTGAGATTGCTGGGAAGTGTCTTCATAACATGGCTCTATATGTGGTTTTATAGTGCATTAGGTGCCGCTTCCTTTCCATTATGACAGCATGAATTACTGCCAGCAGCGCTCATGCAATTACTGCCATGATCGAATGTACTGTCCTCTTGCCACATAGTGCCCCCTGAGTGGAACAAAACAAGCTATCGAGCTATCATCTGTCTAGCAGAAGGGTCCTGTAACACTAATTACACATAATGTTCTTCTTGGTTGTGATTAAAACAAAAAAAAGAAAAAAATCACCTGTCTCGTTTTTCGCTGTGGTGGCACATGTAAAGTAGCATGTTTCTGTGACAAAGCGGCTTTTGTCTGTCACTCTGTCCCAGCAGTGGGGGGTGTAGAGCTTGCTATTCCCAGAACAGGAATATACTGGAAGCTAGAAAAGCAGATGGTGTTTTGTGCTAATGAGCCCTAACACAATTCACCTGTTAGTATCTGAGTGCTGGTTGGTGGGACGGCAGGAGAAGATATTAGTGGCCTGGTGAGAGTTCTTTAACACCTGTGATGACATACATGGATCCTGTTTTATATTTAGAGTGTGCCATGCAAAGTTTCCTATAACATCTCTTACCGGAAAGATCTGGGTTTATGTGTGAGCCATACATAATGAAAGTGAAAGGCTTACCATCTCATTCTCAGATAGACAAGCAGATTAATTGGACAAAGAGACAAAGGGAATTGTGTCAGGGAGGGGAGAGTTACAGTGAGAGCATGATGTACTGTGCTGAAAATCTTAAGCGTGGCCTACTACACATAAGCAGTGGTGTTAAAGAGTGCTGTATACACAGGGGACATGTTCACGGGGGATATTTATAGAAATCCTTCTCACCGTCATGAGAGGAGATAATCTTTGAAGTGACGTCGAGTTCTCTGTGTAAAAGGCCAGGGAGATGGATGTTCGTTTTCTAGGAGGCCCCATGACCTTTAGCATAAGTTCAGCAGTTTCCTACTTACAGTACATCACTGGGAAAATACTGGACTTTGCAAGAATAGTGTGTTAAATTGAGGTTGAAAAGTTTATTTTTTTTTCTTTTTAAGAGTTGATGTTTTTCATATTGTGTTTGAATAATCTGAAAAGATTAATAAATGCCGCATACACTACACTGTACCATTCATAAGCCTGTGGTCGGTAAGGTTTGTGGGAAGATGTATATTTTGTTCACAAAATACAGCATTTATTTTATTTAAAAAATACAGTAAAATAGTAATATTGTGAAAATTATTACACTTTTTTTTAATGTAAATTAATTTAGTGATGACAAAGCTACATTTTCTTTAGCCATTACTCTGTCTTCAGTGTCAGAAGATCATTCAGAAATCCTTCTAATATGCCAACGTGCTCAAAAACACATTTATTAATATCACAGGTGGAAACTTTTACATTATTTTTCATGATTATTTGATGGATAGAAAGTTCAAAAGAGCAGCATTTATTTGAAAAATAATTATTTTGTAACGACATACAAGTCTTTAGTGTCACTGTTTTGATTAATTTAATTAATCCTTGCTGACCCCAAACTTTTGAGCGCTTGTGTATGTTTAAGCAATATTTTATCTTCGTACACAGTATTGCCAGTTACTCAATTTTGCTCTGCCAACAAATAAAGCAACAGAATGAATTAATGAAGTTCCTAAATGAATTCGAAGAATGAATCGTTGAAATGAAGTTCCTGATAACTTGTCGAAAGAATCAATGAAAAAGCCCAACACTACCGGCACTGAAGAAGATGTATTGTATCTTGAATTTATATTTTTGTTTTAACTTGTTTATACTTCAAACAGTAAGAAAGTTTCACAAGAAGTGAAAAAAATATACCATCAGACAACATTCATTTGACACACTTGCTCATGTTTGCCTCATGTGTAAGTGTTACTAGGGTATAACAACAAGGGAAAGCCTTACTGTGAGCATCCCATGGGACTGTGCTTCTTTTGGCTTGTCACCAGATAGGGCAGCATGCGACTCTTGGGACAGAGATCCCAGATCAGAGGGAACAGAGTGTTTCAGTTACATGGGAAAGTCGTGCAACACAAAAAAGTACAAAATTAAAATCCCACAAAAAGTATTTAGAAAACAAACTAATCACTTCATGACAGCATAATATAAATTCAGTGATGAAATGACGTGGGAGGCACATGTGGCTCTACGTCAGTTCAAGAATCACTCACGAGAGCCATATTTAGTTTTTTATTCCTTTCATTTGTGCGTCACTGAACCACGAGGTTTCGAGTTGTGCTGTCTGATGTCTACGAAGAAATAATTTTAGGAAAAGCGCTCCATTGTGTTTTGGAAAGAATGGGGAGTGGATGTGTTATTCATTCTGTGTCACACTGACTGCAGCCAACGCTTCCATGCCTTCTTTCTTTTTACTTTGATAGTCCCAGTGCTTGTGATATTTTCATCACTGTAACAATTCCCTATGAAGCAGAGAGAGAGAGAGAGACAGTGTGAGCAGGGAGATTTTTTTGCTGCGAACAGCTGACTCAAAAGAATGTGATTATACAATTCAGCTCACCTCGAGGTTTTTGATTATGCATTTGCAAACTGTTACAAATTAATGTCCAAGCTTCTCCTTTCCACACAACAAAAATGCATGGTTATTATAATGCCAAGCTCCAAAAAGTATGATAAAAGTGGTTAATACAGCTTATATACGCTTTCAAAGTCTTTTAAAGTCATATGATAGCTATGATAGACCAAATTTAAGTTTTTATTCACTGAAAAGAACTTTGTTGGAGGGGAAGACATTAATTTTGGCTAAACTGTCATATGACCTTAGAAGACTTGGAATATAATGCATGAGCTACTTTTGTGCTAATTTTATGTTTAATTTTATCTAACTTTTTGTCATTTTGGAGCTTGCAGTTATTATTTTAAATGAAATAATAGCATAAAATAAAAATAATTTCACTTGAACTTTTATTATTAATTTGAAAACATTATGTGTGTGTGTGTGTGTGTTGTGATATAGATATTTAAAATTATTATGTAGTATGCGATAATTAATAAATGATCATTTATCTTAAATGATTTTAATGATTTACAAATGATGGAATTTTACACTGTAAAAAATATTTTTCAAAGTTGTAAATAAAACAGAAATGATTGGAGTATGTTTTACATGGAAATACTATTTACGTATTTCAGTGAAAATCGTTTTTTTTACACCAATTTCGTTCCAGTGTATATCACCTTTTATCGTAATTTATAGCAACTAAGTTGAATTGTATATATTCACAGATTTATTTATTTTTTACTTTTTACAAGAAAATTCATTTGAAATTCCCTATTATGAAATATTCTGAAAACAGAAATTATGCAATATCCATTGACTAAGTTGCTAAATTAAATTATAAATTATAATAAAGCTATTTAAAAAAATATATAACTATTTCAAAGAATTTAAATATTGGATGAAATATTCCTTTAAACACTATTTGCACCTTGACCTTCAACTACAGGCCTAATGTACCAAAACCTACTCTGATAAACTCAGAAGAAGCAGGTCATGGTGAACGAAGTCTTGTTTAAAGAGGAGAGTTTCATAAGCCAGCTAGACGGCAGTATTTATTTGAGGTTGTGGAGCTGAGCACACATGCACACGCACAATCAGTCACAGCTCATTTCAGCTCCCTTTATCAATCTGCACACGTTTTATAACTGATGTTGAATGTTCCAGCTTTCCACACAGAGAAATAGATCTCTTGACTCAAGTGACTTTGTGAGACTTTTTAATACTGTATCCCTACAGAAGTTTCCAAAACATACAATGAGGCAGAGAAAAGAGAGACACACAGTGATCAGAGAGTTTGTGTTAATAAGTCAGCTTTCATTTATTGGCTCTCATAACACTTTGTTTTCATCTTTTCTGCTTTTATAGTCTAGGGTTGATCTGAGATATCCCACAAAGCATTCACAAAGAGACAGGAAGATCAAAGAGAAGAATGAAAGTTTGTGTTGCACGGTGGGTTTGGGTTATTCAGCGACTCTCTCGTGTGCTACATTGAGACAAACAACCATCAGAGCAGAAGTTCAGGATTCTGCTTTGGTGAAATACGATCTACAACACTGCAGGGAATGGATGATTTGCTGGAACATTTGCTGGGGGGGGAGTTAAAGATCCTCTGCTTTGGTTCTGTGTGTACTGTATATGCAGATCACAAATGAGCTCTATGTTTTAGTTTTGTGATCAAAAATACAGAGTCACGATTCTCTAATTACCCTAGTTTTTGTTTTTAGTGTCTTGGAAGAACAAATGCAAACACAAACACGTCAGTGGAAATAGAGGTGACCTTTTTGTATCTTTTAGATCACTTGGCCAGAATTGTACAACAAACAGTAATCTTTTCAGCCCATTCATTCACTGTGTACTTGCCCACAGTGTTCTGTTTACCCCACATTCACAGCACACAAAGACCACTGACAGGAAGAACGGATGCACACATCTTTGCAGTGTTGTTGAGCTAGTAAGATGAAGTGTAGCAACAAAAAAACAAACAAACTAGGTTTCGTTCTGTGATGATGTTCCATCGGTCTCTTTCTCGTCTTTTTCTCCTCTACCCCATAAACAGCTGCAGCCGTGTGTTTGAAGTCATTTCCCTGTGAGGGGTGTCGAGTCCCTAGGGGGGAGCAGCTCTAATGAGACCTGATCTGTGGCTTGTTGCTCTATGGCTCATCAGACGTATTCATCACTCTGCGTATTAATCTTCTCTTCGTGAGCAGAGACTCAGAATGAGAGAGAGAGAGCGAGAGAGAGAGAGAGAGAACCAGAAAGAGTGTGTCATGAGGCTTGAATGCTGCCATATCTTCATAACATGTTTTCACATGTCCCCAAAAAACACACAACCAATTATTTTCATGCATGACAGGCTAAAGAAATAACTTTTTTAATCACCAGTGGTTGGCACTAACAAAGTATTTTGACTTTCAAAATCTGTGTTTTATCAGGATATTTTTATTTTGGGATTTCATCTGATCTTACTTATGTTACAAATTGATTTGGAGTTATTTTGAAAGTGAATTACTACAGTAACGAGATCAAATTAATTATTTAGGTTTTTATGAATAATTATTAAATGAATAAATATTATTATACCTTAATACATGTACATTTAATAATATTGATCTTTATATTTAGTAATAATTATTAAAAATACTAATGATTCATTATATCTTTTTTTACTGCATTCATTCACTTTTCCACCTTTTATTACCACTTATTCACAAATGTAATTTAATTAAATTAAATTTTCCATAAAGAAAACATTTAATTATGTGATTGATTGCAATAAATGTTGCCTTGCAGCTGACGGAAAATAACTTGAATTGCAAAAACATAATGAAGTAGTCTTTGTAGATAAGTATTTTGACTTTTCATAGTTAAGTACACTCAATGTAACTTTTCGTAGTTAAGTACACTCAACGTAAGTACTTTTACTCAACTTGAATGCAGTCATTCACATTATAGTCGGATATCAGACTCCATGACAGCTGACATTTTGTGACTGTTTAAATCCCCCATGAATGCCAACATGTGAAACCATGCTTTTGTTGCTGCTAAATGTCTTTGGTCGCCATGGAGATCTGAACCACAGTACCTTTACAAACCAGCTGCCTGCAGTGCTCAGCAAGCATTGCTAGAGGTAAGACAGTTTCAGTAAGATCCAGAGCATGTCACCTTCAATAGGAATTTATTTAGTACTTCAAAACCTCATGCTGTTTGTGCAATAAAATCTCCATTTTAAAGTATAACCTGCATTTCTTTAATGTCTGTTTATTGAAGCTCAGGCGGGATCTACAGAAGCTCATGGTCATTAGATTCTGTGCACGTCTATAACAAAAGTGCAGCTGGAGGAATACTGAAACTAAGGCCTGCAAATGTTCTGACAGTAACTCTGCTCTGTATCTGCAGATGGGATTATGAAACTCCATTCAAACAAAATACTGTAAAAACTGTGTGGCAAAACAACTTTTTTTTAACAAGTTCACATTCTTGACATCACACCCACCCTCTGAGATTATTATGGATGGTTTCCACCACAGAATAAAAAATTATTTGACTTTTCACCTCACAAATCTAGGGTCTATTCTGATTCTACTTATCATTTTTGATTCTTAACGATTCCCAGTTTTGATTCCAATAAGGTATAAAAACATCAACAACTGGACAATATCAACATTTATTCTGTGTCTTTTTGCAAAACATTCGGTTGCAGCTGAATACCATAAACAAAAATCAGCAGCCCTAACATGACTTACAAAAGGAACTTTTGCCTGTGGTTTTAACAAAAATACCACAGCAAAAACAGCTAGACTAATATAGATTTCAAATATTAAAGTGTTAAAGACAAGTAAACAGTCAGTAATAAAATAAGAATAAGAAACTAACTACAAAACTCAATAAATGCAACGACAATTTCAGCTACAGAAATTGAAATCAAATGTAAAATAACACAGCATAAGTTTTAAAATATGGATTAATCCTCATTAAAGTTACAAAAGTTATTTAGTCAATGTCAGCATTTTCTTTTTTCTTATGTTCTTTGATTACATAAGGAACAACCGGTGGCAACAGGTTTCTCAAATGTTTACTTTCACTTAAGACAAACGACTGTGTTATGCGGATAATTTTGGACATTTGTATGTCGCCCTCTCAGCACAAGAAGATGGGAAAGTGAACTAAATTTAGTATTCGCACACTATATTAGAGACATTGTACATGTGTGTTGGATGTGTGCGCTAGGGCTGTCAAAATAAATTTGAATTTCGAATATTCGTCGAATTCAAGATAAAAATCCACATTCGAATGCAAAAACGTTGCAGTGGCACACTGCAACCAAGTCAAAACTGAAACCAAGCCGTTCACACAGAATGCATATTTTGCGCATTTTAGGGAAATCTATCACCGTTGCACTCGCGTCTCACACAAAAGAGCCGCATGTTTAGAAAGCCATGTAAAATTAATGCAAGGTCAACTTTGAAAAAAACATATCTCGAGACTTTATGGCGGGTTTTTTTCCCATCCCACTGCAACTGGTATTTTTAAATGAAAAATGTACTCTGTGCGATTGGCTTTCGGCCCTTTGTATTAAACTATGCATACATACATGATGCTGTTTTGTTTATAGTTGTTTAAGCTCCTTAATTATAATTGGTTTATAAGCATTATTTTAAACATGCACTTTTATCACAGATAGTCATGTTTTATTGCTTTGAAGAAACGTGCATTAGTAATATTTTGCTCGATGCGCCCTCTTGTGGTCTCAGGAGAGAAGCCAAAAGCTTTTCTTCACTCTAACTGAAATTATGCATTTTAAATTCGAATATAATTCGAATTTTGATCACATTTAAGTAAAAAATTCAAATTTAGTTTTTCAGCCATTTTGACAGCACTAGTGTGCGCGCACATCCAATGTGTTCTCTTTCACATCTTCTTGCGCTTCAATGGTTTAAAATCACATTAAAATGTGCACACAGGAATTAATAAGTGTGTTTTATCAAATTCACGGTTCTTGGAAATATGATACCAGCTCCCGAAACCCAACCCTACAGAATTTTTTTCTTGCAACTTTTTTTTTCTCGCAATTGAGTTTTACGAGATAGAAACTCAGAATTGCGAAATGTTAACTCGAAACTGCAAGACATAAACTTGCAATTCTGAGAAGAAAAGTCAGAGTTGTGAGAGATAAACTTGCAATTGGGAGATAAGAAGTCAAAATTACCTTACAAAAGACTGGAACAAAAAAGATCTAGAAACTAAAGTGCACCTTTTTGAATTTGGCTGGTCTCAACAGATTCCTCTAAAAGAGGAAGTGTGTGTCATGAAGAAGACCAGGGAGGATGTGGCCAAGTTCTGAAATATCTCGTACGCCACAGTGAGATACTAAAATTTACCTTCATCCAGAGCTGTTTACCATTGCAATGTGTCTGCAAACCCATGGCAGCAGAGAGGGCCTTCCCTGCTCCACAGCTCTGCCATAATCAGACCTTTGCTCTCACAGACAGTTTGATGAGAGCTGGCAGCATCACTGAATTCTAAACATTTCTGTAACCTTCACTCGAAACAAAGCCTACGGAGTGGTGGGTCAGAATGGATCATTGTGCTTATCATCTGGAGACGTTTGTTTACATTCCTCTAAAGCAGGCGTGTGCGTCTGATGGTTGATGTCACAGTGCCTATGATCCGTGGGGTTCAGAGCGGGAACAACCAGACTAAGACGACAGATGTATATCCTATCTCTTCTGCTAATATATGAGCTTCTTCAGCTCTTCATAACATGTATAAACAGTTGTGGCATGCTGGCCGTGTGATATATGAGAGGAGGAATGGAGATAACTCGTTGTTTACTGTAATGATGGCGCTTAGACACTTTTCCTGGCAATTAGATGATTTATGGTATGTGCACGTGCTGTTTACTAGTGTCAGTAAGTTTGGGTTATCACGGTGATCAAGATTAATCCTGTTTTCTATTTTATTATTTATTATATAATCATGATCTGTTATGTATCTGGTATTCTTATTATAAATTATACTCATCTATTTTAGCTTATCTATTATTTTAGATTTTAATTATTTTATCTATTTATTTAAATTTTATTTTTATTTTTATTTTTTTATTCATTCATTTATTATCTGGATTGTCTAAAAATAATACAATAAAATAATAAAATACTGCTTGATTAAATCCAAACTGAAACTGGTCTTCTACTTTTTATTTTATTCTTTGTTCATTTCTTTATTAATTTCACCTTATTTATTTTCTAGATTGTCTAAAAATAATTAAATTCAATTAAATTCAATAAATAAATAAATTCAATAAATTCATTTTAAATCAAAAATACCTATACAATTATAGTGGCACTACGGCACTACTGTGGTTAAATGCAAACTGAAACTCCTTTCCCTCTGTAAGCGCTCTGTCATTTTGTCAAAGCGCTGTGCAGTAAAGCAAACATTTCTGTTGACTCAGTACATGTTTTAATTTCATTTTAGTTTAAAGAGGAAAGATTGAATGTTTTTTCAGTTCAGGTTCAACTCTGCATGACTTTGCTGAACGATCAGCTGCCTGTGCAGGAGATTTCTCATTCATAATGCATGCGGTGGTATTGCTCTATAATTCAAGCCATTATGTAGGCTTAGATTCAATTTGAGTATTTCAGTTGAAATCAGCACTCAAGGGAAGCGACCAGTTATAGACAAGCCATTCCCAGATCCATTAATGGGCAGCGGCAGTGGAAAAACATTAGTATAGAAGGCTTTCGTCATATTTATATGGCCCAGTGAATGCAGGTGTGTGTTATCGCAATCACATACAAAGGGGATCTGAATCATAAAGGAGGGCCAGGGCACAAAGGAGAATGTGATACAGTCGGGCCTCTACAAAGAGATCAGACAGTTAGATTTGTGCCCCGAAGGTCATGGCTGTTGAAAAACCTTTCCCCAATTTGTCATTTGGATCCTTTGTTTCCTCACTGTCCACCCAAGGAAATCAGAGGCGGTCTTTTCTTTTTCAAAGATTATTCTGAAACATTTCCTGCATAGCAAAAGGACACTTTCATTGTCATTGAATCCTGTGTGGGTGTGACAATAGCGGAAAACATGTAAAATATAGCTGCATTCCCAAAATACAATGTTTTTGTACATCCTGCCAGATTCCCAAGAGATCTATACCAGAGGTCTTTCATGTTGGAAATACATAGTACCAAAATTGTTTATCATACAAAAGGTACATAAAGGAATAAAAAATGTATATACAATTGGCCTCATATAACCCTATAAGCCTACTGTATCATATTTGATAAATTTCTAAGACCTCTAAATTATCAACATGATTCAAACTTTGCTTAAAATCCTGTTGAATACAATCTACATGCATTTTGTGTTCTGATTGATAGCTTATACTTTTACAGCAAGGAAAAGGCTAAAAGTCCCCTTTCAAGTTGTGGTACACATATCTTTTTGCTGTGAACATACGAATAACATTTATATGGTTAGTAATATTTCAAGATAAACACTTACTGGACTGAAGCAAGGTTTACTTGATTACCCATGCATCATTTTTTAGAAAAATCATGTTAAAACATGATTATCAAATATGATCCATTTGAAGAATGTTTATTTGTACATCTCTCGGTTACACTTTACTTGAAGGGGTGTGCATAAGACTGACATGACACCTTCATATTCATGACATGACACATATCATGAATATGAAGGAGGTTTTATGCATGTTTATGACAACTGTCATTAAGTGTCATTCGCTCAGTTATGTCATTTTTAATGCAAATATGACATTATTTGACCTAACCCTAACCTAACCCTACCCCTACCCTTACCCCTAACCATAGCCCATAACAAAGACATCTCAAACAATGTCATCTTTGCATTAAAAATTACATAACTGAGGGAATGACACTTAATGACAGTTGTCATAAACATGCATAAAAAACCTTCACATTCATGACGTGTCATGTCATGATTATGAAGGTGTCATGTCAGTCTTATGCACACCCCTTCAAGTAAAGTGTTACCCATCTCTCAATCATCATTGTATTTCACTGTGTCATATGTTTTGCCCATCACAATAAAAACTAGAGCTTTGATCATAAAACTAAGCATTTGATCTTACTAAGATATATGATTGAGAGATATATAGTGACAACTGTTATTTTTTTTGCATCTATGTAAAGTAGTCTACGGTACTGTCATAAAGATATCATGTATTTACATTACAAGCTGTTTTCCTCAAGTAGGAGCACCACGTTTTTTTTCTTCTGACTATTAATTCATGTCAGGCTTTAAAATCAAACAGCAAAATGTATTATAATTACGGTGCATTTTCATAAATATACAAAATTAGCAAAACTGGAAATGTGATCAGTTTGCACAGATCGAGAAACACTGGGTTAAATATTGTATCAGTAGTCATATTACCAAGTTAAAAGTGAATTTATGCCAAAGTAGTAGAATTTAATTAGATGCACAGCCTTTGACTGCAAAAACAAAATATAGGAAGTTTTCTCCAGGACATGGTGAACTGTCCCTTAAATAGTGCATGAATTGGGGGAAAAATAATAAATAAAAATTCAAACATTTGTATTATTTAATAAAAAAATAAAATAAATGGTGCATAAAATATTCTTAAGTACCATGAAATCCCCACAAAATACAGAATATCAAGAAAAATATTACTGAATTAAAATGTAGTATATTTAATTCATTGAGGTTACACTCAGGGTTTGTTAGACAACAATAATCCAACGCCTTTACACAATCTCTCCATTTTGTAACAATCCCACACACAATACAATGTAATCCCCAATCCATATTTTCTCTGTTCCACATGAAAGCAGCAATCACGCTGGAGTGACCAGGTTAAATGTGAAAGGAAACAGATTTTGTTGCATGTAGAGCTTAAGCCTTAATGTCAAACAAACAAAGCTTAATGTCACATGGTGCCTGTAATCCTGATGCTTGGTTTGCACAGCACTATAAAAACGTAGCTGGCATTAATGGGACAATTTCAGTGTCTATTCTGAAGGCATTAAGAATACACTGAGAACAATAGCTCAAGTGGTGCCAGCAGTGACTAGGCAACACACCCAACTGGAGTTGTGCCATATATAGGCTTTGTTTATTGCATTACAACTCCCCACTCATTCAGCCATAATGCATTTAGAATTTAATTTTTTTTTTTTTTTTCTGGATCAGACTACGTTTAAACACATTAGAGGGTCACATAAAGCTAATATAATATAAATATGAGGTTATTCTGTGGCTATGAACTAAATTAAAGCAATTTGCCACCTACTTCCAATCTGTCAAAACTTTTCATAACTCTAAAACTAGTAAACTTCCCTATTTTTATCTTAGCAAAATTGTAAGCAATGATTGAACTAAAATTCAATTAGGCTATTTGTATTCTTTTGTGTAGCCTACTTCTAACTTGTGTGCGGTTTATAGTTTTAGTAAATTTCATCATGTTTCTTTTCTTAAAGGTGCACTCTGTACATTTTGTTTAGGTGGTTTTATTCATCCCATAATAATTAATGTTTTGTTTTTTAACTGGCTGGTCATTAACTTGCTAAGCTGTGACTGTCATGTGCTTGTTTGCCTTCATTTGTCCTTTATTTGTGAGCGGTTTGTCACTCAATGGTGTGACCATGTACATTGTGTTTGTTATAAAATTAGCTTGTTTTATGTACATGTTTATGCTCTGTAAAACAGTTTAACACTGGCGGAACGTGCTTTCTAAAAATTAAACGTATTATTATTAGTAATAGTTGTAGCTTAGTCAACTGAACACGGCTGGTCATGGGACGTAAACAGCAACGTCCATGAGGGGGCGACCCGCTGCATGTAAAATTGTCTTTAGAACACTAGTAGCCCATATTTTGTTTTCAGTTTATGTGAGTAGGCTATATATAATTTTAATAATATTTCTAAAAAAGTGTTGTTAATTTTTATGTGTAAAACTTACCCTACCAGAGTTGAATTTGCTTTAAATACAAGTAATCCAAGCATTTAGGCTAATCAACAACAGCTGTTAGGAAACACGATTAAAAGACAGACAAGTCCGATTTATTACAGCATCAGCCTAAAAGTATTGCAGATGAATAATATCTTCTGGAGAGGGCGTTCCTTCTCTACGACAGGGATGATTCACGGGCTCGAGCCAGTGTGTGATGCGACCCCACACAGAAAACTAGCTGACAATCATTCATTACAATAGCTGCTCTGTGGCAGACCACTGAACTGAGCACAAAAATGCCACAAGACTGCATGAGTCTGACAGGCAGATGCAGGTGAAGAGTTGACTGCGAAAGAGGATCTATTGCATAATCAGACGGAGCACAAAGAGAGGCAGCGATGGGCGCTTCATTTTGAACTATGGCAGCAACACACCACATTATTCTGACATAAATTTAGATTATGGGCAAACGTGTCATATTGGAGAACAGCGACGAATTATTGGATACGAGGATAAAACCCATCCAGCCTCAAAACTTTGAAGTTTATTTAGTCGCTACCAGAGGGTGCATACATTTTTAGGCTGCTACCTGTGCAGTGTGCTATCAATTAACACCAAACTGACTCGCATGTCATTTGGTAGGGGTTTTAAACCAACCTCGGAAGCTTTTGGAGGTAGGCTATTTGTTTGTGCAGGTTTCTCAACCGCAGTCTCAGAAGCCGTTCAAATGCTGGAATGGATTGGTGCTGCTTGTTTTATGATTTTAATGGCCATACTCTGGCCAGTGGTGAAGTGTATTGGAGCGGAGAGTCACTCCACGCTGCTACTTCCACGGCGCGAGAGCAAAAGATCCGCGGAGAGATGCGACTCGAAAATAGAGGGACAAGGTGAATCAGACGCGGTCGCCTTGATATGCAAACCCTCTGCACTGGCAAACTACCTTCTCAAACATTGCATGAGTTTTTGCAAGTCTCTATCGATACCAAAATGGAACTGGCGAATGAGTTCGTCTTTACAGACTCTCTTCGGCGCTTTGTGGTCGTTTGACTGTCCTGTGCATTTCATCCGAGATCATTTGCAACTGAGTGATGATGGACTCGTGGCGTTAGACTGGGCTGTTGTTGGTGCAGCGCATCACAAGAGGCGCAGGACTTCCAGTAATTCCACAAGTCCAGTTCTGCTCATCATTCCCAACTCTTTTGGGAAAATCACCAGGAATGTGCTGAAGGTACTTGTCTTTTTGAAATATCTATATATTAAATACTGCACTTTATATTTAATTTGGTCTGTTTATGTCATCCAGTCCATTCCCCCACCCGCCCTCTTTCCGCTGACTCCACTAGAAGATCAAAATTAACCAGCTTAGTTTACCTTTTACGCGTTTGGTCTTTTAACACATGTAGATGAAGTTCCATATATATAGCTATCACTTAGCATGGGATTATTCGATTTATTTGTTTAAAAGCATTTCTCCTTTGACCCCATATTAAAAAGAATCAAAAGGACCGGTTATGACCTTTAACTTTTGGCATTTTGGCATGTTATGCTGCTTAACAAATTCATGACTCAAATTTGACCTGACACCAGTTCTCATTTTTATTTTTACCGCGCTATTACCAAGTGTGTGGTGGTCAGGGCTGAAGAACCCTTTGGTGTTACATTTCTCCCTTAAAACACTATCGCTGATGCCAAAATGGCTACAGCATGTTCTACATGGCCTGTACTAGAGCCTTTTTGCTGTTTGTGATGTCCAAGTTGTCGTGCCAATCATGTTGCTCTAATCCGAATGAGCAACTTTTGATTTTTAGGAGTCAAAATAAGTTTTTATGGTTGTGGCTGAAGGAAGTACTGGGTGTGATCACCCAGACACACAAGCTGGGCGCTAAAAAGGTGTTTTTCAGTCTGGTCCAGATATTGTGCATGTACACGTGATGCCTCTATAAAAATGAGATTGGCTCACATGTGAAACCGTTGTATTGTCCACATATACCGTCTATGATAAATGGGGTTATATGGGGTGGAGTTATATTTAATAGTCATGAGAAACATTGTTACTGTACTGAAAGGGTTCAATAAATGTGCTTTGAATGAGGCTGCATTATGCACCGTCTGAATTTAAAACTGAAGCAATTTAATTAACAGAAAACAATGCATTACAATCAAATGTAAAGGTATTAATCCTCATGGGCAAGTAGCAAATTAATATTGAGGATACAGTATGAAACTGGGGTATAGTATATGTGAAGTGAATCTGTTTTGTTTGACTGTTTTGCGTTAAAGAGAAAATGCTGCATGACTTTTTCATTATCTATATAGCATGATAGAGCCCCTCTCTGACTCTTTGCAGCAGAGTCAGAAGTGAGTCATTCCTTCTCACCCAGTTTGGAGCTCACTCCATAATCCAGACCTAAAGATCCAGGCAACTTTAAAGGGGTCATATGATGTTGCTAAAAAGAACAGTATTTGGTGTAATGAAATGTGTTTTTATTTCGTTTTAACGGTTAAAAAACATTATTTTTCCACTATCCTGTAGGCAGTATTCGTTTCTTCCTCTTTGCCCCGCCTTTCTTGGAAACTGTCCGATTTTACAAAGCTCCGGTCCTGAAAAGCGAGGTGTTTTGTGATTGGCCAGCTATCTAGTGCGTTGTGATTGGCCGAATACCTCAAGCGTGTGATGGAAATGTTATGCCCCTTACCATGCTGTGATGCTGTCTCCCGGAGCGACGAGACAAAAACATTAAAACCCATTATAAACAAGGCATTTGTTGCATCCAGTGGGACATAATTACAGATTATAATGACATATACTGTCTTTTTACCCGTTGTTGCATCGCGCCTCATAAACCTAAAACCATGTCTGCATTTGTGATTGGAGAAATGACAAACAACAAGCGCTACTCTACACTGCTCAAAATTCGCGTTTGAATCATCAGTGGCAGATTCTTTAATATAAAAAACGTACTTACAGGCTGTGAGTCAGCATTATTTGTCAGAACACCGGCATTGTAGTCTGCTCTACCAAGATCAGGAAACGGTCCTCCATAAAATGCGCTGCACACATCTGAATATTTGGGTTGAAGTGTTCTGGAACAGTGTTGTAAATACAACTTAACCACTGATTTCTAGTCGTGTCCTCTTTTGGAAGGCCAAACAAAGTATTTTTGCTTTCGCAACGATACAAAGTGTCTTCACAACATGGCGGCGGTGGCAGCAACAATAAAGTTATGCCTTCTTTCTTTGCGTGAAACATTTGGGCGGCGTTATGCAAATCTTCCCACATCGTGACATAGACATGTGGGGGCGTGTTTAAACGAGGTGTTTTAGGAGGGCGTGGACCAGTCTTAACTTTAGAGACTTTAGTCTTTGCAACTTTAGGGATCTTATCTATTCACGAACAGCTTGTAACACTCCAAAGAGAAGGGAAAACTTGAAATCGCATCATATGACCCCTTTAAGTAAACTCATGAGCTTTTTTACACTCCATCATAGACGATTCCCAGAGAAATATACTCTGTGCTCACCGGAACTTTGTTAGCTGTGCATTGTGGAGAATATAATCAGTGTGTCAGCAGGCTCCTCTGCTCCTTCTTTTTGTGCGGGGCATGACTGAGAGCAGTGATGGTGAATGTATCTTTGTAGACAGATGGCATATAAGAGGCAATTGTTGTAAGTCAAATGCCAAGTAGTGAGATATTTGCTCAACCACGTTTTGTACGTTTTTTTGTGGAAAAACTATTTGTGACACGGCCATGATTAGACTGACTACAAATTAGTAGAGACTCAACTTATTTTTTATAGAACAATGAAATAATGCATATGGTTCCCTTTCAGTTTTATAGATTTGGCAGGGTCTGTTTCAAGGCCGTAAAATGTAAGTCTGTATGTATGTTCAAATAGACACATTTTAAGGTGTCGGTTGGGGTTGAGTGCTAGTCCACTCCAATTTCCTTGTGTTTCAGATAAATGTTATTTACAAGGTGATCACTGCATGATAGGCGAGAGGCTGCACTCAATTTGCACAGTGCAAAGCAACACTGTACTGCAGTAAGAGCTAGTGTGTTTCCTGGCTGTTGAGGTCATTGACGTAAGTAAGGGGTATGAAAATACTGTGGTGAGAGGCAGATCCTGTTTCTACATGAAGTCATATTCATTTGCATCTTGGAACAATTAGACATTTGCCATCACGAATAGAGTAGAAGAATTACTGTGCTTTTTCATATTTGTTTTTTAGTCTTTTTGTTATTGTACCCCTAATAAGAGCATATAAGGATGACAGAAAATAATAGAGTGAAGAGGAATAGGATGGGCATGTGTATCAAACCATATTTGAAACCTTATTTCTCATATGAGCACCACAACTCACTGTGTCTGGCCAAGTTATGATATATTGATATTAGAGAAAAAGATCAGCACACTTGCTCTTGGAGATGAATCCTAAATTTTTAGGTACAGTATACAGTACACAATATATTGGTATCTTTTTGGGCATGTTCAATTTATTTCTTACATTTTATATTTTTTTCCATCTAATGCTCACTTAAATTGAATCCTTAAAATTCTATTAGTAATAATTGAATAACCGTATTAAATGTAATATTTAGCAAATCTCAGAATGAATATTTATTTTTCATAACTGTACATTGTGATGCCTATAGATTTACTTAAGGATTTAAAATTATTGATGTTAGTAGGATCTCATTTTTTTATGGTATAGAATTGTATCATCAGTCAGTACTTCAGCTCCACCTCAATGTGCTTCTATGTATTAATTATTCAAAATCATCTTATATTTTCCTTGATCTCACTTTAAGGTTATAGGAAATTGTGATATTTTGATATTTTGTTGGATTGCTTATAAGGATTCTTCAGACTTGTGGAATTTGGCAGCGGTGTTGCTGGTCCTTCCATCAAGGAACAGAATATAGCACAACCCTGATGTTAACACAATTCAGCGACAGAAACTACTGACCACATTGTAGCAAAATATACTTTTATGTATATATCTCTTATATTATATATATTTATATAGTTTTCCTGGCTGCTCCTGCTTTAAATGAACTGAAATGTGTATATGTTAGAATATTTATTTTTACATTAACCCAAGGCTACTGATTACAGGTGTGGATAAGACTCAAGCAAAACATCTCTGTTTATATGCACAAGTTTGACCCCTGTGTGCTGTATCTGGCATGTGACGGTTTCTGTTTTTTTCTTCTCAGCTCTGTGAGGCAGCTCTGAGTCACGGCTACCTTCCTGTGATCTTCAACCGCCGGAGTCAGAACAGGACGCCGCTCTGTACTGTGAAGCTGCAGCAGTTCGGTGACCCGACTGACCTGAGGGAAGCGGTGCGCTACATTCGGTACCGACAGCCAGCGGGTCAGATCTACACCGTGAGTGAGAGCACCGGTTCAGGACTCTTGCTGTCCTACTTGGGCGAGTGCGGCTCCTCCAGCTACGTGACTGCTGCGGCCTGCCTGTCTCCGGTTTTCCGCTGCCAGAGCTGGTTTGAGAGTGGCCCGACCTGGCTGTTCCACTGGGCTCTCCTGCTTTACCAAAAAATCTGCCTCAGCAGGTAGGGTTAAATGAAGGATGTCAGTTTTTCCATTTCCTCAAATACTGAGTGGTGTGTATTACTGTATATAATATATATAATATATATATATATTTGTTTTTTTTTTTTTTGAAAATTAGTCTTAGGCCCTGTTTACACTAGTGTGTTTTCGTTTTAAAACTGCGTTTTAAAATGAAAATGATCCTCATCTACACTGCATTTCAGAAACGATCTCAGTCCACACTACACAACTGAAAACGCAGGTCACGCTGGCCATTCATGCAGGTAAAACAATGAGCATGATGTTATTGTTTGCACTGTCATCAAGCATACGCAGAGTGAATGTGGGCAGCCACACCATCGTTTTCAAAAGTCTCCATTTTGGTCCGTTTACACTGAAACGCAACCCTGGAGTTTTCAAACTGAAATGGGGTCTGCAGCGTTTTCGAAAGTCTCTGTTTTCGAGGGTCGAAAACGCCGGAGTAGTGTAAACGATAGGCGTAACTGTAGCAAAAGTTATGTGTTTTAAAACGAAAACACACTAGTGTAAATGTAGCCTTACATCTTTTGCAGTTCCTTGTTTTTTAAAAAAAATTTTTATAATATATATAATAGATAGATAGATAGATAGATATATATAGATAGATATATATAGATATATAGATATATATATATATATATATATAATATATATATAGATTCACTTAAAGTTGTGTTTGTTATTTTTCATAGGGATTGGCCACAATCAGGTGTTTCCGAAATCAACTCAGGGTGATCCAATTTAAAATAAAATGCTGTTGCCATAGCAACTAGCGATGCCTATCCAGTGCAATTGATTTCTGCGATCTGTCTAAACAGGTTACCTGCTTAGTTGTATCTCGAATCAGTGATGAAAACAGAACTCTTCCGTTGCTGCTCTTCTCTATAATGATTATACTCGATATTGTGTTAAATCCCATCTGCAGGTATAAAACGGTGCTCGGGGAGCTTGTCCACACAGACAACTTATTTTCCAGCTGCACTTTGAAGGCAATGGAGGAGGCACTGTTCTGTCATTCAGGTTTAAAAGGGATGACAACGGAGAGAGCAGGTAGCTGGGAGGCGTACTGGGAACATAACGACCCACTGAGGGACATAGATGAAGTGGCCATTCCTGTGCTGTGTGTGTGCAGCCAGGACGACCCCATCCGTGGGGACCCTCAGACCACGCTTCCGTTAGAGCTTTTTGAGAGCAACCCACATTTCTTCCTGCTTTTGACTGCCCACGGAGGCCACTGCAGCTTCTCCACATCAGACGAGGGCCCGATTGTCTGGAGCCACCAGGCCGTACTGGAGTTCTTTCGGGCCACCACCGATTTCTTTGCAGCGGAGGAGCGTGCCAAGCTGGCGGCCCGACGGAGGGGTCTAAGCGGGGCTGGCAAGACTTTCCGCCATCGCAGTGTCAGCACATGCAAAAGACTGCCCGTCTGCCCGCATAACATTCACACCATTTACAACTGGCAGAGGTCCTACACCAGATGATGTTGTGCTCAGAGGGTCCCCACTTTCTTTGGGATTATGGAGAGGCTGCAATAGCAAAGAACACTGCCAGAAAAGGATAAATTAGAACCCATTGTCCGACCTGCTGTTTGTCGCAGCCAAGAAACCAGCAGTCGAGTCAAAATATCTAATTTTACATTCAGGACTATTCAGAATTTGGACTACCACTGTCAACTGACGGACAGCGCCTGTCTTTGAGGATGTTAAAATGTTAGATTTTTGTAAAAAAAATTAAAAGCTGAAGTAGAACATTAGAAAGGGGATGTTACTGAATCATGGTTTAAAAATTTCACACTCGTGGCAAAAAATAACTTTTTAATTGGTATTTTTTGTATAAAAAATAAAAAAATTATGTATTTTTTTGGTTTTAGATTAGACTTGGATGTGTCAAATTTCTTACCAGACTGGCAGTTTTTGGCTCACTAAAATTTATAAAATTTATGGTTAATACTAGAAAATAACAGTGTCCTAGTTTAGTAAGAACACTAAAGAAAATTTGATTAGATAACTTGAAATAAATATATATTTTTTAAGATGCGTGGTTAAAACAATTAAAAACGAATGAAAACTAAAGACAATTAAAAAAGTAAAAGAGTTTTATAGTTTTAGATTTTAAGTTAATATACTGTAATATAAATAAATAAATAAATAATATTAATAATAATATTACATGATATTATATACATATATACATAATATTTTTATTTTTTTGCCTCATTGAATGACAGTTTATACATTAGCCTTAAAGTTTTGTTTGTCTTTCTCAAAGAGGTTGGTCCAAATGCTTGTTCTGCACCCCATGAATGTTTCAGTATATTTCATTTCAAAATTTTGAGAAGAAAACAGTTAGTGGCTGCATAGTGGCCTCTCCTTTTAGTATTATTTTACCCCATCTGCTGTAGTACATTTCTCTGCATACGATAATGAAAAGTGACATTCTGTAATTTTCTCTGTGCAATACTGTTTTTCTCAGAGATTGCTAGTTTATTTAGACTCGTCTTGGCCATAAGAGAAGGAGCCTGTGGATTCAGAGTAAAGAGTCAGTCAGCACTCCTGGGGTTTCACATGACGTCATTCTGAGGTTTCAGTGAAAGCTGGTCTCCCATTGACATGGGTGGAGCTCCAACACTCATTTATTTTTCCACCTGTTTTTCTTTTCTGCCTTTTCTATCTCCGTCTCAAACATTTTCAATGTCTTTTTGGTGTCAAAGCCCATTGTTTGTGTGTTAAATTATCTGTGAACACGGGAGCTTTAATTAAAGGGTTTCGGCTGAACCCATTCATGTATGCGAGTCAGGTTTTGTTAGTAAACTGGGCGTCAGAATTATAGGTTATGCAACGGACTGCATGAAACAGAAATGGGCTTTCATTTACTCCCACAACTGTTCCTGAGAGCAGACTTATTAAAAAAACAGCAAAACTGAAGCATTTGTTAGCATATGCATTTACTGTAGTCACAAAGCTCCACGCTATCTGATCACACAGTTCATTGGATGCATGATCACACTTTTACTGGGCAGCCCCAAATATAGCAGAAGCCTGAGCTCAGAGAGAGGAGGTATGATTAGAAGAGTCTCTGCAGACTCCAGCTCACGCTGACGGGCAGCACTACGGCAAGCCATAGTCCGTTTGAAATGGTCTCTTCCTCTGGCTTTACTCTTCATAATAAACCTTTATACAAGATCATGTCAATATTCCAGTCAGTATCATCCTGGAAAAACATTTCTTAATATACAGCATTTGTCTGCATCTATTCTGCAAAATACAGTAAAAACTGTAATGGGAAATATTACCATCTAAAATAACTGGTTTCTATTTTAATATATTTAAAATGTAATTTATTCCTGTGATGGCAAAGCGGAATTTTCAGCAGCCATTACTCCAACCTTAAGTGTTACATGATCCTTCAGAAACCATTCTAATATGCTGAAGAAACATTTCCTATTATAATCATTGTTGAAAATAGTTGTGCTGCTTCATACTTTTGTGGAAACCATGATACGTGTGTCCCAGGACTGCCCTTTAAGATTTAGCACTATAATTTAATTTCTTTTAAACTGCCCTTTGTGTTCCCAAACATTTGTTTGTAAAATCGATTATCTATGCCTAAATCAATTTTAATAATCGTTAAGGTTATAACATTAGTGCCTAATATGACTTGATTGCTTGCCATGTCTTTCGGTGACACCACAATCCGAACAGTCAACTTCAACAGTAAAGTCAAATTCAGTTTGAATATTTCGTTATATCTAGTATCAAGCAACTTTTATTATAGATATAGCAAGAATGGTTTCTAAAGTAATAGTCAATATCTGTTGCTGCTCTAGACAATTACTCATGCATTGATAAATTGAAGCATCTTCACAGAACTGCCTTATGGTGCCATCTAGAGGGAAATAGTTGAAAACATGGCAGTAACCACTATATATTTTGATCATTTCGTTCATTAGTAGGTTGTTAAACTATTACAACTGGATTTTTCCCAGTCCTGTCCATATTTTGTCACAGAAATTATGAATAATATCCATATCTGACTGTTTATGGACCTCTCGTTGTGCACAGGGGCATTATCGTGTTAGAACAGAAAAGGAAAAAAATGTTTTTATGAGGTACAATAGTAGTACCTTACTCCCTTTAATTGTGAGGGTCCTGCCCCAGTGACAAGTTAAAATCAAAATTTTTTCATGTTTTTCTGAAAGTGTTTGGTACTATAATTTTTGGTCTAAAAAGATTGTATGGCTGTACACTTGATTTTATGCACTTGGTTGTAATGTGGGAAGCTGAGACCTGTTAGTTACAGTGAATTATCTAAATACCTTTGGCCATATAGTGTGTGTCACAGTGTTATTTTAATATTATTTATATACTTTTATATAATACTTTACTTATACTTATATTATATACTTTTTTTCAGTTTTAATTGTAATTATAGTTTAAGTTTAGTAATTTTTGTAATTGTTTTGTCATTTTTATAGGTTTTTAATATTTCTATTTAGTTTGACATTTATTTCACTTCAATTATTTCAGATAGTTGCCAAGGCAACATTTAAATTTTTATTTTTGTTCAAGTTTAAGTTTTTTATATTTTATTTCTGATTTATTTAATTTTTTTAATGGTTTTAGTTAACAACAAATATGACTAACTTAACTAGCAGTATTTTTGAGGTAATCAACAAATCAGATGAAGTTATCTTAAAGTGATAAGTGAATGAGATTTTTTATGACATTATTTTTCCAGTGCTGTTTGCAGTTTTATCCACAATTCATATGCATTATAATAATCCTACAGGCTTATCCTATAACAACCTTTTTTTTTGTCATTTTGTAATGTCTGAAGATCTTGATGTTCCATGCGTACTCATGCACACTGCTTCACAAGTGTGTTCCAGCAGCAGATGGCAGTATGGGAAACAGCCCGAGACTATGGAAAAGCAGTGCAGGCATGAGTGACACTTACCATGAGGCAGAGCTCACTCGTTTTGGCACGGAAAGCAAGTTTATATTTAGCACCTATTTTTAAGCTGAAACATGACACATGTAGCCTAAATAATTCTGCTTCGAAATTCATACAATGCTTTTGTCCTGGCGTGCATAAAAGAATGGGGTTTCACAGAACATGTTGTTATAGTTCACTGAAGTTCTCCAACAGCAGTACAGTGTATGCATTACAAGGGTGAATTAGCAGCACGGTAGGGATGCACATCATTAGTGGGTCATCAGTGGGCAATATTGACCCGTCATTAGGTGATGTAAGAAAAGCCACATCCACACACCATGTTCCGCATTAATGAAATGCATTGAATACCTCATGTTTTTGGATAGATTTATTCCAGGTGAGCTTAAAGTAGAAGTTTGAACCAAAGACCACATGATCTGGCTGATGTTTTGTTTGTTTTCTTGATGTATTCTGGACTCTGCAGGAGTACAGCACCTGTGTTATTTAACCTGCCCTTTGTCGCTGCTACCCAGGTGTGACCATTCCCAACTCAAGCAGCAAATATTTGCAGAAGCCTTTGGCAGATTCTTTGCATGTGCATGACGCAGATGTACTAGGTGGGGTGAACTCTCTCTCTCTCTCTAACACATATTATGTATCTCTCTTGCTCTTTTTTTCTTTCTCTCTCTTCCCATACCTAAATCTGCTTTAATCTTTCAATATCTTTGGCTGTGACTCGGAAAGAGTTGGTTAACGCCTGTCCCCTGGGCAGAGACGAGAGGAGGATTGATGGCAGGAGATCTAATGTAGTGTGACAGGTTGCCTGGCTTGTCTGAAGGGGGCCAGATCAGGACCTCACATTCTTGCAACTTTGATTTAGCCGTGGTTCGCATTCCTTGCGATCTTTACAGCTGGTTGAGGAGGAAGAAGGAGAAGCTGGCCACATTTACCGGTGGCTACGTGGTGGTATTGCCCACTCTGGTGGAGACTTGCATCGGGTTTATTTTTTCATTGTGCAACTTCACGCTTGTGTAGCATGATCTGTGGGCACTTGACTGCTGACTGTCATCAGATATACCAGGCACAGGTCAAAAGAGCGGGGACGTTATTTTCCACTGTTACAGTCAAGGGTTGTTCCAAAGAGATCAGATTAAACAACTAAAGTAATAACACAAATTTTAATAGTGTCTTAGTATATATGACTTGTAATCTTTTTAATGAAGGAGGAAATAATTTTCTATTTCCTTCATCGTAGGATTGAACAACACTGCAAATAGGGAACACATTGCACATGGTTATTTAATGCACTTTACATAATCAGAAAAATGTCAAAATGTGGGTTTTCAAAATTTCAGCCTTTACACGGCTCACTGGAATAATCAACTCTGGTCAGTCACTGCCTTCAACTGGTGCTACTCGTGGACTTGCGCTCTCATGCTTCTCTCAACGTTATGAACAAATGTTCAAAGTTATCTGATCTTTAATAATATTCTCAAAAAAGTTAGTTATACATTGTTAATGGAACGTTATTTCCTGAAACGTTTTAGTTGGGCGTTTGTCTATCCTTTTCTAAATGTTACTAAGTTATCTGGTCTTTAATAATGTTCTCAAAATGTTAGCACAAGAACATTATTTATACATCGTTCATGGAATCATTCATTTTTTACTGAAACGTTTTAGTAGGATATTCAATGTTTTTCAACGTTAGTATTTGTTTTGGAATGTTCAGAGAACTTTCAGAAGCAATATTTCTGCAGTATTTGCAAAATGATCAAATGTTTACATAACCAAGAAAAAAACCCCACTTTTAATTACTGGATGGTTTAAATGTTAACATTCAGAAATAAAGGGAATGTTAGCAAAACGTTCTTAGAACGTTGGTTTTGTTTGCTGGGTGAACAAATAATCAAATAAATAACCAGTGATTCTCCGGAAGTTTGGCATTTTGAGTGATACATGGTCAATTTTTCTCATTCGTTGTAACAAACTTTCTTCAAAAAAGTTACATAATGAATCTCAAATCAATGTTTTATGTTCACCTCTTTATTTATGTGACTAGTAGCAGAGTAATAAGCAGCATCATTTGCATTACTTTTGTACATTATCAGTGAGTCAGTGTGTGTAAGTCATGCTTTTGAATGGAAGGTATTGCACTGTGTTAATGCACACTGTCAATTATAGTGCTGTCCTCTTTTTAGATGCGGACCTGAAGCACTCACATGCCTGGCTCCGTAATTAATCTGTCTGATTTATTGGAAACACGCAGGGACTGTGCAGCTCCTGGCTCCCGTCCTTGGGATGGCAGCCTCTGGCTGTAGAGGATATGGGGGAGGGTGGCCGGGTACCTTGGATACATCAGACATCTGTGTCTTCTGTCCGCAGGGCAGCACCTTTCCGCTTCTCTTACTCATAACAAAGCGATGAAGTGGGCGGGCCCCTCACTCGCATGGCCATTGGGACATTAGACCTGGAAAAGTACAGCACTTGTCCCCCAGCTTATGAGATGCTGTGTTTCATTACCTCCACATGAAATGGCCTTGGCCGGATGTCTCCCAGCCCCATTCCTGTCTCTCTCATATCTTATGAATAATCCTCCAGAAAAAAAGCGTAGCTTTTGGCACAGAGGTTAGAAGATGCCCTTGCAATTATTTATTTATTTGTTTGTTTGTTTATTATAGCATGTTATATTAGCCTATAATGTACTTTAATAGAAGAGGGCAACTGCAAGGTCAAACATGATATGAGTTATAGAGAGTTGAGGCTCAACAGTTGAGTTGAGGCTTAAACCCATCCATAGGAAGTAAAAAAATTCTTTAGGAAAGCTGAAGCTTGACTAGCTGTGCTAGGTATGCCAAAAGAAATTCGGGTTGCCTGAGATGTATGGAGTATTAGTGCCACTTAAATAAAATTAAGGAATCAATTATCTATTTATTAATTCAGAAATAAAAATCTAAATACATAAATTGACAAACAAAACATTCAAAAATGTTGATTTAATTCATGTTTAAAAATGTAGTTATTGTAACAAAAATAAAATCTTGGATTAATAAATCACTTTACAAATAGAAAACTAAATATACATTTAAATAAACATTATACATTTAAAGTTTTAATTATTTAAAATTAAATGTCTATTTGAAGTTGCTTTGACAACAATATAAATAAAGGTGACTTAACATGTTTAAAATGAATTATTTAAAATAAAGTAAAAAAATGTTTAGTTAATAAAATAATACATTAAATGATTTTTAAAGAGTTGTAAACATGCCTATTTAAGTAAGTTACTTATTGAAAGTAATTTCTTATGTTAATTTTTATTTTTTGAATCCATACGCTAATAAGTAATTATTTCATTTTATTTGTGGATCTCCTAGTCCTCTGTAGAAATGAACCTCATCAGATTGCTCTCTAAAAATAACCAATGGAAAATTGACTTTTGACCCACTGTACACTCTTAAAAATAAAGGTGCTTCACAAAGCCATAGAAGAACCTTTTTGTCTAAATAGTTCCATAAAGAACCTTTAACATCTGAAGAACCTTTTCTGTTTCACAAAAGGTTCTTTGTGGCGAAAGAAGGTTCTTCAGATTATAAAAAGGTAAGAAAGAGATGGTTCTTTAAAGAACCTTTGACTGAATGGTTCTTTGTGGAACCAAAAATGGTTCTTCTATGGCATCGCTTGAATTTCGCTTGGCACCTTTATTTATTTAGTGTATAATTCACACACTGCTTACAAGAACACACAAGCATTAGTGGATCCCTTTATCTACACTGTATATAAACAGTATTTCCACTCATGTCCATATGGGTGTGACTTAAACTTTTCATGAAACACTTTTGATGAAAAAACCTGAGCCTTTTCTTTCATAAAATTAGTTCCATTCATATAAATACAAGTGCTTTTCATCCCTATATTCCCTACAGTCTTTATTTGCAGGGCCATATGTATTCATGTAAAATTCTGCATTCATCTTTGAAAGGACATGTGCTGATATCTGAACTAAACAAGTCCAAATGACATTCCTTGAGGTCTATTCTCCAATCCTGACCACAGTGTTACAGATTAAACCAGTCTGTATAATGTGTTTCAACAAACTCACATGATGTGACTCAGCAAATATGTCACTCTTGACAACAATGGAAAGAACAGGATGTGACGCTCAGACGACAATTCAAATGAGACCTGCAAATCAGCATCTCTGTGACAAATTATTCACATTCCTCCACAAATGGAAAATTCCCACAGCATCCAGGAAGAGGTGTCTCACACCCCACACTTACAACAGAGGTGCACTGCAGCAGATATTACAGGCTACTGCTATGAAGATTAAAAGGTTTGCCCTGGATATGAATGAGAGCCGCTCTGTCATGAGGCCGACGGGGCACATGGGAATTCTCAGGTGTCTTTGCTGTTTTCAGGGTGAGGTACGGTGGGGCGGTGCAGTGTCACCGCTTGGCGATGTGGCACTTCCTTCCCAGCCTGCCAGGTTATGTAAATGTGCAGTGCTGAGCTGAGCACTGTGCTATAGTTGGAACACCGGGCTCTATTTGTGGAAAATCAGCTGGGCGAACTGCTGGATCTGTGTCAGACTGTAAGATTGGCAGGTGAGGTGGGAGGACGGCTGCTTTTTTAGACGGGTGCTCGTGTGCATTAGGGACAAGCCTTACTTGAATATAGGCTTGAACATACGCGCACAACAAACAGTGTTATCGGTTGACACAACCGCTTGTGACACGTTTCCAAAGTCACCTAGGATCTAAGAGTCAGTCGTAAGGGATTTTTGTTTGCTCATATTAAATAACAATGATTATTAAGGACAGATTTTTTGGAATTCAAAAGAAAAAAACTCTATATTGTGCACAGCATGACATGGGTGACCTAGTGGGCAAAGGCCGCTGGGAAGTGAATGTGGGTCACGCACACCCAAATCACTGTCACATGCTTAACTAACTCATATCGCACCTCCAGCCATCAGGGCCATTACATAACCTGCTGTTGATTCCATGGTACTCTCAAAAACACTGTGCTGGTTCACTAATTGCCAGCATTGCAGTGATGCAACAACTCCAAGTTATAAAATGATCTTAGCATTTCGGAGCTGGACTCTAATTTCAAAACACATTCATGTATGCTGTAAAATTTTATTCAGGGTAGATCAATCGCTAAACTCGGTGGACTAGTGATGCAGCGGCGCACTTTAACTTCGCCTGGCTTGGCACGTCAAGTTCAACTCCTCTCTTGCAAGGCTGCACCTAGGTTTCCACGGCGTGTTGTCAGATTTTGTATTGGTTACATTCCTTTGTTGTCTTGATTAGTGAACATTAAGCTTTAACATTCCCTGATAAAGAAATCAAGGCGAGAGGTTTGGGAGCATTTACGTTTGCTAAATCAAAACTGCTTTCAAACAGAGTTTGGCTGTTTTGAAACTCAGCTTGTCAAGGAGAGTGTGTTCCGTTGCATGAACAAGACTAATCATATCTGTATGTAGGCCTTGGCCTTGCTTTTGGAAAGGGAAATAAATTCCTATCAAACTTTCATTGCTGGACAGGCCAGTTAACATGTACAGGACCAGAGTCCACCAGGCATGGTCAGTAGAGCATAAGTAGGGCAAATGTGATGATAAAACACCTGTACAGTACTGTACGGCAAACAGAACAGCAGACATGTTTAAGGGGTCAAACGATGTGAAACACTAGCAAACTCTACCCTAAAAAACTGCCAGTAACGACTCTGAATCATGTCATATTTAGTATGAGCCTGCAACCTTTGTAGTAACATAAAACCATTAAGATGCGAGGAATAATAAAATACTAGGGTCAACGACATGATACTCATTCTTTATCTAATAATTTATTCAAAAATAGATTAAAAATGAAATTTATACATATGACTGGATGACTGGATAATCAAAAAAAAAAAATATATATATACATGAGACAATAATGGACAAACGCTGCTTACATAATCCTTTTGATTAATGATTCATTTTTCTGTAAGTAGCATATCAAACCCCCTCGTTTTGGTTTTCTGTGAACTATAGGGACTAATACAGTTTGCCCTTGAATACTGTGGTTTAGCATTCCTCTTAATATTTTCTGTCCTGTGTATAGTTCTGACCATGCGCTGTGCTATAGGTCTTGCTGTGTTTCATGGTAAGGGAGCCTGACAGAATGCTGAACAATTCAGTTTAATTAAAATCAGGTCACACTGTTCATTTCTTTAGCCATGTCTTGATCATAAGCTCACATACTAAAACCATCATTTTAAAATGTGTTGGTGATTCATCACACCTCCCATTCCGAAGTATTTTCACTCTGAGTTCCCTGTTGTTAAAAAGATTTCCTGTAAATATTGTTTTAGCATGTAAAAGGGTGGAAAAACATGATAATGTAATGCGTGTTTGCTCTAAATGCTGATCACAATTGCTTCCGCTTTTCATGTTTTGATATTAAATTAATATGCTCATGACATATTTTGTTTTTACACTGTAAATTAATATGAGCTTGTTTAATCTCAATGTGTGTATCATTCAAACAACTAACAAAAAGCACTTCTCATCACATCCTGTGAGATCAGGAACCTATAAAGTCCAGCCCTACCTGTCTGTTCTAGAACTCCTGCCATCAGCTTGAGAAGTATGTACTCTGAGGTTAACAGCACATGATGTAAATATAGCTAGTGCCTTGTCACTGAGGTATTGCCTTTCTGGCTGTTGCAACTATCCAGTTTAGAACAACATTCAGGATGTGACTCAGATCCCCACATATTCACTCATCTGAAGATGAAAGAGCTTTGTCTTTTGCCTGTCCTGTGATTGTTTGAATATTTATGGTGACGTGAAACAAACAAGAGATTTACATTTCGCTGAGCAGCAGACAGTTGTCGTGTTCAGGTTCCTGCCTTTGTGCAGCTCTATCACAAACCATTATTTTTGTTTAGCCAGCATTCATCATGACTGTCATTGCAGTCATGTGCGGTTATGTGACATGATGGCCTGTGCTGAGTCATGCTGCGTCTACCATGAGTGTGTAGGTGTGGTCCTTTCAGAAAATGGCCAAAAACTGAAAGTTGTGTTCAGCCGTGTCACTTTGAACAACATTCACAGTCCTGCTCGCAGGGAGGGGAACAGCTGCTGTGATTCAAGAGTGCGTATTTTACCCTTACCTACTTTTGCATGGTGAGCACTGGCTCTTTAAATTGCTGTTAAGTGTCATCTTGCACGCACTTGCCTGTGCTGAGTCATTGGGTTCAGGCTGGTTTTGTAACCTCCGCCCAGCAGGACTTCTCATTGGCTTGAGTCTTCACTCAGCCGCTTGTGTGGTTGGCTGCCAGGACCACTAATCAGTTCTCTTTTGCAAAAGGCAGCTCTTAAAGTTACAGTGGCTTTACTCTGATTCTACTGGGTGCTGTTTCACAGTAACAGGGTCGGGCCTGTCAAAATTTGGGGTATCTTGATAAGTAAAACATTATATGAAATTAAACAATACAAATTATAAATTTTCTCTAGGGTGAGTTACGAAGAAGAAGCCTGACGCTGACAAATACTTATAAAAGGTTTCAATAAACAAGAACATACTTTAAATATCGAATGGCAGTTGATTAGACGAGTATTATGGATGGATAAATGCAAATTTGATGTGTTGGTGGGAACTGTTGGTTCGGTGCTACAGTGCAAAGTGCTCAAAGTGCTACAGCAAACATGTGATAAAATGTCACCTGCATATTTTCACAAACTGACTACTAGAATGCACAGCGTCTGCAAAACTGGCACACCTGCAAGTTGAGAATTTACTGTTGAAAGTTTAAAAAATACAATATTTGGAAAAAAGTTTTTTTTTTTAACATTTGAAATGCATTTACTGTAGTTTTTTCCCCTTTAATGCAACTTTGGTGAATAAAATTATAATTAAAAAAATGATCATGTTTTAACAATGAAATAAATAAATAAAACAAAATCAAAACTATAATAATAATGACTGAATGTTTTTGGTTAGTGCTTTTTAACAGTGACATAGTTTGAAAGATTATCAATGCACAATTACCATAGACATAAGAAATTTTCATGGGAAAAGTAATGCCACATTTCTATTATTAAATTTTGTTTTATAAATTGATATTATATATTAAGAAAGGATGAAACAGGATCCTCTTCAGGAGGAGATCATTTACATAATATATTCTCATCATGGAAGTGTATCGCTGTACTCCTGCAGGAAGGCACTTGCCTGGGAGTGGGCCGATAGATTCCTGGAATCCATTTAAGGGCTGGATTAATGTGTTCTAGGAGAGACCGGTTCTGTGCACCAGGTATATTAACGCAATATTAACCATAAAAGTAACATAACATGTTCCCAAATTGTGTTTATGCTGTCACATGGGGACAAACTGAGTGGCATTTAATAAGTAAATTGAAATTGTTTTACGTCCCTTAACACTGTGATGTCTAAAAGATAGGAACATGTCCAGACAGTGGGCCAGAGCTCTCATTAATGTATTTGACCTAATCAGGATGAGGGAGAGAAAGTGCCCTCCAGGACTTACACCAGATTTACTTAATGTCTGCAGTCCCTTAAGTAACAGGATGTAGGATGTCTCACAGATAGCACCTGAGATAAAGCACATTTGTATGACATTTAAATTTGGAATATTGTGACTAGGTGTAATTACCTTTTTCCCAAAGCTGCTAACACTTTGTTTTGTCAATAGATTTTCAGGAAATGTTAACCATGTGGGAACAGGACAGGAAACTACTTTGCCAAGGTATTTATGTCACCATCTCCAACACAGTATCTGACCAAAGAGTCTCCAATCAGATCTGAACGCATTAACTTCACTAAGTATTTCCTTCTTTTACTGCAACTCTACTAGGTAACCTCTAAAATTATAGCTTACGGTGTTCAGTTAATAATTGTTGATAATGTATACTAATTTCTCAAATTAATTTATGTAAAATGAGTTGCTGGACTTGATCTCAGAGTTAGGCTGATGATACGTGATACTGATTAACTTTTTGAGCAATTTTGCCTGGCAACTTTTTTTGAGCAATCCTGCTTGGGCACTTTCCCATTGAGGATGGGTAACAAATTTCTATCTGGATACTTTAGATTGGTCGTGGGCCCTGTGTCTCACCTGGTTGCCTGTTGACGGCAACATTGCCCAAAGTTGCCCGGCAACATTGCTCAAAAAGTTGCCCCGTGTATCATCAGCCTTTGTGGTGTGGGAATGTGGAATGAAGTGGAATGAAATGAGGCACTGCCCTTATAACAGTGACAGTTGGAATTTAGTCATGCAGGAAAAGAACCTCTCAAGCCCTCAGTTATGATGTATATGATAAAATGCATGCACTTATTAGTACTTTTTTGATCTGACTTTGCAGTACAAGAATTATGAATGGAATGGCATTTAAATTCTTGAGTTACTGCTCATGAGGAAACTAAATTTTTTTTGGTTACACACACAAGCAAGCATTTAAGTTTATTTGCTGTGATTATTTACTGAGGATACAGTGAAGTTATTGATGACGTTTTAGAGTTTCTGAAACCCATGTCTACAATAACACTAAATAATAATTATAATTATCCTCCTCCTGAATTCCATACAACACAATGTTGCTTATTTCTCCTCCATTATCCTATTTTTGTAGCCAAAAACAAAGGACGGCAAGGTCTAAAATTCTGATTGTAAAAGCCTGTATTTTTCTATGGTTTTCTCTCCATCAGAGGCAGGAATTTGCATTTTTGTTCAAAAATCCCTCTAGATTCAGCAAACCACCAATTAAGGTTTCCGTCCACAAAATGAGCAATAGCATAAATGGCAGTCAGCTTTAAATTTCACCAGAAACCTCAGGAATCATTTTGTCATCATCACAAATGAAATGCAGCATTTTTCCTTACTGAGTTTTTCACTTGACTACTGTTGTCCGTTCTGCATATCTTGAATTCATTCTGATTCATTCTACTTTAATACCATTGTAGAAATGGGCATGGAGCCATGTTAAATAATTCCACAAATAAAGAAATAAAGGGGATATTTGGTAGTCATGTGACCTCAACATGGCGGCCACCAGAAGCAGACCCTCCATGTAAACTAAAACAGCTTTTATAATATACATTTTCATCTTATGTGAGTGAACATCATTTTAAACATAGATTTATTCATTTCTTTTAGTAAAACCCTATTAATGAGGAAAGACTGAGTGTGGCTTTAACAAGACAAAAAATTATGTGGACATGAATATGGACCTATTAAAAAGCATTTGCTCACAGCTTGAGTTATGTCTCAAAAACAAGAGTAAAACAACGTCTGTGGAAATTTTAAAGACATTACGCACGAGTCTGAATTGTATCAAAGTGAAGTAAGATTTAATAGGAGTCTGAAAACAGTTATCCAGTCCTGCTTACAGAGGTGCTCAGTCATTTGCTCATTAGAAGAGCCGTGGAACGCCAGTCGGAGAGAGATCGCGTCATTGGACAGTGTGCTTAACACCCGTCTGAGTCAGAGCATGGCATTGGTGTGCAGGCCTGACATTCATGATCGCCCATAAGTGGGCGTTCCTTCTGTTCTTTGACGTTAGGGTTTGATTGGTCAGCTGTTGCTCTTGGCGTCACTGCGCTGCCAGCTGATCGGGAGGAGAAGCCGGTATGAGGGGAGTTGAAGCGGAGACTCAGGACGCAGCGATATGTAGGCTAGATTGTGAAATTGAGGACGTAAGACTAATGGTGTCGTGTTGAAGTTGAGTAATTATATTGTTAGTGATTTCTGTAACACTGTTGAGTTGTCTTGAGTAGGTTAGGATTAGATATTTTAGCTGAGTCGCGCTTTAGCTCTTTGATGTCAGGAGTGATTTGAGGTTAAGGTGTGGCTTTCAGCTAAAGGACGAATTACTTCAATTGTAGCAGAGCTTATATTTAATTCTTCGACGTTTAGCCTTTATTTACAGTTAGAGTGAGACATTAAAGTGGGTGAGAGATAGGCTACTGGAAGTGGGATCGGGGCATGACCCAGGTCAGAATCGAACTTGAGTTCCCAATGAGCTTTTAAATGTCGTATGTGCGCTGCCTTGTGCGCCAGAACTGAATCATGAGGGTTTGAACGGTTTTCACGAGGATTTGATACGCGTGTCACCGGGGGGGGGGGGATATTTAAATCCAGGAAGCGTTCGGTTACACAACGGAGGCCAACCGTTCGATATTCGGTCTAACTTTTCGGAAGTGCGTGAACCCACTTCAGAACGAATGGAATCTGTAACATTCCATTGGAAGAGATCGCGAGAGCGCTCGGTTCAGAGTTGAGCCGTACAGGGCGTGAGCCGTACGCTAGTAGACAGTCTGTAGGCAGAATGAGGGAGAAAAACCCATTGCGAAAATAAAGGATGTTACGCCAGTTTTATGTGATATCTGGGAGTCGAATCGATCGACGAGAGAGATCAAGAATTCTACCAGTGAAGTAAGTAGGTGTTGGACATTCCTCATTCAGAAGTTTTCGCTTAAGGTGTTTATCGAAAAACTCAATATTGCACCGATGTCGATTTGACGCTATTTAAGTCCGTCAGACTGAAGCGCCGAGAATGAACACTGAAGCCTATTAACACGGACAACTGATGTAACAGTGGACCTTATACTGCTTTCGTTACATTAAACTCATCGCCTGACGTATTTACTTCGTGATTTTTGTTTACTTTGCTTGTTTTTCATAGTTGCGTTATATTTATGCTCATTTTCAGCTTTTTTAAGAGGGCAAGGAATAGGCTTTAAAGGGACAATTAACATCAAATTAATATTTAGTCATTATTTACTCACCTTCATGACGTTTTAAACTTGTATGACCCGCATAAAAAGAGATATTACGCAGGACAGCCGTAGTCCCCATTCACTTTAATTGAATATAGAAAGAATGCAATCAAAGTGAATGGTGGCTGACCCTCATATTAAAAATCAGTTTTTTATTTTGTTTATTTATTTATTTATTTTTTTTACAGAGGATAGAAAGTCATACAGGTTTTAAATAAGTATTACAATTATGAGATGTTATCTACAGAGACAGATTTTTTTTTTTGAGTGAACTGTCCTTTAGATCTACACACCTAAAACACGGAGTTTTTAGTCTACGTCTGTTTAAAAGATGAATAACAGGAGGAGCAATAGGATATTCTGCTATAGCCTGCGAGAGATGGGGAAGATCAAAATATTAGTTTGGGTAGCTGGATAGTAAGTTGGTGTATAAAACATAGATTTGGCCATGACACAACGCGTATACATCGTCTCTGATTCCTGTGAGGCGAGAGCATGGCAAATTCCTCAAGACCCCACCCTGTACGGTCCGATACTGTATATACGAATTTTGTCCTCTTTTTCCCTTTAGGCTACTTGTTTAGTTTTTGTCTGTGTGTCTGCTTTATCTCACTTTCCCCCTTTCACACACAGCCTAACATCTGGAGTGGAGACCTCCGTTTCAACAGCATTCAACCGCAAACAGAGTTTGGCATTGTGGATTTCTGCTTGCGTCTGAATGGCGTCCGACTGCTGAAGGTAAGTTATGAAATATGACTGTTACAGAGGTGACTTTTACCGGTGGTGAGAGTGATGTGTCAGAACTGATATCAAATCATTATTTCAGCTTCTACAATTTTATTATAAATTATATCTTGAATTAGTGGATGGGATTAAGCAATCAAGTGTTGACAAACATCCTTAACTCATGTTTATGCAACTGATTTAATGGGTTTCGTTGCTAATTGTTTTAAGTAAAATACAAAATTTTAAATCATGACGTACCATATCGTTACCTACCAGCCTTAGCAGAATTAAGCTAATGAGTGAGGTTATGACATGTTAAAAACAGGTTTTCCTTTTAGTCATTTTTAATCTACACCACATGATTACCTGATTTTAAGATTTTGTATTATTGTTTTAAATAAATCTGTCTTTTTAATGTTAGTTTAAGAACATTAATTCCTTGCGTGATGTTGCTTATGAACTTGGAACTGATTATGAAATCTTATTGATTTACTGAGACTAGCAAAATATGTCACATGACTGAATATGATATGCATATTTGTCAGGTTTTTAATATATTTGTTTAAATGCACTGAAACTACATTTAAGAAATGGAGTTTTGCGCTCTCTCTTTTTTATTTTATTTTATAAATCTGTGTTTTATGAATAACTGTATTCAGAATTAATGTTTCTATTTAAATTCTAGAAGTTTAAGTGGTAAGTTGTTCTGTCTATGTACCTTATTTAGGGTAGATGCCATATTTAATATTTCCTGAAATAAAAACGAGGCTATCAGGAGGTCTGTTTAATGTGTTGTTGTGTAGCTCAGTCTCGATCATCCAGCTGATGCAACTTTGTTTGTCTCTAGACAAACTCTGAAAAAAATGTGTTATGAACTTTATGTATGACCTTAAAACAATATAGCCTATACATTTTTTTCCCTTGCAGCCTTGTTTTCATTTGTGAAAAATTAAATGACGTCTACCCTGAATAAATTCAATATGTCGGAATAAATGAAGGGCTGTAAAATGACGTACATGTCATTTGTATACACTTTTAAATAAGCAAGTTCAGATTGAAGTAGCTCATTAAAGAAGCAGCACAGTGAAGTTTGTGGAAAAAAAGGAACATTTGTTATCCTACCCAGGATAATCACCATGCGTAGAAAGGTTGGACATCTCAGATCAATGTTTACAGGTCTGATTTTCTTGCAATCTTTTCAATGCAATGAATTCAGTAAGATCAACTCTTATTTCCTGATTCAAGTGTCTGTGGAGCTAAAGGTGGGAGTGCGGGAGCCTTTTTTGCTGGAAAATATTTGTTTTGTGAACCCATTGTCTGGTCTTGCACTTGTGTTCGCTGCTAAATGAGTTTATTCTTCGTCCAAGAGTTGCTGGAAAGATACCGAATTATAACAGAGGAGTTTGAAACTCCCTGGACAGTCTGTGCACTGAATGGAGAAATCACTAAGGAGGATGTTTGATTGCTATTCAAGGTATCTGCCGTTCAAATGCTTCCTCTGTCCACTTTTCTAAGTTCATATTTTTGCTTCCTCTTTAACGTTGGGCCCTCATGGAGTTTCATGAATAGATCTGTGTGGAGAAAAAACCATAGCATGGAGAAATGTCATATCATGGAGAGTTTTGGAACCACACCCTTAGCGTTACACATTTTCACTGTTCTGCAGGCCTCTTTGACATTTAGATTTTTTTTTTACACTCTCGTTTGTGGAGGTTTGAGAGTTTTTAAGGGTTTTTTTCTGGAGTCTTGGCATACATTCCACTGTTGCCTCCGTAATTGGTGCAGTATCGTGCCGCACAGACTGTGAGTGGGGTTTTTTTGCAGATGAAGCTCGGCTGTGACAGTGATTTGCCTGTTTGGCAGGTGGCTGTAGTTGTCTTGAGTGTGGGAGGGGAGGATCTCAGAAGAAGGTCTGCTGTTGTCTCAAGGACAGCGGAGCTTCCCGTCTGTGCAGCCCCACAGTCCTGTGGGACCAAATGCTGGACGCACAGGCGGGTTTGTGCAACGAGGTTTCAGGAAGTGAGCCTGCAGAGCTTCTGTCCACATTTTCATCCCCAGTAACGTTACGCAGTTAGATTCCTAGCAATACCCTTTCGCTGCCTTAGCGAGGGGATGATTCGGCACTGTCAGAGACTTGTAGACTTCTAGAGTGAGTTTGCTTCTGCTTCTTGCGTCTACCCTGAGGGACCTGTATAATCTCCCTTTGATTAAATGGGCTACAGGCTTTGTGCTCTTCACCGCCATGTAAGTGACCCAGTTTGGGGTTTTGTGCTATTGTTCTTCATTGAATTTCCGTCCTCGACATACAAGGTGGTGCACACATACGATGCCCCAAACTCTAAATAACAAGCTCATTCATTCTATACAGAGAAAAACGGGTTTGTTTAAAACCTGTTGACTTCACTTGTGGATTATTTCTCTGTCTCATTCTCTCTTTTAAGGCAGTCAAGCTAGTTCACCTCAGCAGTACAGAGTGTGAGCCGGCCCAGCTCTGTGGGAGGGTGGAGTCAGTCCAGCGCGGCGTATCTCAGACAGCATGGAGGGCCTCTGCAGACCGAATGGAATTTATACCATATGTACCAGGCATCCCAAGAATGCACGGCACAGAGACTTGACCAACTGAAAGAACTGCAGAAAGTGCAATGGAAAGGGTGAGAGACAGAGAGAGATGAACCGGTTGAGTATAATTCCATTAGTGTTTCCTAAGGAAATAATTAGTCCTTAGGTAAGTGCTAGATGGACTGTCAATTTAATATCTGTATATTTTAGCTATCTAACTGAAATATAAAACATTATGTAAATACAGTTCAGAAGTTTGGGGTCAGTAAGATTTTATTTTATTTTTTTTAGATTTCTTTATATCACGGGCTAAAAGAAGATAGCATTAATTGACATCGAAGCTACATCAAAATGGTTACAGAAATACATGTGGCTTTTTCTTATTGAATTTTTCTGTTCATCAAAGAATCCTGAAAAAAATGTATTACGGTTTGCACAAAAATATTAAGCAACTGTTTTCAACATTGATGATAAGAAGTGTTTCTTGAGACCAAATCAGACTATTAGATTGATTTCTGAAGGTCCATGTGACAGTGAAGATTGGAATTCTTACTGCTGAAAATTCAGCTTTTTCATCACAGGAATTTATTACATTTGAAAATATATTATTAAAATTGTAATATTTCAATAATGTGTTTGATCAACTGTGTGTAGCCTTGGTACGGGGGGATCATCCACAGAGGCTTCCGCTAAATAATCAATTAGCGGAAATTCTTTCATAAACACACCAAAAAAATCTTACAAGTATCTAACACCCATACTTTTGAATGGTAAAATGGAGAAATTTGAATGGAGGAGCAGGATATATGCGTGATGCCTGTGTCCCAGACGAGCCCTTGGTAAGTCTTCCTGTTTACCTCGTTGACTTCATTAACAAATGAATGTCATTGGAAAGCCCTTTGGGTACAGGTGCATATCTATGTAGCTTTGTGTCATTTTCAATCGCAGTACTACATACTCTCGCCAAATCAGTTGCACTCAGTCAGTAAGTAATTTTGGCTGAGTCATTCGCCGTGTTGTGAAATCATCTTGGTGTAAACTTTTTATTATTTTACATGAATTTGAACGGAGACATTCCCATTCAGTCTGATTTACCCATGGCACAGTATTAAAAGCATAATTTGAGTCAAATCAAAGCTTTTGCTTCCTTTGCTGTGCTGGGAGAGGCAGCTGCCGCTCTGATCGCTGTTAACATTGATTCAGGGTTCTGCGCGTGGGGTGGGGTGAGAACAGGCAAAGCTTTGTCATTACAACAACCAACATTATGAAAGAAGCTTCATTTGAGTTACTGCTTATTCATGGTTTACCAGCTGCCATCAGCTTCCTTTTGCATGTGCTGCTAATACAGAATGTTCTTCTGTAGAATGTAGTCCAGTGAAACCACATCGGAGAGGAGCAGGGAGGAGGCCTGGACTTGCTAAAGCTATGTACTCATGCACACACGCGTACAAGCAGCAGGGCTGTAGAGCTCCTTAAGCAATGATATGCCAGATCTCACTCACTCACACTTTTTTATTTTATTTTTTATTTTTATTTTTTCTGAACCTAATTCATCAGGTTCACAGAACAGGGTTTAAATGGGTATTTGGCTGTGCCACAAGCTGTGTTTCACAAAATAACGAGAAGAAGCTGAAGCCTCGTTTTTAATCTTGGCCAGATGTTCTGCATTCTTTGGTGCTGCAATCTGCATTTCAGAGGAACGAGCTAAAGAAAGCACAATTACCTCCAAGTTCTAAACTTCCCTATTTTTCTCAAGGCAGTACCCTGCAGTATGTGGCAGTCATTGCAGTTCACATATGCATGTGTCTGTTATTTTAGTGTTGTATAAGTATGCTCCATTCATGCCAGCAAGTTGTGACCCCCTTTCTAACAGCAGTGTGAATATGTGTGGGATGTTCATTGCACTCCTAAAGGCTCTGACCACTTCCTCTGGCTACATGTGGGTTTCAGGATCTCTTGTTCGAGATTTACAGAAACCCCACCCCTCAGTCCTGATATTAGCAGGAGATTACATGAATTCCTGAAATGGCTTCGCCGCTTCTGCGTTGCCCCACAGTCATTTCCATTGTATAACCCAGCTGGAATTTCCTCTTTTATATCAAACTGTTTTGCCTGCATGTTTTTCTGTTTGTCAAGTGTCTGGAGGAAGTGGTTTAGAGCAGTACGTCTTGGATGTCAGAGGCACGAATAACAGGCAGATCTTTCTGAGTCCTTGCACAACCGTCATCTTAATTCTGGGGAAGCAGTGACCGGGTGGGGCTGCTGGGATGCAAATGCACACTTAAATGTGGCGCAGGGCCAGAAAGCAAGCCCGCTTTTTCCTTTGGGGTTCTCTTCGGAGTGCTTCCTTCATCCATGGTCTATTATTTTTTTACTCGCCTGGGCATAAGATCAGGCTTTGGCTAGACATTTCAGATTAAGGCTAAGATTACCTTCCTTGAGCGCTTTAGACTTTCTGTGGCCATGACTTGGCCGTGACGTGAAGATTTGTGTTCATGAACTATATATAGACTTTTTTTTTTTGTGTCTTGCCCTTTACGCACAAGCACTTCCGTGCTCACTTCATCAATTTTGGGTTGGCAGGGCGAGCACGCTTGCACCAAGACAAAGTCTGGGAGCTGAGAGGAGGAACAGGATATATGCTTGACGTCTCTGTCCCGGACGAGCCCTTGGTAAGTCTTCCTGTTTACCTTGTTGACTTCACAAACAAATGAACGTCATTGGAAAGCCCTTTGGGTACAGGTGCATTTTCCTCTATAAAGGTTCATTCCGATCTCTTCCCCTTCCTGGTATCTGCCGGTTGTTTTTAGTCTTTTCATCTGTGCATTAGTGAATGGCATCCATTTATCAATGTCTGCACTTCTCCATTTTCACTGTTGCCTGCCCCGCCGGTTGACTCATGCCGTGATTCATGGCAGAATTACTGGAGCCGCCTCAGCATTTGAAGCATCGCTGTTGGAACGGTGATTGCCTGGCCTCTTCAAAGGGCTTGATGTAGGCAAAACGACGCACGATTAAGGATGGAGCCGAAAGTGGTCATTGCATTCTGTGCATATGTAAAGGCTGGTGAATAATGCACAAGACCTGCGTGACATGGAGGAGAATGGGTAATGGAGTGGACGGGATGGGATGGGATGAGCTCAGGCATCTGCCCTAAAGTCACATAAAAACAGCTTTGGACACTCAGACATTAGGACCAGATGGAAACTCTGGGGTCCTATCTTTCAGAAACTCTCGAGAAGTGGCTTCACATGGCAGACTGGGATCTGTTAAAATGTGGTTTGTGTTTGTGGAGGCATTTGTTTCAAAAGTTCTGCAGCCACTGATTTTTCCGTTGTGTAATAGAAAGCGGGCCATTTTTTTCCCACCGCCCGCCCGCATTTTGCAGATGATCTGCTTGCATGCTGTGTCATGTGGCATTTCATAACTAAGAATGGATTCCTCATCATCCTCTCGGATTTAGGGATGCTGTCTTCCTTCCAGATATTCTTACTGCATTCTGCCAGTTTATGGTTCCAACCTCGCGTTTTTCACAGTATTCAATTCAAGTTGATTTGTATAGCGCTTTTCACGATAGCTACGAATCTTGTGGCGAAGCAGTTCTGAGGGGCAATATATGTTTCTACCAGTGGCGGCCCGTGCATTTTACACCTAGGCTTTCAGTGGCGTCCTACATGTATTAATCCATCTCTTCATACCATCATAACGATGCCACAGCTATAGAAACCATAAACATTACACAGTAATGCAGTATAACAGGACACTACATAACAGACAGGTATCTTATCTAGCGAGAATGAATGCATTACTAAAGAAATAAACCTAATTAACAATTGCGCAACACATCATCTGTAGCTGAAGCATTAATCTAACAAAATGACACAAATACAGTCCCTCCGATGTTATTACAGACATTTATTTCCACGGGACTGCCAAGACGGCATTATATCTTTAGCAGATAGCATTGGTATCCTAAACAACTTTAAGGTGTTTACTGGGTTTTAAAGTTGACCTAACATCTTAAAAGAATGTTCTCTTACTCTCTCCTACTGCTTTAATTTAGTCTTCATCACGAGTGCTCCCCGGGGCGGTCTGCTAGCCGCTACATGGCGGGAGTAAACATACTCCCTGGTTAGACACAGGGCGGTTACATAGGAAAGTGAGGACAAGTAACATTAAAATATTCACACACAGGACAAACGATGAAGAAGACAGTGTTATATTTGTTTTAAACGTACCTCTGCTGACTCTCATCCTCCTTCGCTCCCCCCTCCCTCTCCCCGCTGGTCTGGCCTCTCGGCTAGCGGGCGGCTGCGGGCCGGCAGGAAAAGACCTGGCTTAACAATATCAGCATCAGCAGTCAGGAAACTGAGATATTCTTTAGGAACGCTTCAACACCGGTGGGCTTATATTCGTTGCAAATAACATCGCAGCCTACCACGCATCAAGTCGATAAAAGAGTGTCAAAATGAAAAATTATAGGTAGGAGTCTACCGGACTCTAGTGGTTTTTCGTCTTCAGGAGTCTTTCACAGAGCCGGTGCTGAGGAGGTGTCTGGTTGTTTTCTGCATTCATTAGGACTACTGTTTTTAGATTGGCTAAATATAGTAGGCAAATATTTTTTTTCAAAATGGACTGAAAATCTAAACCTGAGAAACAGCAATAAAAGTTTTACTAAGTTTTAATAAAATGATTTGCAGTGATGCTGTTTGCTAGCTAGTATGCTGACCATCCAATCAAAGGACAAGAAAATGCTGACGTTATCGTTAGCCAGCTATATGGGCCTGGTGTTGCCAACTCGAAATCTGATTGGTTAAAGCAACTGTTTCATTGCCATTGATTTAAGATAACAGACGCCTGCACTGTTGATTCTGAGGGCCTTAAGGCAGATTTCTTTGACCCTTGCAACACGATTGCTGAAATATGATTGGCTAAAAAATATAACATACACTGCTGGAAGCAGTGCAATCAAGAGAAAAGCTATGAAATGAAGAGTATAGACTATTGGAAATAATTTAATACTCATTAATGGAAAAATATATTAAAACTAAATCAATGATTCTCATAGTGTTTAGGCCAGCAGAGAAGGCCTTGATGGCCCTGACGGCCCACCACTGTTTCTTCAATATATTTAGTTAGTAGGCTTATCAGTGGTAGACTGTCAGTAAGATTGGGGCATATGGAAGAAATATAGATATTACAAAACATCAATTAAAGACGGTAATCAACAAAACATACTTCTTTGACATCACTATTAACAACAATTATTATATGTTGGGCAATCAAACTTAGTTAGCAATAATTTGATAGTTCACTCTAGGTGTGCTAGGAAAGACTAGAGACTTTCACAAAATTTCAAACCGCTGGTGTGTTCTCATCGGATCTCATCTCCCCTCTCATTTTCTTCAGAAAACTGTACAACACCCCTGTGAGAGCCCCGTTGAGCGGGACAAAGCATGACAGAGAATGTAACATCTTCCACCATTGGGCGCTCGTCCTGATAAGCGTCGAGTGCTTTCACTTTCAAAGCGTCGGCTTTCCTCTTAAATAATCATTATCTACATCGCGATCTCAGAAATGACGCGTCAGCACAAAATTGCCTGGCTTCTGTTCAGATATAAATGCGGGATTTCACTTTATAATAACGAGTTCGCCCGCCTCTCTTCACCCAGCCCCTTTGGGTCACTCTAGTCACTTCCTCTTCCAACATTCCTCATATTCATCTGGAAGCTGAAGCATGAATGATATGCATTTAGTTTTGTACCATTTATGTTGGCATTTGAATGACTGTAACAAATAGATACATGTCCAATATGCAGCTGTAGGTGAACGTGTATCTGTTTAGACAGAGGGTGTAACAGTGCTTGCTTTGAAAAATCTGACTTGTGACCTCTTCCCACTGTCTTCCAGATGTTGGGCAAGCCCATTTGACCCTATACCACCATCTTTGCCAGCTGGATTGAAGTGCACCTTTGTCTTTAACTTGCTGTTCAGTGTCTCCTGGTGATGTGAGCAAGCTGTCAGTCTTGGACGCCGTCGCTAGACAGCTGATGCAACAGTTTGGGTGCAGTAAGGAGCACTAGAAATGGAGAGGTATAAGCTGTGTTTTTTGGCCAGCCACCCTAACCTCCCATCTCTGAGACATCTGTTGGTTATTGATTGTCAGGTGGGGTGCAGTAGGTGATTGTCTTCTGAAACATTTTTTGTAATGCTGGTTGAAAGTCTCTGCATTCACAGCATCCCAGATTAGGGCAATTCATAGAGTTACGTTGTCAAAAAATAATGTATTTGTCTTTACTTTCATATTCTGGTGAAGGGAAGGCGTCATATGCAAGAAATGTTTGTCCAATCAAAATGCTCAGTCCGAGCGTTTTAATTGGCTTTCCTACCTGTCTGACAACGTATGTAGTTGCATACCTCTGCGGGCAGGGGGGGGCGTCGTTCGCTAGACCATTGATGCCCTAGGGCTGAAATCCCTATTGCAAACTGTTAGGGATCAGCACTGTTGCACTACCCGTGCTGTGGAGACAGAGCGAGAATGGCAGACAAACATCAATAACATCCATCAAAAACATCCAGTCCTCGCGCCAGCTTGTTAGAAGATGATGCTATTACGTGTAAGGGGGGGGGGGAGGGGGGAGTGTTTGAACTGTGTTCCGATCGATATATCGCCTTACACAGGTGAAGGGGAAGTCGTGGCCTAATGTTTAGAGATTTCAGACGTGTAACGCGCTAAATTTGCGTGTTCAGTCTCGTACAGTTCAGGATTGTAGGTGGGGGAGTGATATCCGCTGTCTCTCACCCGGGTAACCTTCATATCCATGACGCGGTGCCCTGAGTGCAAGGCACCGGACCTCCGCAACTGCTCCGCCGGAGCGCCGCAGCAAAAAAGATGACTGCCTCACTCGTGCTCCGGGTGTGTGTTCACAGGTGTGTTTTCACTGCTGTGTGTGTTTTCACTTGTATGGATAAATGGAAGCTAATATTCCGAGTATGGGTCTCAGCTACTTGGCCACTATCAGCGTCTACGTCTCTTTCCTTCACTTGGTAGGTGTTCCTTGCTCGGCTACTACTCTACTACACCCTGAGCCAGGGGAAATGCCATTAAAGTCTACTTCAGTGTGCATTCGGAGCCTGGGCTGTGAATAGGAAGGCCTAATGTAGATATGTTGTCTCTTGTATTCTGGTCTTGAGGGCGGAAATGCGTTTAGGGGCGTGGCTTTGGACTGCGTTGCAGGTAAGGGTGGGGACAGTTTCCGTCATGTCATGCTAAAGTTAACATTTTCCAAGATCTCCTACTGCACCTTTAATTGGTTAATTTGAACTGGTTTCCCAGAGGTAGGAAGGCTATAGGGAGGATAATGTGAGCAGACACTGCAGAGAGCGAGAGAAGGGTGCGACTACTTCTCTCATTTCAGCTATTTTCCTTGGGGCGGAGGCATCCTACTGTAATTGTTTGGTGGGAAGTCTTCCACTTGCGCTGTTACAATAAATCACTACTTGGGAACTCTGTGGTCTGTCTGACAGGATTTGTAGGCATTGTGTGTTTGTATATGTCGGCGAGTCCTTGTGTGTGTGTGTGTGTGTGTGTGTGTGAGTGAGAGAGAGGCAGCAAGAGTTTAAACATGCTCCATTGTGTCCGGTGCTGACCACTTGTAGCCACTGGCTCTCTGAGCGTCTTGACTGGGTGGGGACATCAAAGACCGTGCAAAGGACCAGTGAAAATACATATTTTTTCCCCCCTAGGAGTGGGTTGGAGAGAAGTGTCTGGCTTTTCCATAACTGCATGTTATCCAGCTCCATTTTGTCTGTGCCGCCCATTCTGTGGGGTTAAATCCATGGGTGTCACGATTTTAGAGAGCACATTATAGTGTGACTCTGGACAGTGGTGTGTGATTGTGTTCAAGTCTTGTAACCGAAGCTGATGGCCCTCCCTGCCTGCGGTGTCCTGGACATAGAAGGATCTTATCTTCGCCTTCAGACAAAGGACGATTCAACAGCTCCGGTGTCTGATAACAACAGACTTATGACCCAGCGGAAGGGGGGGCGCTGTGCAGAAGCAAGAGGCTGCAGCCGAATGTGATTTCCGTCACTGAAAACAAAATAGATGCAGTGAGCATCCATTTCTTCTCTGGCTTTGTTTAGACTCAAAATGGGTGTTTATTTTCTCACATCTAATGTTGCACGTTATATCTATAGAATATTGGTTATCATCAGCTGATATTGGATATTTATAGTTATTTTACACAAACAAAACATTTTAAAGCCGTTGGCTCAACAACACTCACATAAAGTTAATCTTTAAAAAATGAATTTCCGTATTTCGTACTGTACATTGTAATGTTGTGACGCCTAAAGTCACTTGTAGCATTTACAGTAAAACAATTGATTTTACTTTTCAGTGTTTTTAGGTTAGCGAATTTCGACAAAATAGTGTATTTTAATATTGTTCATTTATTAAGTATCGAACATAAAAAAAAATCTTTATTTTGCCAGTATCGAGCACAATGTACTGTGCATCCCTAGTCACATACATGTAGTTTAAAATCTGATTAGAGTATGTGTGTGTACTGTGTGTGTATATAATAATTAGATAAATGTATTCTTGTTTTCATTTCATTTATTTATATATGGAATGCAATTGGAGGTTTTTGGAATGTTGTCTACAGGAGTGTCTGAAATGAATACTCTAAATTTCACTCACTTGTATAGTGCATTGTCACATTCTCTACAGTATATAGTGAAAGAGTGAACAAGACGGTTGTTTTGAACACATGAAATTAATGAATGCATAAAATGTCTGTCCCCAAAACCAAACCGTATTTTTGCAGTGTGAACGCAGCCTTTCTCACTCCACTGCATTTGTTTCTCCATTAGGCAGCTCAGTGAGTATGGGCAAATCATCCGTGCTGTTTGGCAGGAGTTGGCATTTCTGAGTTGTGGGTGAGAACGTGTGTGTGTGTGTGTGTAAGAGACTGAGGGAGCAAAGCTGAATGTGTGTGGGAGTGCCAGTTTAGGGCCAGTCGGTGCTTTGCAAACTGGACCTTTTTCTGTGGTTCAGTGAGGTCAGTGGGTTCATATAGAGGCCGTGCCCATCCAGCACTCATCCTTGAACTGCAGCAAAAGCACAGAGCTTTACAGCCTCCTTTAGCACTGTGCAAGATCAATGGGAGAGTGAGGCCCAGAAGACGGCCTGTTTGTGAGAGAAAAAAGTCAGAAAGGAAATGAAACCATACTTCATGAGCTTCCCTGAGAGAAGAGTGAATGGCCTGATTTTTGGCTGCTTACAGGAGATTCTTTGGTTAAATGAAGCAGACTTGTTTGAAAATGAAACTAAACCTTTAAGTAAATTGGATGAAGAGAGACTTTTAATTCGGTGTGTGTGTTAGATGGTCTCCTTGCAGAACTGTTCGAGCATGATCAAACGCTTGGGTCCTGCGCACAGGCAGCGGATCTATCTGTCCTCAATTAAAGGCAAGAGTTGAGCTGAGTGAATGAATGCTGAAGCAGTAGCAGGCCTGCAATACCTCGGGGGCAAAGAACACATGACTAGACCGCTGCTCTTCCTCTCTCCCTTTCTGTCTCTTTCTCATTTTTAACTTTATCCAGATATCCTCTTTATCAGCCATCAGCCAGGGGCACCCTAAAAGAGAATGTTAAATGCGCTTAAATTTTTGCTTACTAGATGAATTAAGATTTCGTTTTTATATTTTTCTTTTTTTTTCTTTATTGCTTGATTGATTGAAGCAATGTTTTCTAAATTAAGCTCTATTTTTTTATTATTAAAAATAGATTAAAAAATGTAATCAATATTGACAATTTTTTTTAATTAATGTGTTGAATAGCATATTTGGTATCAAAATTGGTTTCAAGTTTCACTGGTTTTTGGTATTGGCGACTGAATTTTACCTTACCTTAAAGAAGAATTACAGTAGACTTAAATATTTTACTGTCTTATTATAGGTCACTTGCTATTATTGTCCCATCTTATTTCTCCACAAACTTTCCTTTCTTTCTTTGCCTCTGCAGATCCTGCCATGCCCTATTCCCACATTTTCTGCGGAGTATCAGGAACAGAATCTGGGAAGCCCACTGGCTGACCTGCAGCAGTTCTTCACTGGCAAGCTTTATGTCCTTGTGTACCAGCTAAAGCTGCCAGCTGAAGAACTGTTGTGGTTAGCTCTTTCCTGGCATGTCAGCACAGAGATGGCGATGCAGAGGTAACAGCATCATTCCAGACAGTCGATGAGGCCGTCTCAACCAATCCTGGATCAGACGGATTTTGTCTTTCCCTCCAGCAGCCAGCTCACGTGAGCTGCCTGAGCTTTGCTATTCGTTATTCTCAGGCATAAACAAAGGCTACCATACGGGGTCCTTGCTGACTCATCCACATTCCCGGCCCGGTGAGGGTCCCTTGCCCTTATTTGGGTGTGGAGCAGAACGGGAGTGGCATTCTGTGCTCTCAACTGAGCTGACAGAGGTGGCCATCTTGCTCTTCTGATGTAGCAAATGGTGGACCTGATGTTTAGTGGGCGGAAACATTAAGTACTACTGAAAGTAGTGTTCTTATAGATGTTTCCATGCATTCTGGAGACATGCCCAGGCTTTGACGTGTTTGTGTGTTGAAAGTTGCAGAGATCCTCCAGGGAACAAATGATGAAAGACTGAAGAGCGTATGTAACTTCCTCTTTCCCTTTCGAGGCCATTCTATGGCGTAAATTATTTTTTTTGTGTGTGTTTATGTGCTTGTGTATGTACGCATCTAACCTTTGTCACACACACAGATCTGCCTATATACACATCCTCATGTCAACTGACATTAGGCAAGCCGTAAATTCCACAAGGCCAACTTCTTCAGCACAGAAAACAGGATATGAAAATGCATCTCTCTAAATCCTCCCAGCCAGATGAAAACTGAGAATATTCTAGGTATTTAGCAGACCCAGATGCCGCGTGCCGGAAATGTGCTCTCCGTTCCTCTCCCTCCAAACGTCTACAAGATCATGCCACTATCTCACCAAGTTCTCATATACGTCACACAGTTTTGCACATGTAATCGTACCTTCTCTCAAGGGCTTCTTCAGGTCATGGGCAACGATCGCCTACGTGATCCGCTCTAGTCTAATGTCAATCTGTCCACAAGTGCATTAAAAGATTGTTGAGGGTTGCCGTCTCAGCTGCTCTTAAAGAAACGGCACACATAAGAAGCTCGGCCTGTCTGTGTTGCAAGTGTACTTAGGCCGTGGATAGTACAGTATGCTACTGTCAGAACCTCCTGCTGTAACCCTCTTTAAAGTCAGACGATAAGGGTTAACGGCTACATTTAGATTAGATTACTATTAAGGTCCAAATAAGCATACCTTCAGTATGGACAAAGTGTGACTGAATGATGAGATGCTCAAATAAAGAAGTAAAATGGCTTTGGGAAAGACTTGCCTTGTTTATTTTTACTTAAAATGAAATGTGTGACTTATTTTGTTGTGGTTCTAAATTTATGAATGTGAACATGATTTCTACATCCTAGTTTTTCTTGAGTTGTATTTTTGAAAGCTTTACAAGGTCGAGATTTAATTTAGTGTAGTAGGTTATGGTTAATCTTCTTATGTTGGAGCCGTTTTACAGCTAGGCCTTGTATTCAAAAAGGTCACTTTCAAGGCTCTTTCCCACCATTTAATACGGTGGTACTAATTGATTTAACTGTGAAACAAAACACTCTTAAATCTAAATATAATTATTCAGGGAATTATTTTTCATTGAAGCGTGCCTGTCAAAGCATTCTTTGAAGGGACAGGCCAAATGGCAACATCTGTTGCACACTACAAACCCCCATAGACTAACTACTGAGTAGATATGTCAATGCTATTTGTTTTTGTTTGGTTGTTTGCTCTCATATGAGGTACAAGTTGAAATATTTTTTTGCGGACATCTTGTTGAACTGGAACATTCCTTGAATGTGAGACGGGTCACAGAGCCCTTTTTGTTTAATTAAGCTTGAGCTTGAAATGGCCCCACAAGTTCTCTTTGCACCAGGGTGAAGGGTGCTCAGATCACCCGCCAGGGATCTTCCATGTACTTTCAACTCTTTAGATCAGGGGTGCCCACCCCTGCTCCTGGCGATTGACTGTCCTGCAAAGTTTAGCTCCAACTCTAATCAAATACACCTGCCTTTAATTTTTAAGTGATCCTGAAGACCTTAATTAGTTGCTTCAGGTGTGTTTGATTAGGGTTGGAGCTGAACTTTGCAGGACAGTCGATCGCCAGGAGCACGGTTGGGCACCCCTGCTTTAGATAATGTTCAAACTGAACAGGGCCGAAACCACACATACTGTACAATGGACCGTTTTGCATTCAGGAGGAGTCTGATATCTAATTTATAAAGATGTATAATGTTCTTATATTTGAACATATAATAGATTCCAAAGTGTTCTTATAAATGTCTCTATGCACAAAAAAAAAAAAGACGGTCTGGTTTCTGTACAACATGTGCAGGCATATACTATTAGCGTTATTATTATTTTCAGAAGATCAGTTTTGTCAAATAAATGTGATAAAATTCATGAAAATTTGGATCAAGTCCAATTGTGTGTTTTATATATGAGGCTTTTTCTTATAGTTTTTTTTCACTAAGGGTAAGCAGTTGCATCTGGAATAACTTGTTCAGACTTTAATTCAATTTAAATTGGAATGGACATAGGAATTTAAGATTCATTGGTACTCCATGTTTCACACGCCTTGTTCCACACTCATTCACACAAAATCTGTTCACGAAACAGAAGTCCATTCGGGTGGACTGATGAAACATTGATCTCCACATGGACTGCTTGGACACAAGCGAGAGAGAGAACAGATCCAGACTTGGTGCAAAGGGGTTTTACAACTCGTCTAAATTCCTCCCGTCCGCAGGGTTAAAGCTGCTTAACCAGATTACCTTGAGTTCCAGGCAAGCCGGAGATCATTCACCTGATGAAACATCCGTGTCGCAACACAGTTCCAGCATCCCGCAATCCTGCCTGACCTTTGCTCTTAGGCATGTGGCATGCCGGTGGCTTTTCGCTTTTACCGGGTCAATGTGCCGCAGTCTGCCTGTTGCACAGAGAGGGTCATGTAGCCTGTCTGACTGGCAAGTGGCTCAATGTGTAATTCAGTACCGTACAATGGCCTCAAGAGACTGAGCGTGATTCATGATAACTGTTCAGTCTTATAGGCAGGAAGAGTCACATGGAATGTAGGGCTGTCATTCTCATTTATACACTACAGGGCTCCATATTTGTATATCTGCATCCCACTTGATCTTTACAGCTCATGTCATTGACACTCACTGCCTTTGGCCCAGATTTCCAGCGTCTAAATGTTCCTCATTTGTTTAAATCAGTGCTGACGTACATGACCTCTCCTTTTACTTCTTTTCAGTGTGCGTTAAAGGGATAGTTCACCCAAAAATCATTTACTCAACTGAATGTAGTTCCAAACCTGTATGACTTTTTTTCCATGGAACACAGCATGAAAATAATTATTTTTTAATAAGCTTAAAGCACCATAAAAGTGGTTCGTAGACCTCTCCAATCATTTAGTATGATTAACTCCACCCCTTTCTTACAATTGCCTGCAAGCTTGCATTCAGAGCTGCCTCCATTTTCATCAATAACCGACTGGACAGAAGCAAGTCCCGGCCTACATTTTTTCTTTCATTTCATTTGGATGAACGTCACTATATGGAAGAAAAAAATCTGTCTCTACTTTTATTTCATTGCGACTTCACAATTTAATCAATCAGAATCCTCTAGCTCTCACACTAGCATGTGATTTTTTATATATCGTGAGTAATTTGCTATTAACATGTTTGTGGGTTCATATTTGAGCACTCGAACCTCACCTTTCTTCCTGTAAATGGGGACATTTGTAGGGGCTTCAACTCCCAGTCAAAAACAAGTGGCCCACTCACCAGGTCCATGTTCAGGCCCTGTGATTACAGCCGCTCCCCACAGTCTGGTGAATCCATTAGATGCTGCTGGAAAATCCCATATGCAGGGTGTCTGTTGGCTGGATGACTCAGAGCATATGTACACCCACCAATGTATGAGTAAGTAACTGGCCTCCCTGTTAAATGGAGCAGTGTGATACATATAGTAGCACGCAGCCGGCGGATCCAGAAATAGTCAGGGGAGAGACCTTATTAGGAAAATCCTAGAATGAAAAGGTAAAAAAATTGATTAAAGGAGTACATTTCTGAGCAGTAAGTAGGAGAATGGATGGAGAACAGGAAGAACAAAAATGTAGTTAAAATTCATTGTGAATCATTAATCTGTCATCTCTGTATCTAATCCCAGCAGTGACGTCATCACAGGACCTGTCCACCAGACGAAGATTCCCTTCTCTGTTTAAAGGCTGGTTATGTAATTCCATGGAAAGTCTGACCAGGGGAACTACACGGGTTAGACAATCTCATTAAAGGGACATGATGCCTCGGTGTACGTGTATGTCTCCCTCAACACTCCATCACAACTGAGCTTTGAGCCACGCGTTCTCTGTCTTTTTTATATCACTATTACCTGCTGTTGGGCACATTTCTGATATGTAGTTGCTTGATTATTAATGACACTGTTCATACAGCATCCTGCTTTAATTCTCTGACTTCATCGTGTGATTTTCTCTGGTACTGGTCTGTCAGGCCTTCTCTGTTCTGAAAGAGATGAACTGTGTCTGCCAGGTGACAAAACGTTGGATTGTTTTGGGTGAACCGGACAACCTTACATTTATAATCTATACACAAGTATGCATATTCAGCTTTTGTTTAGCTTGAAAGGTCTAATATATATATATATAAATTATTATAATCATATATAAATTTATAAAAACATTAAAAATGTTATATGCATATTTATACTTTTATTTTCACTTTAAATCAAAAGATCTGCAGAAACTGGATAATGTAGAAAAAATGATTGTGCAATTGTTTTGAAATTGTATTTTCAAAGATGTCATTTTTTTTAAATTCATTTGGAAATTGCATTTAAAACACACTTGGCTATGTAAAATATATGTTAAATGTCTTTAAAGTATCTTGTGGGACAGTTTAAATACCACAACTCATTCCACCACACCACTGACATGCAGAGACATTAAATATAAAGCTGTTCTGCAGCAGTGCGGTTTGAGGAATGTATGTAGTTCCTGTTTCCTCGTGAGGAGTTCAGTGTGTCCATGTGAACAGGGTGACATGACATCCAAAGGCAGCATGACATGGGGCCTAGTGCTATTGTTTAATGAAAAAGGAACAGTGGCGTTTCCCACACTGGCTCATTGTTGCTCTCAGCTGATCTGTCTCAACGGGCTGAGGCCTGTCAAAGCCTGCATTTAGGTAAGTAAAGCTATTTAAGCAATAACATATGAGGAAGAATGCTGTTAGGCACGAGGCTGTTGTACAATACTGCTGATAGAACAAAAAGACGATTGCAAGATATTGCTGCGGTACAACAAATTAATATTGAGTAACTTACATTTTACAGATGGTATTGCCAGTTATTTTGTCTATGTTTGTTAAACAAAATAGTTCCTAACAAGCGACAACAAGCAACATATAGTACAGGCGATTTTCATGAATGAGTCAGTGTTTATGAATGAATCGTTTGATTAAATGATTCAATGACTCACTCATAAAGACAACACGTTTTGTGTAGTGAAAGGAGAAACAAACCTTTTCGAAGCTTTGAATCAATTGAACCAATTGCTTTGCTTTGCAAAATGATTCACTGTTTCGAAGAACTCAAAGCGCCACATACCCGTGATGCCTGCTGGTCAAAACTGTGTAAATGCATCAAAAACAGCTTTTACAAACCCATTGCAATTGTTTTAAATGTTTTTGAATTATTGTTATTGATTTACAAGGCTTGTTTTTGTTTTATGGAGAGCTTGTCTAAACAGGCCAGTAAGACTACTACTACTATTACTACTACTCATCTTTTTAATTACACAAATGTCTCATTAAAAATGTCTACAAATTGATAAAACCGATCCAAGACCAGGTAAAAACCATACTAGATGTCAATGAACTCGCATGATTCATGGGTTTACAGAGATCGCCCCCCAACGGCAAACCATTGAAATTTCGAAAACGTTTTGAAACAGTTATGTCATAAAGAAGCCTTGTTTACTGAAATGACATTACTTTGGCAGTTTTAAACCACTGTTTCGAAACGAATGATTTGCAAATGTTTCAAAGCTTCACGAAGCAGTGCTTTGAAAGCACCCATCAGTAGTTTTGTGTTCCTACATGAATCAGTATTTTGAATGAATTGGTTGAATGAATGATTCAATGTCAAACTCTTTGAGTAGGTAATTTTTAGAGTTAGTAATTACTTCACAAAAGTTAAAAAGTATATTACATATTGTATGATTGTGTGTTGCATGAATTTTTTTTATTCGCCATGTTGTCATTGTTATGCTATCAGCTTCAGTTTAGTTGATTCACTGCCTTTAACAAAACCTCTCCCATGGCCTTATGGGATAGTAAAGTGAATTAATCAGTGTTTTTAAACAAATCTGTTGAATGAATGATTCAATGACTCATGCATAAAGACAGTCACTTGTCGCCACCTACTGGCTTAACAATGTAACCTGCGGAAATAATCAAGTAAAATCTCTACCACTAATGTATATGCTGACAATCTGTCTGGAACACACAGACAGCTCAGCCAAACAAATTCAAGGACTGTTGTATAATGGGCTATGATGTTAGCTAACTGTTGCAAATACCATCGTACATCCAAGTTTTAGAGCCAAAATGAGCCCAGACTTGCCTATTTGAAGAAACTGTTCATAGCTGTATGTAAATGCATGTTAGATTTTTCTATAACCAGAGCAGCTTTTTAATAATAGATTGCAACAAAGCTTGTTTTCTTCATTTTTTTTTAAAGCTCTCTGGCATTCCCACACGCACGCACCCTCAAATTCTCTCTCACTCTTTCTCTTTCTTGTGGCTAATTGACCCATTTTTCTAGGGGAGAGGTTTGCGTTTGATTCAGGGAAGGTCAGTGAGTGCGTTTGGGTGGGTCTGCAGTCTAAGGTGTTGGTACAAGCTCTCTGAGGCCCTCACCTGAGACATTCGCATGCATTCATCCATACCCCGATGTCCATGGGATGTGTATATTTATTTTTATGTTATTTATAGCCATTCCTGTGAAACATGACAAGTATACATGCCTTTGTTCACCTGTGAAGACTTACCTGACAGGAACATAGCCACTGGGGCACAGGAATATTCAGTATGAGGCACAACTCTTTGAGAAACTGCACTAATCCAGGTCCTGACCTCTGATTATTCCCAAGAACATGGATTTCTGCCACACCCTCGTGTGGTTAAGCAACAATGGGTTGAATTTGATATTACATCATTAAACTGAGTTGTCCACCTATTTGTTTTTCATTCAGGGGATCTTAAGTTGGAGTTGGTGTTGCGATGACTCCAGAATCACATGACTCAAATTCCTTAGAAACATTTCTACATAAACACAGCAGATGTGTTTTTCCACAGCTTCCCTGCTGCCCGCATTCTTGCGAGCGGACTGTTTAGTGGACCTTTTGCTCTGGCTCTCTGCATGGAGGAATGTGATAATGCATCCCAGCTTTGGCTTAGCCCTGCGGCTGGCCGCCTCGGTCTTTGGCTTCCCAACACGTGTCTGGCTCTGACTCCGCTCCGGCCGACCTGCTGGACCCGAGAACGCTACACACTGCGCACTACCCCAAGAGATCTCCTTCTCCAGCGTCACACTAGCAGCACGTTTAACGACAGCTGCATCACTCATGTGACCAAATGTCAAAGGCCTGAGCGAGCGGCGTGTGTCGGTGAGGTGGGGTTTATGATGAAATGTCTGTGAGGTTACAAAGTTCAGGTTTTGAGGCCCGACACATTAAATGAGATTTATGTGAAGAGGATTTGCTGGCCCGCTCTCTTGAATCCAGCATCTTAAGAGGGCTTCAAAGATGCTACTGTAGGACTTGACTGAAGCACACTTTGTAAAACATTGGTAATACGCTGCAACAGTACCATACAGTACATGGTTTTGGTTTCATTGAAAATTAAAGCAGGAAATGCAAATCTGACACAATTTTTTCTTCCTATTGTTGTTGCTTTTTTTCACAACAGTGGAATTACACTACTTTTTGATCTTTGTGTATTTTTGCAGTACAAAATTTTTTTACCCTGAATCAAGATCTATTTCAGAAGATTCTATTATTTTATCCAGGGCTTAGCTACCTGATGATTTTGGAATAAATTTACGTAAAATGCAGTTGATCATAGTTTATGAAGAATTGAATTTACAATTTACCATAAAGAGATTTGCCGAAAAAGGAGGTTTGTATTTGTGCAACAGTTCAGTAAATCTTAGCTGTGTCCCAATTCAGAGGCTGCATCCTTCGAAGTCTGCAATGGTAGAACCTAACTATAAAATCAAATCTTAGTAAGATGTAAGTCATCATTTAAACAGCTTTAAAGTTTTGTGTTGTTGTTGTTTTTCATTTCAGTTTTTTTTTTTACATTTGTACATTTGTATTATTAGATATTCGACTAAGTTTAAACCCAATACTTACATATAAAAGTATAATCCGGCATTTTCTCTCAAAAAGTCCTGTCATCATTGGCGCAATGAATCTCGGGATAGTCTGGGCCACAAAGTATCCATTAGTTGTATCCTTTGTTGCCTGGGAAATGAAGGATGCAGTTCAAGGCCGCATTTGAAGGAGTCTTCAAATTGGGATGGCCTTTGTCGTGCCAGTTGATGGAATTTGTTTTCAAATGCAGCCTTCGAAGGCTTCTGAATTGGTACAGAGCTCTTGACGGAGAGAATGGCGGATGGCAAACGAAGCTTCTCAATGCAGCAGTTTGATTGGCTATTTGAGCTGTCACTCATTTATCTGTCGTAAGGTAAATTTTAAGTCAGATAAAGACCAAAATCGAATAAATTTAATTTCAATAACATTTAAAAAACTGAAATAAAATGTGACAACAATAAGCCCAAAGTATACTTCATGTCCATGTTTTGCTCTTGCTCGCAGACCGTCTATGTTACGTAATTTTCAACATTAGTTGATGTCTATGCACATTACCTATGTGCAGAGTAATTTTTGCATCCATGTGAACTTGTGCGCAGACAACCGTGCATGTACGAGTGTTTTGAATGCTCAAAAACAAAGGTCCGTTAAGCCCAAAAAATACTTTTGTTTTAATGCAAATGCTTAGCATATGCGAACTGACAAAAGCATAGACCTTTAAGCTCAAATAATGCAGAAGCATAGTATTTTTCAGGATGGTCCGGTTCAAGAGTAAACAATTTGTTATTCACCAATTATCATCCACTTCACCATGACACTCTATTCCTGCACTTGCAATGGCTGTAGGAAGCATTATCACAGGTTTGACGTCAGGCAATTGGTTCTTGTAAGGCTTGTGACCTCTTTTGATCAAAATTGGGATGTATCTTTTTAAATCTCATATTTAGCAGAGCTAGGATATGGCACCCTGCAAAATGACACCTGTGCACAGATCACTGTGGGTGTTTTGGCAGTACAGAGGGTGACCTGTCTGTGAGTTAAGTAATGCTGTGCTTAGAGAGTATTATGACCAGACTCTTTAGCGATAATGCTTTGGCCCGTGGAGTCTCCGTGCTGTCTGTCATAGATGCAGGTCTCTAAAGTCCGAAGAGGTTAAAGAGCATTTAGTGTTGAGAGTTGGACCGTCTGATTCTATGGCCATCCCAGAATATCCCGGTCAGCTCTTCCTGAGTGACTGAGCTTATAGAATAGCTCGTCCCACATGATGGTGGGAAGGTGGCTGTGTCAGCAGGCACTCAGTGTGAGATAGTGCGCTCATGTGCCCTTTGTACTGCCTGCTATGCGCGGTGGTATGTATCTAAAGGTCGAGGGAGGTACATGAAGCTCCAGCGGGGAGATATCGGGCCACTCGTTGCCCTGGATCCCAAAGGCCAACATGACACTGTCAACTCTGAATTCATTATCCTGTCAAGAGTTTGTATCTTACAGTATTATATCAGGGAACTCAGATTAGTGTCGTATCAAGTTTTCTTGTATATATGATCACATAAAATTTACTTTTAAGTTACTGTTTAGTGACAGATGGCATACTATTTAGAGAGGCATTCTGGGGTTTAGTGAGTTGCTCAAGGGAGCAATAGTCACAGATCAGGTTTGTGATCCCAATAACTCTCCAGTCACCCTTATTTAGGAAATCTAGGTGGTTGTAGGCTACCACCACCTTCATCTTTGGATATAGGTCTTTATTTTTGGGTCATGGGATCCTGATTGATAGATTACTGACACTTTTTTTAAAGACACTAATGGCTCATTCAGGTCCAGACAGCTCTGATCAACTCAGAACAAAGTGGAACAAACAGACACTCTCCTGCTGGAGCTTACAGGTATTACACACACTCACTTCACTTATTGGGCGCTATATCTATCTATCTATCTATCTATCTATCTATCTATCTATCTATCTATCGGCCTGCCTGCCTGCCTGCCTGCCTATCTGTCCATCTATCGTTTTATGATTCTATCGTTCTATATTTCTGTCTATCTAAGAATTCCTAACACACATGTCCTGTCGGCTCCCTGAAGGGGAATGGCGTCTCAGATACCACTTCCTCTCCTAACACAGGATGTTTCCTACAGTTTCATGTAGTGTCAGGCCAGCACAGTGTGTCACATTATGACAAAGCTGGATGAGGGTAACACACACAGGTTTTTGTGAAAAGTGGGGACATCCTATAGGCGTAATGGTTTTTATAATGTACAGACCGTATATTCTATTGCCCTACACCAACCCTACCCCTAAACCTACCCCTTTCAGGAAAATTTCAGATTTTCAATACACTCCATTCTGTGTGATTTATAAGCGTTTTGAAAAGTGGGGACATGGGGTAATGTCCTGAAAAGTGACCTTCTCCTTGTAATACCTATGTCATACCTTTGTCATTATACAAATGTATGTCCTCATTTGTCACAAAAACACGCGCACACACATACACACACACATCAAAATGGCTTAATGCTGACAGACCAGTCACCTGTCTGTTCCTGGGTGCTCTCCTCATCTCTTTATGAATACAGGATCACAGCTTAATTCTGAGCCCAGCAGTGAGTGTTACATTACACGAGCGGATTGCTGATACATTTTCAATATTCAGGTTTTTATTTGTTCATAGAATCGTTTTGATGTAGGACATGCCGTTCTCCACGTGGCCGCACACGCACAATGCAGCATGCGTGGGTGAACTGACGCAGTCTCCATGACTCACTCTGACACCAAACCTCACTTACAGCATCATTAACGTCCTTCTGCGTCTGTGGCAGGTGAGCAATCACAGAGCAGACCGGCTTACAGCCATCGCACTGCAGCCGCTCCACTGCCGGATTCTTTAAACAGCCATGAAGAGCTTGAGAAATCAACTGATCTTAGCAAAGAGCTTTTATTTTTAAACAAAAATGTCATTGTTCTTTAATGAAAGTTACTTTAACATGTACATTTTGACCTGCTCCAGAAACACATAATATGACCATGCTTTATAGTCATAAATAACCATTTGTGACCCTGGACCACAAAACCAGTCTTAAGTAGCTGGGGTATATTTGTAGCAATAGCCAAAAATACATTGTATGGGTCAAAATTATTGATTTTTATTTTATGCCAAAATTCATTAGGATATTAAGTAAAGATCATGTTCCATGAAGATATTTTGTAAATTTCCTACTGTAAATATATGAAAACTTAATTTTTGATTAGTAATATGCATTGCTAAGAACTTAATTTGGACAACTTTAAAGGCTATTTTCTCAATATTTAATTTTTTTGCACCCTCAGATTCCAGATTTTCAAATAGTTGTATCTCGCCCAAATATTGTCCTATCCTAAAAAAAACATGAAAAGATTATTTATTAAGGCTTTCAGTTTATGTATAAATCTCAATTTCGAAAAATTGACACTTATGACTGGTTTTGTAGTCCAGGGTCACATTTTAGCCATAAATAACAATTAAAAATATATATAATAGTTAATAGTTATCTGTAATGTCCATTTCAATTACAGTTTCAACATCCAGAAAATTATTTTTAGTATTATTTTCGTAGTAGTAGTAGTATTTTGTATAATTATCTAATAGCAAAAAAAGAAAAAGAAAAAAAGAAAAAAACACTTTAAAAAAAATCAAGATGGATGATATGCCTTGATTGATGTAAACTTAAAAACCTCCAAATTATGGCATATTTTCTGCTCTGTCACAGGCTTTAAATTAAAAAGTTGTTTGGGTAACACCAAATGTCATAAAACACCACAGAAGAGCGAAGCCATTGGAAAAGACACAAGCTCTAAAACCTTTTCATAAACAGTAAAACTGTGTAATATAGGTGCTGTCATTAACATTTTAATCAATGTTATTTACAAGAATATGTTGAAATTGAACATACCACTTTCAGGAAAACAAACAACACCATAATGCTTTTATGCTAGATTCTGGCCTGTACCCATAGCAACAACATCCCGGGAAAGTCGTCACCGATAGCCTCGTGGGCAGCGTGTCGACATGTAGTGCCATTGTGCTTCGGGTGTCCTGTGTTCGAGTCCCGGCTTGTGGACCTTTCCTGTTCCCATCCCCCCTCTCTCTCCCACTTCGCTTCCTGTCTCACTACTATCCTATCAATAAGGGTGGAGTGAATGTACAGCGCTCTCCCACCTTCAATGGCACTGAACCCCCAACTGCTCCCCGGGTGCCGCAGCAAAAACAAAAGGCTGCCCTGCTCCGGGTGTGTGTTCACGGGTGTGTGTGTGTGTGTGTGTGTTCACTGCTGTGTGTGTGCACTTTGGATGGGATAAATACAGAGCACTATGCAGTGGAGGTCTTTTGAGAGAAGATTACAACTTTCATCTTTGATTATGAAGAGCATTCAGAATAAGCCTCAGATTGTTAGTACCAGACGCAGGACTATGATTACAATTTTTGCTGTGCAGTAAGAATTAAAAAAAAAATAATAATACTTTATTCAGCAAGGATGCATTAAAATAAAAAGTGAATGTAAAGACTTTTGCATTGTTACAAAATATTTCTATTTCAAATAAATGCTGTTCTTTTGAATATTCTATTCATTACATAATCCTGAAAAAAAGTATCATAGTTCCACAAAAATATTAAACAGAACAACTTTTTAACATTAATAATAATAACCAAATCTGTATATTATAATGATTTCTGATGGATCATGTGACACTTAAGACTGGAGAAATGATGCTGAAAATAAAACTTTAATATCAAATAGCAAATATATAATTTAAAAAATATATGTAAATACAGAAAAGAATTGCAACAATATTTCACAATATTTACTTTTTTTTTTTTATCAAATAAGCGCAGCCTAGGTGAACATAAGAGAGAAAAAAAGTATAATTCTTACAGACTCCAAACTTTTGAACAGTGGTCTATCTAGTACTTCTGGAAGCCCGTTTGGTTAGGAAACCTTCAGTATTACTTCTGCAAGATGATATAAACTAGCTACTGTACAACTACAGAACCTTATTATATTTTATTATATACATTCATTACTGCTTTTTAACTAAACACACAATAAGCCAAATACAATAATTAAGCATTTACTTAAACATTCTTTATTTTGATATAAGGAACAGACATGGACAGAGACAGTGACATTCTGAATCTGAAAAGAGTCCTAAATTAAGAGCCAAATAAAGATCTCAAAGTCCACATTGTGGCCAGCAGAGGGCGATACGCGGTTTTTAGATAGACTTGGATGGCAGCAATGCAGCATCCAATTTTAAACAAAAATACAGAGCAACAGCGTTGACCACATGATTTCAGGAATGTAAACTTCAGTATATTCTATTATTGTTACAGGAAATGTACAATAAACTCAACTTGCACTAAAGCATCTGTAAGAACTCAGCCACGGCCAATATATATCAGATGGCTACAGAATGTGTAACCTTTTTAACAGATCTTATTAATGGCAGATAACCATCCTGTGTTGACCACAAAATGCGTTTTTCACTTTTGAAAGTACAGTATGATAGTTAGTCCCATCCTGATTGTTTTGTCCAGCGAATCCACTGCTTACTAATATTGCAGAATCTAATAGGCTGGTACACAATGTTCAGACATGGCTTGTAAAAACCATAATTGCATGCAATTTAGTGTCTAATCCAGAACCGTCTTACAAAACGGCATAATGCAGATGGGTTGTTCCAAACTTTTGTCTCAGCAGGGGCTCGGCCCCGGCAGTGCTGCAACACACTCGTTGCGATCCAGCTGTTGGCCACATGTGTGTGATGGAGTCATTGAGTCCATACCCGGCTCTACATCATATCCTTTCTTTCAGAGTTCCTAAGGACCACCATGTTGGGATGAACAGTAGGCGGCTGAAGAACCTCGGCTTTGTACAGAAGGTTCTAGGATCTTCTGGTTGTGGATGTAGTGTGAAGATGCTGAGGAAAGCCCTTATGTGGATGAGAAGGTATGGGGCTGCTGGCCCTAATCTTGTTATCCCAGCCTTCTTAATCCAGATCCAGTCAGTCTTTACACCTCTTCAGTCACACAAATACAAACACACTTCCAATACAAATACATCACAGACATCATGGAGGGCAGCATGATGATGGGTGTTGAAGGGATCAAGAAAACCATCTTGCATGGAGGGACCGGTGAGAAGCCTAAATTTGTCACAGGAAGCATCATTGCATCTATAACAGTAGAAACTGTTCCAGGATGTGAGTCATTTCATTGTTTGCCTAACTGAATCTAGGGATCACATCTTTTTTCATTACACACGTAATAGGTTGTTTTTATGGGAGTAGGCAAAGTAGTTTTCTTGTCTCTTTAATGTCATAGTAAGTTGATCACGTCACTTGTAGGGAGTGTGTGGCTTTAAATAAGCAAAAACTATCAGTTCTCATGAGGTATATAGAGATTTTTAGTGCGGAGTACTATTTTTTTATTTTTTATTTTTGTGGATTTCACAGCAGATTTAACCCAAAATATCAAAATTTGGGGCTAAAGCTTTTTTAAACTCTTCCATGTTCCTTACAGGTGACGTTCCATTTCCGCACTCAGCTCTGCAACGATGAGCATACAGTGATCGATGACAGTAAGAAGGCAGGTATGCCCATGGAAATGGTGATCGGGAACTTGTTTAAACTGGATGTCTGGGAGATTCTGCTCATGTCCATGAACATAGGGGAGGTGGCTGAGTTCTGCTGTGACGTCATTGTAAGTATAATGTGATTTTCCATGTGGTCCCTCCCATTCTCCCTGGTCAGTACCACAAACTACAGAGGTGGAATTAAAAATTATAAATAACTGAATCGTCTAGACTCATCGGACATTGAATTGGATCTAAAGTAAATGGACTCTATCAAACTTAAATTCAAAGACACAAAAATCAATAATAATAATAATTTTATTGAATAATAATTATTATTAAGTTACTTGTCAATATTTGTAGTTAAAACTACAGTACAATAATATGATTTCCTTGAATTTATTCCATTTTAATACTACTTACCTCAAATAAAATTTTTTCAATTTTACATCCACTTGGCTCCCTCAAATTCAGTTAAATTTCAATTTAAAACCATTCTCTTTTCCATTCTCGATGCTGAACTTAAATTATTAATATATGTAATATTATATACATGTACCTTACCGTTTAAAAGCGTGGGGTCAGTAAAGTTTTTAATGTTTTTGAAAGAAGTCTCTTGTGCTCACCAGGGCTGTACAGTAAAACCAGTAATATTGTGAAATATTATTACAATTTAAAATAACCATTTTCTTTTTGAATATATTTTAAAATATAGTTTATTCCTGTGATGACAAAGCTGAATTTTCAGCAGAAATCATTCTAATATGTTGATTTGGTGCTCATAACATTTCTTATTATTATCAATGTTGAAAATAGTTGTGCTGCTTAATATTTTTGTAGAAACCGTGATACATTTTTTTCCAGGATTCTTTGATGAATAGAATGTTCAAAACAAGAGCATTTTTTGTAACTTTGTCTTTAAGGTAATTTTTGATCAAATTAATGCATTCTTTCTGAATTTATTTAAAAAAAATATTCCTGAACCCAAAACTTTGAACAGTAGAAAATTATCTTAAAAAATTATTCACACCTCACGTTTGAGTGAAGGCCAAATTGTAAACTGACATCATAAACCGATAACCCTTTACACAGTAAATGTGTTCAGATGAGAAATGGCGATTGACATTTCAGTCAGTGACCTTTATGCTTAGCTACAAGCACAAAGTTGTGGAATACCACAGTTCCAGACTGGAGTGTGTCATATATTAGCCTGACAGAAAGCTTAAATCCTTACAAAATAGGATTAATCTGAGTCTGTTCCACATGGTATAATCATCATTTACAGCTGCCATCCCAGCTCCAGCACCTGAGATACAGTACTGTGGCTCTAACAGTCTCTAGCATTATGGGAATGCCAAGATTTCTAATACAAACACAGTCATGAACACATAAACACACACTTTTAACCTTGAGAAATGGCTTTTAAAATACTAGTTGGAAATGGAATTATTTGCAGTAACTCCAATAAATGAAACTTTTACCCTGAAAATGACTTATTTTAGGGATTATAAGTAAGTATTAGTGTTTTCAGTGTTTTATGTTCTTTCCTCTATGGCTGAGCAGCACACAGCATCCAATAGTGGCAAAGAGTCTGCGGCTATCGCAGTGGGGAAAGATCCAGTGGACTGGCACATTCACACCTGCGGCATACCCAACATGTTTGCCTACAACAGCCTGGGCTATGATGATTTGGATGAGCTTCAGAAAGAACCACAGCCTCTTTACTTTGTAATGGAACTTCTGAAGGTCTGGACTTTCAGTCACATTGAGAAAAATATTTGCATTCATTTGTAAATGAGCAGATATTTGCGTAAACATACTTTCATATTTAATGTGGATTTTACTTGTACTTTTACTTTACATGAAGAACAGGTCCCACACACTGCTTTAGCTTGCAAAGAAGGCTTGATATGTATCATCACTGCAAGGTTTTGTTCTAAAGACCTTCGCCAGGAATTTAGAAAGATCGAAAAGCTGTAGTGCTAATTAACAAATATTCTTTGAATTGAATTATTCTTCGCAAGCTACAGCAGTGTGCAGGACTTTGTCTTCTTTAATAATATACTTCCCATATACTGTATGCACCAGCTGTAACCTTTCATGGCTTTTTATATATCTGCAATATTATATTTAGTGAAATACATTATTCAGCTTACGGCTTTCAGTAGATCTATACCAGACCGCTGACTGTTTTTTTTAATTCACAAGCGCAGTACACAAAATGACCATTAGGTAGAGCTATGAGATCATTTTCAAACTTGTTTAAGCTGTGGCATTAACTGGAAACTAATTTTATGTGCGAAACTTACTGCAGTAATCAATAATGGGTTCAGGTACAGCAGCCCAGTGAGAGTATGACAGAGAGTCCTGGGCTCTGAATGAAAGCGGAACCTGTGGTCAAGGGAACAAGCTCTTCAAACAGGGCCGATATGATGAAGCCACACTGAAATATAAGGAAGCCATTATGTGCATCAAGAATGTGCAGACAAAGGTAAGAATACACCTCTGTAACATGTTTTAATACATTCAGTAGCTTAAAAATGGCTATATTCTTAGAAAAAAATCTCCTTGTTTTGATCATGAAAGGATAGAATAATAATACCACTTATATAATATTAATGAGGCATGTCTCATTTAATTGAAATGTGTCTGTTTCTTCAGGAAAAGGCATGGGAAGCTCCCTGGCTGAGACTGGAGAAGATGGCCAACACACTCACTTTAAACTACTGTCAGTGTCTGCTGTGCATGGAGGAGTACTATGAGGTCATTGAACACACAACTGACATCATCAACCAGCACCCTGGTGAGTAACAGGATTGTCAGTTCTCCCACCATTTACTGACCAATTACAATCACAGACAAACGGCAACACTTGCCTCATCAGTGTGTTAGACCTGTCGATGTCTGCCGGCACTAGTTTTCACCGATTGCTCATGTTGATTCTGTGTTTGTCGGGTCTTGGAATGCCTGAGAAGAACTGATGTACTGTAATCGGTTGACTATCGCTGTTGGTCTGCGTCTGTTGATGCGATGTGAATTGGCCTTATAACAAGATGTGTTTCCTGATGTCAAATGCACCAGTTGTTGAAAGCATTCTTTGTATTTGCAGGGGCAATGAAAGCCTTCTATCTCTGTGGAAAAGCCCACATGGAGGTGTGGAATGAAACTGAGGCCAGAGATGATTTCATGAGTGTCCTGGATCTGGACCCAGACATGAAAAAGACAATCAAGAAAGAGTATGCAGTTCTCAAAATGAGAATGGAGTTAAAAAATGAGGAGGACAGACTGAAATACAAGGGCATGTTCACAAAAATGGCGAGAGAGCAAGAGTCTCTAGAGCTGGAGAATCCAGATCAAGAGATTCCAGAGCAAATGTCTCCAGAACAAGAAACAACTCAAGTAAAGCAGAGTTCAGAGGAAGCACCGCTAGAGCAAACAGGTGAAGAACAAGCAAATTGAACGCAAACATCTCCAGAGCAAATAACTTCAGCACAAGAAGTTACACAAGACATTGTTTCACAAGAAGAAACATCTACTGCACTATCAAGTTCTGATCATGAGAAACCAGAACAATCAACTACTCCGAATGTGACTCCAGAACAAACTACCACAGAAGAAGCTACTCCAGAACAGTTAGACGCAGTAGAAATGTTTCTGGAGCAATTCGTTTCTGAAGAACCATCACCAGAACATACAACTCCAGAGATAACTTGTCCAGAACAAGCAGACCAAGATCTTGTATCTTCAGAACAAATGACTCCAGTTGAACCCTTTTTACTTCTGTAATGCTTTGTCTGCTGCTTTTCTTCATGCATTCTACATTATAATGTAAGATTTAACTTTACCATAGTGATTGTAGTTTTGCCAAATCATCCAATAAAATAGTACTCAATCAGTTGTTGTGGTGAACAATTGAATAATTAATTCATCAGTAGCATTTTGTATCTCTAAACATAAACTTCATGGTAACTGTCCCACTCTTTATGCACAGCATTACATAGCAAACAGTCCTATAATTAATTAAAATATTAAAAATAAAATGTATAATGTTTATTAAATCTATCATGTTCATAAATTAATCATGTTTGAGAGATTTAAATATTTTAACTAATATTAAATTAAAACTATTTAATTATATGAGGTCTCCTTGATTGCCAAATATTACTGTAAGACTGTTATTACCATTTCAAGAGTGAGAACTGAAAACTGGTTATGATTGTTTCCCCCTAATAAATTTGATTTTGCATTTTTATGATTAATTTTTGTCGTTTCTCATCAATTCATGACCCCCACAATGATATCAGTTGAGGAACAGATTAGATCAATGTCATTACATAAGATATTATTTTAAGGGGATTCCCGTGTTTCTGTCTACAGTTTCCCAGCATATTTACATTCTCCTCATGAAACTAGGCTTGTCATTGAGTGGGGACAACATTGTGAAAGCCTAATGATTAGTTATGATTAAATGAGGAACAGCACATAGATAATACAAACACTATCCGCTAGTTTGATTAATGAGAGATCACTGAGGTTTTGAGTTGATAAAAAGAAAAAATAATTGGTGTACAAGTCTCATGTCATTTTTCCAGATATCCTTCTTTTATTCATCACAATATATGGGCTATCTCTCTCTCTCTGTATCTTCCTTCTGACCACTTCAATCTTTGACTATTTGGCTAAGTAATCAAATAATACGAAAATAGCATAAGTAATGCTTGTTTATGGTATAAAATGTTTTAAAAGGCTCGCAAAAACACAGGGAGGTATTGCAGCATCCCCAGGGGAAGAAAATTGGGAGTATTGCATAGAAAGACCAGCGCACCTCCATCATTGATGCAGAGGAGGTGAGAGAGGAACATCACTGCACTTGCTGCTGCTGTGCAACAACGTTAACCTGCTGTTCTTCCGCTGCAACATCACAAAGGCACCTGCTTTTTCATTTTCACACAAGAAAACTGATTTTTTTCCCCCCTACGCCTTTTAAGACGTTTTGGGTAGCCTAATGTTGCTGTGCTGTGGAAATGCTGAAGTCCAGACGAGTCGCGTCTCTGTGGTTTAGTTGAGTGTGTGGGCAGAGGAGATTGTCCCCCGATCTGGATTGAACTGAGCGGAACTGAATCCATTAAACACGATCACACAGAGGGGATGACCATATCGACATGGGAGGATAAAGTAACAACGCCTCTTTGACTTGTTTTAATTAGTTTAAAAAACTGCGAGGAAAAAATCTGGACATTTTTTCTACGTTGAAAGTCACATTAACCGAATGAATACAATCAAACGCGCCATTCGAAGTTGAAAAATCGTAAACAATGGGAAATTAGCCTCGTCTGACAACTTTGATAATATTTCATATCCACCAAAAGGTTTTTTTTTTCTTCCAAAACATTAACTTTGGATTTCCACAATGGCAATAAACACAGATACGGAGTTTGCGAAATCGAATCTGGGGGAGAGCGGCGGAACGCAACCAGCCGAGACCGAGAAACTCCTCGTGACCACCGAGCCCACCGGGGTGAAGACCTCCAGCTCCTTCACGGTCAGTGTCGGGGGTGACAAGGCTCTCGACGGGGACCAGAACGGCCACAGTCTGCCGCTGAGATCCGGATCAGCGGGGCAGCTCGGGGTTGCTCCTCTCTCGCCGTCCAGAGTGAGCCTGAGCCGCACTTCATCGACCGGTAATGCCGCCCAAGAGCAGCAGAAACCCAACGACTACCTCATACTGGTCATTTTGTCCTGCTTTTGTCCCGTGTGGCCACTAAGCATCGTTGCATTGGTCTATTCAATTATGGTGAGTGTCAATAAGTTATAATTGAAATAATTCAAGTCTGGGTGTTATTTCCTAATTCAGACCAGCAGTCCCACATTGTACTGTAAATATTTCTGTATGACACAAAATTGTGCTGAAAGTACTTGAATAAACCACACAAGCATCTTTCGAGTCAGTAAACAGTGTCTATCTGTTGTATGGCAAGCCTTTTATAGGTATCCCTTAAACTAATGTTACTTGTAGGCTACTTTAAAGCTGAATAGTCTAGTCACTAGTATCTTTTTCCAAATTTACTAGTAACAATTCATTAGATTCTTATTCCAACAGTTACTGCATCTATTAGTCACTTATTCAATGCATACTAATTTTGTTAATTGTTCAAATAGTTACAATATTTTCCCCAGTTTTCTTAGTACATTAGTATAGTGCTTTATTTCAGATAAGATTTTTTTTTAAATTGAACTATTAAAACTAGTCATTTATATGTGGTAAAAGGCAATCATAGCTAATGAGCTACATACTAGTGTCTTAAAAATACTGTCCAGGTACTAACCAATACATAAGTACTAGCACAACTGAAATAGATAGCAATTAAAATGATGTAATAAAATAGATACTAGTTAGTTTTAATAGTACTAGTTTAGTTTTAATTTGATACAAGTGAGCATAATTGCTCAAATGACTTGCCATACTCTTGCAAATCATATGCAAAAGCACAGGAGCTGCATTGAGAGAGCAGAGCATAGATCCACTGACAGGTGTGATTTACAGCCCTGCATATGCTCGCAGTAAACGGACCTGCCTGCGTGCTAGGGAGTTATTCGCCAGAAAATTGGTGCAGAATACCTCCACCGCACATCAAGCACCTGCACAGCACAAACTCTAGGGACTGTGGTGCAAAACATTCAATTAAGCAGCATAAATATGGTGCAGAGTGATCTTAAAAAGCCAGAAAATGAAAGCAAGCCTAATTTTGATTGAAAGCATTGTTATTTTTGAACAAGCTTTAGGTTCATACAGTTGAGGCTACAAGGCAAACATGTTTACAAAGCATTGATACAAATATCATTATTGATCCCAAAAATATGCCAAATGCTTTATTTCCATCCATGTAACTTAGAGGATCAGACTGTGAGAGTGCTTGTATGTAGGGTGTGGTACCATTTATTTGTATTTAATGAAGATGTACAAAAGATGGTGTTCATGACATGTCTAGGAACTATTTAGCACGATCCTGCATTGTCCCTCTGCAAAAGATATCCTTATTAGCAGATAACAGTATGCCCTGTTTTTACAATCAAAGATGAGTGCTTTTGTGTTCACTTTTTCATCCCCTCGCTCTGAAAGAACAGTGAATCAGCAGCGTATAACCTCAGCAGTATACAAATTAGACTTTCCAGTGGAGTCACAGAAGAGCAGCTTTTAAACATAATTTCAGTAAATTTAATAAGACACAGTCAAATTCAGCCTTAAGTGAATTTTGAACCATTGTGTGCTCAGTGCTCATTACAACTTTCTAAGTGTTTCAGTAGGACATGCACTATTAGAGAAACACAAATTAGAGCATTCAATTCTCATCAGCGGAAAAGCGCCATACAAATGTGCTCCGGTTTCTTGTAAAGATCTAAATCTTATATAGATTTACAATACAGAATGATCCCCTATCAAAAACCATTCCGGTGGGATCTCACTTGATGCCTTTCGCAGAGCCTTTGTGTTATGACAGTTTGGATATTTAGAGTCCTGGGGCCTCATTTATAAAATGTGCATACGCACAGATTTGATCTTAGAGTGTGCGTACGCTAAAATCCACGGCAAAGTCAATTTAGAAAAACGGTCTTGACGGGAAAGGAGGACTAACGCAGGTCAGGGTCTGAGCAGGCGTACGCCCTTTTCCTTGTGGCAAAGTCGGCAAGTAGTACTGCAGGCTGATTGAACATCTATCTGCAAATAATTATAAAAGGTGGTGGTACTGTACGTGCCAAGCCACCACCAAACAAACCGAATTCATCATAAACAACAAAGATGCAGTGTAAGAGATTAATTGTGCAGTGTAGTCAGATTTTTTTATTAACGGGAGTTTTTGCGAGATTAAACTAACCTTTTTAGTAGCCTAATGTCGAGAGTTCTTTACTCGCTTTCTGTACACAGTTTATTCCATGTTGTTTTTTTATTATTTTATTTTACAAGAGAACTTGCGAAGTCTTGATTTACTACTAATGCGTAAAATAGAAAAAAAATGCATAAACGCATCTCCGACTGTTTTGTCTGTGTAGCCTATAAGAATAGTCCTATGTCGTGCAATAACAGTTTTAATATATTCTATTCAATAACATTGTTAACTGTTTTTATTTATAACATCTGCTGCTTTGCTTCTGTGAAAATGAATAGAGACATCAGCCTTAAACTTTGTTTTTTGTCATTTACATCAGTCTTATTTGTATAAAATGCACTATATATTTTTGTGTCAGTACATTAATGAGCAGCATTAGTAAACTGTGTAAATATAAAGAAATGCCAAATCACATGCAGGTTTTTTCAGACCGGAGACCATAATCATGTAATAATTAATTTTATCATGATATGAAACGTCCAATTTTTCTTTCAATAATGTTTTTTAAAGTTTTGCAAGAATTTCGTGATACTAAACTTTTTATTAGTTGTCATAGCAAGTGATTTTAAAAGTAGGATGGCTCACTTTTTATAAGATGACTGAATTTTACTTGAATTCGTAGTTTATTCTTACTTTTGGAAACCTAATTGTTTTATAATTACTTCTATTATTATTATTATTATAATTTGTGTTGTTTATAGAAGTAGTAATTTTGACAATAGTCAATAGAACAAATATAACCACACACACATTGTTTGTCCACAGAATAATTACACATTATTAAATAAAAAGCGCCCCTGCACGAACCTCTACCTCCACCAGCAGGACCTCAATTTCAGACTCAGTAAAGTTTTTTTTTCTCTCTTTGTGCTCGTCATTCTCAAGCACAGAAATTCAGATATTGGCGTGTGCTCTTTTATATGGTAATGATATTAATTAGGGGGCGTTTACAAGGCGGAGATCTGACACCAGTCAGCTGCGCACAATTTCAAGATCATTTGCGATTTATAAATGTCACATCTGGAAGAGAGGTGTACGCACGTGTTTTTGTGCACAAGTTCGTTTTCTCTGAATCGCACTTACGCACTTTTGAGAAATTATCTTTGAACAAATTTAGGACGGTTTATACCCATGTGTATCAATGAGCCCAACTTCCTACATGAACCTGATCCAGTTCAAGTTTTTGAGTTTTGAGGATGCATTGAAAGCTACCAATATTGTTTTGCAAACACCTGTACTACTGACCATACTCATGCAAATAGTCTCCCAGCCTCGTCTGTCCACACAAATACAAATAACCCTCTTATCCAAGCCAACAGAGCTGAAACCAAAGCTGGCTGACAATTCAACAGAGGGCAAGACAGATCAATTTAGCCTTATAACCTCCTGTAAGGACCCCTCTGCATCATTTTGGGTCATAATTCTTAACCCTTTTGCTCCGAGGTCAAAAATAAAATAATCCAAAAGGAATGTGTACAGGATTTTTATTAGAATCTAGACCATAACTCTTATTTAAAGCTTAATCTAGAACTGCATCCAAATGAAATCTAAAGAGAGTTTTTAGATGTAACACTATTGCACATTGCAAATATACTGTATAAAATGCAGAAAATTTATTATTTTTTATTATAAACTTTATGTTTAACTCAAACAACAACAAGCCAGTTAGAAGAGCGAGAGAGACACAGAGGCATGTTATTGTATATCTCATTTAGTAAGTTTAAAACATTAACATTGACATTTCAAAAAGTGGAAAATATTTATGAAATAATGTATCAACATTTTTTATGATATAGTATTTTACATTAATGCTACACTTTAAAAAATAAATTTGTAAAATGACAGAAAAAGTACTGGCAGCTCATTACACAGGACATTATCCATAAATTTTACAGACATTTCTGTTAACTCTAAAACACAACGCAATGCAGTGTAAAATTCAAAATACTGGTAAAACACCTGTAAAAAATTACGGAAAATTCCTAATACAGTACATTGTCCCCTATTTTTACAGATTTTTAGATTGTATTCTTGACTAAGGATTTCTGAGACGAGCACAACAAAAATAGGCACGACACAGTCATCTGATTTGAATTTGAAATCGCACCGCACACATTTTCATTAATGTGGCTTCGCCAATATTCGATATTCCAAAAGTTATTATTTGTGCCTTTCTGAATAAATTGTTTGACTTCGGCACCTCCCTCATGAATCATTAAACCAAAGGGTATTAAAGCACTTTCAAAATAAGAGCACAAAAGAAAAAAGAGAATATAGACAAAATTAGACTTAATGTGCGCAACAAATTTGGTAGGCTACTTATGCGCTATTCTATGGCACTTTATTAACCAAAAAACGAAGTGTAAAATCTAGAATGTAGGACACTTCATGCACCCAACTGTTGCAGCTTTAATTACGTAACGGGGGGTGGGGGGCTATCTGACTTCAATGTTGGATGACAAAATAACCTTATAAAATTCATACACTACACGGCTGAATACATATATAGCGTATAAGTGCATAGTGTATACTGCGTCATTTGGGATACAACTTTAGTGGCCTCCTCTGATCAAAAGAGGAAGCCTAAAAAAAATGGGATGTAACAAACAGATTTAGTTTTTGTGTTGTGATGGAAGGCTATTTGAAAACTCCCATTAGGATGATTCCAGACGCATGCGCCCATAGCCACAGACGTAAACAGTCCCTCTCAGCCAAGATCTAGAAAGCAATTGTAACCAACAAAATACTAGCGAGGTTTTGTACTGTAGGTATGCATCAGAAACTCTGAAATCAATGAGCTTACAGAGGCAGTACAGTGGCGAATAAGATGTTGTGGTGAGCTGAAGCTCATGGAAGCTGAATGGAGTCATTTGGCTTGGCATGGGGAGGTGGGGTGGATTTTACTGGCCAATCTCAGTGCAATGGGAGGATCAGTAAAGAAGTTACTGCATACGCTGCAGCTTCTGCTGGTGAAATATGCTTAGCAGTGTTGCTGAATGGCTTTGTTTCTGTGTCCGTTACACTCTAACAGGAAATTGAGACTACGATGGGCTGCCATTTTCTGCTTTTCCAGCTTTACAAAAAGCTCATATAGACTAGCTATGGAAAATATTGACGCATTAAGCAGCTTGTTGCTTGTCTCTCAAACTAGCCCTATACTGTAATATGGTGTCATCATGTTCTCACAATGCTGAGTGAAACATTACATTATGAAAGCAAACAGCCCGTGAGATCGTGTTTCCAGTGCACCTGCTCATGTACTGACAACAGAAGCTTGCTTTCCATGGGCTAAATAAAGAGGCTGGAGGCAAATAAATATAAATAAACGAAATAAATGTGTAAAAACAGAATGAGGAAAAAATAGAATAAAAACAGTACAAAAATAAAAACAAAATGAATACTGAAAAAAGTAAGTAATGAGATATTCAAAGATATTAACATTATGGCAGATACCAGTAAGCGCACAGTTGTTTTCATGTTAATTCAGAGAACCGATAAATGGCAGATTTAAAAATTCGATAGTAAATTCTAAATACATGTTCTTTATTTGCATCTAGATCCATGCACAGGCATTGCACGAAAGGTTCATTATAGTGAAAAATTTTCTTCACTCAAAGTTTTCTTAAGAACAGTTTACAAAAAGGTTCTTTGGGGAGCCAAAAATGGTTCTTCTACGGCATTACAGCGAAAACCTCTTTTTGAAACCTTTATTCTTAAGACTTAAGATCAGCACTTTGTGTAAATAATTAAAAAATAAAACACTAAAACCAAATTGTTATAAATGCTAATTTAGGGGTCATAACATTTTAATGTACAATATAAAAAAAGAGATATTACTTTTAAAATGTGATAAAGAATTTAAACATAATATTAAATTATTAGTGTTATTAAACATTAAATTCAAAGGGAAAGTTTACCCAAAAATGAAAAATGAAGATATTTTGAAAAATGTAACCAAACAGTTGCTGGTAGCCTTTGACTTCAATTGTATTTTTTTTTCATACTATGGAAGTCAATGGCTACCAGCAGCTGTTTGGTTACATTCTTCAAAATATCATGTTCAACAGAAGAAAGAAACTCATACAGGTTTGGAACAACTTGAGGATGAGTAAATGATGACAGACTTTTCATTTTTGGGTGGACTATTCCTTTAAGTGAGCATTAGTTATTGCCGAAGCTAATCTAAATTTAAAGAAGTGGCTATTAATAATTATTGCTGCAGTTTTAAAAAACAAATATTATGTGTATTATATAATGTGGTTTATTACTTTCTAGTCAAATTAAAACAAAAATATTACAGTATTGGTTTTGTGTTGAAAATACATTTATTTCGGACATAAAAAAACAAGCAAAGAGCACCGTTCCACTGGTGTGTTCGCTGTGCACCACTGTGCAGATTTCTACAATAATTTCTCCTCAGCCGTTGGCATAGCTGTTTATAATTAATGGCTCGGGCTTGTGAGGGAAAGCTAAGAGCTCCTTTTCACTCCCAGACTGCAGCAGGAGTGGGTTGAGAGGGGGGAGGGGAGGGGAGCGTTCATGTGTGTTTATGTGACATACAATGAGAGGGAGAAAGTGAGGAGAAAAGGGGGTCATCTAATCAGCCCAGAAAAATTGGCAAAGACTTTTCAAGAGAAATATATTCCAGGCCAAAGCTCCTGGGGAATCAGTGTTATCCGTTTACCGTGTCATGGGACACACCCCTCCTCTACTCGGAAAAGCCGCACACATCCCATTACAGTCCACTGGCGTTTCTGAGCATTCTCTAAACCGCAGTCAGGCAAAATGCACCTCAAAACACAAAGAGCCAAAAGCCATTTGCGCAGCTGCATTAGGATGGCACACGACACATACTGCACTGTCATCACACTAAATGAAAGCGGGTGTGAACGGCCGTGAGATTGAAACGCAAGAACGGCAGATGGCATTTTACTACACAGTATTTTCAAAAGACTTTTACTGATTGAAAGCGCTGATACGGCTTTTCGCAGTGATTAGACTTGGGAATCGATAACGTTGTGCTGCTCCAGCCACATATTATACCCCTGCTAGGATGTCAGAGCCAGTCTGCAGTATTTGAACTGAGAGACGATGGGCAGGTTAGCAGAGAGGGAAGGGTACAGGTCCTGCCATATGAGGATCTACTTCTGAAAAACAGATATTCAAGTATATTCCACAAGACAGGGATCTTAATGTTGTTGTTTGAAGGCTTTTGGTTGCATGAGTCCCTCACTTGTCTTGAGTGTTACATCTGGACATCAACATTGAGGCATATGGTTGAGAACTCATTCAAACTGTCCTTGATGCTCAAGGAGGAAATATTAAGAGCCAATCATTCTGTGTGTGTATACCTTTCAAAAGTTTGGGGTTAGTTTAATGCTTTTATTCAGGAAGGATGCATTCAATTGTTTAAAAAATGACAGTAAATACATTTGTTACAAAAAAAAATCTAATAAATGCTTTTCTTTTGAACTTTCTATTCATCAAATAATCCACAAAATATTATTTCACCACTGATAATAATAATAAGTAATGTTTCTTGAGCATCAAATCAGTATATTAGAATGATTCCTGAAGGATCATGTGACACTGAAGACTGGAGTAGTGATACTGAAAATTCATCTTTACCATAACAGTAATAAAAACATTTTTAAATAAAAAAAAAGTTACTTTAAATGTAATAGCGATATCTTTTTCAAATAAATGAGCCTTGTCGAGCATAAAACATGTTTGTTTTCAAAAACATAAAAAAATCTTACCGACACAATCCCAAACTACTGAACGGTATTGTACATATATTTTATGTAAATCTGTTATGTCAAATTATAAAAAGCTTCTTTTTTTTTTTTTTTTATATTTTTCTCAATGCTTTCTTAAAAAGATATAAACATTCAGATTCTATAAGTGGTGTTAGCAGAACTGAATTCTGTGGTTCCAAGGCAACAGGTAAACTGCAGTGTGACATTGTGGAAGCAGAGCCTCCCTGTGGGTGAGGCAAGAGTGTGTGTATGTGATGGGGGAAGCTCCTCGGTTTCTCCAACAAAAGGTTGATAGAGCTGTAATCCTATCTGCTATTGTCCTACCAAATGCTCTAAGTGAACGCTTAAGACGTGATTAAGAGTATAATGGTTCCACAGTCTGCCTTTCAGACTTTTTTTTGTGTTCATTCATCAGGGATGAATGCAATGAATGTGAAGGCAGCTTCCCACTGTGTTTAGTAATGTTCATTTAACATTATGCAGCTTTAAGGATTTCTGAGCCACACTGTGTTTTGCTATGTCCCCATTGGCAGTATTTTCTGTTTATATCTCTTTTTTTCTGTTATGGCAGAAAGCTTGGAGTCTCTAGAATATTTATTTTCTCAACTTGACAAAGATCAATCATAAAGGGATAGTGCACCCAAAAAGAAAAATTCTGTCATCATTTATTCACCCTGTTGTTGATCCAAGCAATTCTTTCTTCTGTGGAACATGAAAGAAGATAATCTGAAGAACGTTGGGAAACAAACAACATTGGAGTCTACTGACTTCTGTAAAAAAAACAAAAGGCTGAGACATTTTTAATGCTCCACAGAAGTCAGTCAGTCATACAGGTTTGGAACAACATGAGAGTGCGTAACTAATAACAGAATTTTTAATTTTTGAGTGAACTACCCCTTTTACTTTTGGTCACACGTGAATACTATGTATGTAGTAGCACATCAAGGAGCTGTCAAGTCCAAAGGTGCTGAACTAAGGCCGGAAAACACATTATCTGATCATAGATAAAAATAGACTATATCATACATCAGCTGCAGTTAGGCTCAACTAGGGCCACATAAAGTTTTAACTTACTGCTTGACAGGTAAATTCAGACCTATTACCTGACATGGCAATAGAAAAAAATTACTAGCTCACATTTTAGAGAAACCAAATCAATTCCCCATTATCCACAAAAGATGAACAGCAGAGAAAATCAAGTTGGAATTTTCTAAATTTATCTAATTTAACAATAACCAAAATGCATTAATCAGGGTTATTATAGTTAACTAAAACTTAAAAAAAAGTGTTACTTGAAATAATTGTTGGCTGAAAAAAAAAAAATATATATTTCAGCCAAATGAGAAGGCAACATTTTCATTTTCATTTATTTTAATTTGATGAACTAAAATAAACTAAAACTAAATTACAAATTTATAAAAATTCTAAAGACATAAAAAAACTAACAAAAATTACAAAAACATACTTTACTAATTACTAACTAAAATGATTGAAATCGTTACTAAAATTTGAAGAATATGTAAAATATAAAAATAACTAATTTAAAATAATAATAAAAACTACAATATTATCTTAAAACTTGTATTAATATAATTTGAGTCCCTTCATCTTTGATCGATTGTGTGGGGGGAAAAAAGGCTGAAGTTGCAGAAGTTATGAGGCTCTTACACCCTACTTACATAGCAATGCTTTTGGGAATTGTGCCGGGCAGATTAAGTTCAGTTTACTTGCTACTTAAGTTCTAGTGCTTTGGGAAGTTGATCAAAGTCCATTCAGCACCTTGGACAGCGGCATCACTCCCAAGACTCCTGCCTTTCTTTTATGACAACGTGAGATGACGTCACATCGCAAGACGAAAAACCACGCCAACAAGATGGAGAATGGAATTAGCATTTGAGTGTGGGGAGATTGGTTGGCCACTGTCAGAGGCTTTTTCCTGCACAATCTATTGCTCGGTATTGATTACATTAATGCAGTCTACTGGAGAGGCTCTCCCTAGGGTACACTGACCATCTAATGGGTGGTTGTGGCATAGGGCTGCACTAATAAGAAAACACGCTTATCAGCTCACCTCATCCTGTATCCAAATCACTTGAACAATTCAAAGAGTCACCTCTGACCTTTTGCTTTCTAGCATACTGAATTAGGGAAGTCGTGGCCTAATGGTTAGAGAGTTGGACTTCTAACCTAAAGGTCGTGGTTTCGATTCTCGTTACCGGCAGGGATTGTAGGTGGGGGGAGTGAATGTACAGCGCTCTCTCCCACCTTCAATACCACGACTGAGGTGCCCTTGAGCAAGGCACCGAACCCCCAACGCCGCAGCATAAATGGCTGCCCACTGCTCCGGGTGTGTGTTCACGGTTTGTGTGTGTTCACTGCTGTGTGTGTGCACTTTGGATGGGTAAATGCAGAGCACTAATTCCGAGTATGGGTCACCATACTTGGCCACATGTCACGTCACTTCACTTCACTTCAATTTAAACCAAAGGCTTAAATGGAAAAAGAGCACACAGCCTTTTATAACAGATCATACTGCACATATCTGAAGCTTATGGAAATTTGTGTGACATTCTCTCTTTTTTGTCTTGTTACAGTCCAGAAACAGTCTACAGCAGGGGGACATGGATGGGGCAAGACGCCTGGGACGCTTTGGACGGCCTGTTCTTAGCATTGTGGCATTTTCCAAAAAATCGTGGGCTCTTAGCATTCAATCTATGTGGTGGTTGCAGGTATGTTTCATTACAAGCATTTATGCAATCATTAGCTAAATAACAATACAGAGTGACACGCTTTATGATCTTAGTCGGAATGAGTTGGAAAAATGCAATTCTAAGCAAAACACTTGTATTTTGACAGTTACGGTGAGTTATTTTGATCAATTAAAGTCTTAGCTTTGAAATTATTCCAACTTTATCATGGAATTCGAATAATAAATGTCGTTTTGATGCTCTTTAATATGGTATGCTGATTTGGTGCTCAAAAAACATTTCTTACTATTAATGTTGAACAGTTTATTTAATTTTCCTAAAAACTGGATACTTTTTTAAGAATTTTTTTTTTATGAATAGGAAGTTTAAAAGAATAGCATTTATTTGAAACAAGAAATATTTTGCAACAATGTAGAAGTCTTTACTCACATTTTTGATCAATTTACTGCATCCTAGCTAAAAAAATAATAATTTCTTTACAAGAATCTTACTGACCAAAAACTTTGGGAATGTAAATACTTTTGTACTTAAGTAAAAACGTAATTATTTATTATGTTTGAATAAACATCTTGATTCTGTCAGAAATGTCTGAAAATACATTTAAGAAGATTTTCTTAAAAACAAGTTATGACAGCCACCATTTAAATTATTATATTTTGGCAAGCAGAAACATAATTTATGTCACAGAAATTCATAAAGACACTGAATTAGTTTCTGGGCCTAAAAGATGGAGCGGTTCACATATTATAGTTTGAGAAGTTGCATGTATTTCCATACTCCGTGTTGCTGTTATGATTCATATGCTCTCTTTTTCTGCTCTATCCTCAGTAACTGGATAGAGGGCATAGTAAGGACGAGAAACCCATCTACAACACTACTGCAAACAAAATAAAAACCTCACCCATGATGTAATTAAAATAAGATCTCTCTCTTAACAATAATGCCACAGAAGTTAAGATAAAAAGAAACGAGGACTGTAGCAATTAAATAAGATAGCTAAAATGCATGCAGTAGGTTAGCATGCTCAGTGAAAAAAAATCCCATATGTTAAAAAGAACGGTGATGGCTTGCATTATGTAAATGAGAAACATTGCTGTTTCGGCAAGAACTCGCCTGAGGATGACACAAAGGACAAGGGGACTTTTTTTCAAAGATGGGTGTTTGAAAACACGGCTACGCCCAGCAAGCTGCATTTTAACCTTATATTACTCCTGGTTGATCTTGCATTTGAAAATTATGCACAGAAATATTTGCAACATAACTACTGATGTATGTTTTATAAAAAGATTTATAAGTGGAGTTTAAGAGGCGGGAATGAACTAGGGATGACAAGACTGTAAGAAATGGTAATTGGGGTTGGAGATTTCATTTTTATTGATTTTGTATGTTTTGATTATTAAAAAATGACCAAAATGACCACACGCATGCCTGATCCTGTATGTGAATAACTGTCAGCATTTTTCATTACTATGTTTTTTATCTGTAAGAGTAGAGGGTATTTAAATATGGGAATGTACATCATTGTCCAGTGTATCAAATGCTATATTCTCTCAACGGCACAATGTTCATGGAGAGCTCTGCCTTTAGCCATGAGGTTCCACTACACGTTCCATACTAGTATAGATTCTCTCAGAGAGGTAAGACTGTATCGTTACGCATGCCAGCCCTCTCTTCCCTGACAAAAACTGGGGGAGCATGGACATTCATCTAGAGGCATGCAACGGCCAGCACCATTCTGTGCCAAGACCTTTATATCAGTATGCTAAACAAATCACAGGACTATTCATCTTTACCTGGAGTTCTTTCCAGGACAGAATGCCAGTTTCCCTGTCATAAATCTCCCTACTTATCCCTTATTAATATGAGATATATATATCAATATATTTATAGAAATATTTAGGCATGCTGTGGGTGGACAAAACACTTTTTTTTAATCTTCACATAGAATGAGCTTATGTGTACGGGACTTTGCTTTGACGCATCTCACAGTGTTTTTTGCATCTCTGATCTGCTGATATTAATATGTGAAAATTACAGATTGTAAAATCGGAGGTACAGATAGATAACAGCACTTATCTGGCTAGTTAGTTAGACCGAGTGACGGTTAAGAAGGAAATGTTTCACAGCTCAGTCTATTGATCTGCTTCATTCATACTGAATTAAGTATTTCACTGCCCTGTCATAGATTTCAAAGCACTTACTTTTCATCAATATTCTCATGTCCTGTCAATATGTTTTGAACGCTAAAAGTATGACTTTCATGTATAATCTCCTAAAAATAGACTGTTAGTACCTAAACACCTAAGATGAGCATTTCACATTTATAGGCATTATGCTGAATAATGTACTGTTTTGTGAATTAATGTGATCTAATGCTCTTTTTTCTGCTTCTCATGACTCTTTTGTTCACTATAAGCAATTATGTTACTGTGTTGTTCATAAAACCCATTATGCCAATATGAATGAGATGCAAAAATGCTGCTGTGTGTCTTTTAAAACTGTGATTTATTATATACAACTTTGGATTCTTTGTTCACTTGTATATCTGTTTTTCTATGTTAGGTTATTAATGTGTACCTTTGCAAGTGTGAAATAAACATTAACATGCATGGTCCACAACTGGCTTGCAGTTATTGACTGTGTACAGCACAGTGGCAAAGAAACATCAGCAAGGAAATTGTTGCATTAGCAAAAAGCGAAATGTTCAGCTTTCCACAGAGAAAGAAACATAGCAAGACAACAGCTTTCAAAGCCTTCCTGCCCAAAGCGCACATATACACAAGCTTCATTTTTCATGCTACTGACTATTGCTGTTGTACATAATGCATGGCTAAGGAAATGGCACAAGATCTACTGGCTGATTTTGCACTTCCCTGGTTCTCTGATCCCTAAGTATGGCCCTCTGCCCGGCCTCACTCCAGCACTCAGCACTAACAGCCTTCTCTCACAGTGACACAAAGTGTTTAAGTACTCACAAATCTAGCCACCAGCTTAATGAGGCTAAAATGCCATTATTAGTCATCTAGCATCACAATCCAAAATGGTTTTATTTGCAAGGAGAAGAAACGACAAAAACAGAGCTTTTTGTCAGCAGGAACCACAAGGAGCTAAATTGTTTACCTGAAGTACCCTGTGAGATGTTAAAAGAATTTAAATCTTTCAAAATATAATGAATTGTATAACATCTTTGCATGTCCATTTTTACATTTATTTTTAAGATATACAAATTAATGTAACCCTGCACTGGCTTTTCTATCACAATCTCACAGATGCGACTTATATTCCTGACCGGGATACCCTGACATGGATATATGTGATGTAAAACAATGGTTCTCAACCAGGGGCCGAGGCAAATATCCAACAGGGCCTCAAGATGACTTAGAATTACTTAAAGAGTTAATGAACTGAGAAATCAAAATTCCTTTGATCTTTTGACATATACAAGCTATAAAAACATCCTGCAAGTTTCAGAACTCAAAACTTTCTCGCTAGTCTAAAAACAGTTATTGAAGCCAATCTGCCAAAACGTCAGCTTGTGGAATGTGCCACTTTATGACGCAATAGTGTGGCTAAACACCGCCTCTGCAGAACAACGCCTGCTTCTACAGCACTGGCTGTTTAGCCCCGCCCACCAATTCTCATAAGAAAAAACATCTAAAAATCAAAATATTTCTTATTTTAATTAACTCGCTCATTTTTTTTAAAATAATACATGGCCTTGTAAAATCAAAATAATGAGTTTGAATATTGTTGTTGACAATGGGAGGCCTTGAAGTCAAAAAAGAACCACAGATCTAAAACAACCTTTACTGCCAATGCACCAGAATAAAAAAATTCTCAACAAGCTAGTTAGGTTTTGCATGCACTGGGTGACATTTCCATATTCCCCTCGTGTGGCTTAAAATGTGGTTAATGTGATTTACACAAGTACTGTAGTACGTGTTTCTGCATCAACATCATTTTTTGGTGCAATGACACACAAACCAATAAATCAATGTCTACTTTATTGTTTAGTTCAAGTGTAGGGATGGTCCCAACAAAGATGCGAAGTTAGAAATGTTCTGGCAAGTGTGTTGGAGCAAGGTAAGTTTGGAGTTAAACTCTGCAGGACATTGGCCACCCCTGATGTAGGCTAATCATCACTACAGTTGCCCTGGAATAACTTCAGGTTAAGTGTCTCGCTCAAGGGCACAATGGTGACAGAGTAAGATTGTGATCTCTGTAAGTCTCCAGTTTCAGACTTGCTGACTACTCAGCATCTGTAACTTTTTGGAAAGCCGCCCAGGAAACCAAGTATTACATGACCCCCTCACTCACACATTAATACACAGCTGCAACTATTGATGAAATTAAGCAGAAAGGGCTTCACTGTGTAGTGCTACATTCAGAGAACTGCTTTGCTAGCAGACTACTTTACCCTCAACTGAGCAAAGGAATAAAAACACAAAAAAATTCCAGAGCTGTCATACCTCAAAATTCATGAATAGTGTTGTAGATTTTTTTCTGGTTAGAATAAATTGCTCTGAAGTCTTGGAGGTTTTGAAACCAGATATACTTTATTAACAAGATAACAAAGTTTGAGTTATATTTGCAAAGACAACTTCAGAGTCCAGTCTCGAACTCACATATATATACCCTTAAAGGTGATACACTACTTATATATGTGCTTGTGGTATTTTAAGCAGTGAACATGAGCTAAGGGCTTCACCATGAACATTTCCATCCAGGACTGAAATAGGTGATCATGTTTCTCTAGAGCTACTGTTCAAGATTTTAGTAAACTTTCTTTGGTACTATTCTCATAGATTACACTCAATTTAATTATATTCTAATCAAAATATTCTACTTATTATATATGAGCACCTGCCCAGAGGCTAATCAGTACATTATCTGAAAATCGGTCAGTACTTGCTCCTGTATCCCTTTAAGGGTCATATGATGCGATTTCAAGTATATTTCTCTTTGGAGTGTTACATTGAGAGTGGTAAAGCTCTTGGTGCATAAAGAAGATCTGTAAAGTTGCAAAGACTAAAGTCTCAAATCCAAAAAGATATTCTTTATAAAAGTTGAGTCAACCACGCCTACCTAAAACAGCTCGTTCTAACACGCCCCCACATGTCTACGTCACGATGTGGGAAGATTTGCATAACGCCGCCCAAATGTTCAAGCAAAGAAAGAAGGCGTAACTTTTATTCTCGCTGTAGTATTGCTGTTGCCGCCGCCACCATGTCATGAAAGCACGGTGCGTTTTGTTGTGAGAGCGAAACTACTTTGTTTGGCCTTCCTTCCAAAAGAGGACGATATCGTTTCGTCATGCCTGGAGCTGATCTGTGCTTGTCGCTGAGGAAATACATCAACTTTCTCGCTGTGGATCGCCTTTCACCGTGGACGAAGCAGAGTCCAGCCCGGGGTCGTCACATGTGGTTGCCGCAAGCCCGCCGGCCGCCGCTCACTCAAGCCCGCCGTGTGTGACGCTGTGTGTTTTGTTGTGAAAGCAAAACTACTTTGTTTGGTCTTCCAAAATTGGACACGACTAGAAATCAGTTTATGTTTGCGCGGCGCGATGCAACGCAACGCGTAAAAAAGACAGTATAAGTCATTATAATACGTAATTATGTCCCCACTGGATGCAACAAATGCCTCGTTTATAATGGGTTTTAATGTTTTTGTCTCGTCGCTTCGACAAGGCATCACAATTTGGTAAGGGGCATAACATTTCCGTCACACGCTTGAGGTATTCGGCCAATCACAACGCACTGCATAGCTGGCCAATCAGAGCACACCTCGCTTTTCAGACATATGAGCTTCGTAAAAATGCGTTTCAGAAAGGCGGGGCATAGAGGAGAAACAATAATGTACAGTATGTGGAAAATTATGTGTTTTTTGAACCTTAAACCGCATAAACACATTTCATTACACCAAATACACAAAATAATGTTCTTTTTAGCAACATCATATGACCCCTTTAAGGAAAAGGTCCTTTTCCATTTATGAGTGTATTCCATGCCGCTTTAAATAGTTTACTCTCTTCTAAGCACACTGCATCCTCTCGCACACAGCCAAATACATAATAGTGGATAATAGTAGAATCATTTTCTCTTATGGATAGACATAATTCTATACATTATATTGAATCAAGATTAATGAAAATATTCCACAATAGCAGAGCAGGTAATGTGCGTCATGTCTCCATTCTCACCTCATATCAGGTAGGAGTACCATCATAAAAACACTAGGAAAGCACAAAAGGCAACATACAGAGCAAAAAACAATACGGAGGTGACAAATTAATTCATAAAATAATTAACATTTAAAAAATCATTTATTCTCTGGGCTGGTGTAAAGAGAGCATGTTTCAATCAGCAGAGGAGCTGAGGAGACTTCCAGTGGAGTTCTGTGTGTGGCCTATTAGCTTCCAAATGATTGCTGCAGTACCTCTATACTACAGACACATTTAGGAAGAAAAAAACTACAAGGTACTTCATTCGTGACTCTTGCTGTAATCTTGCTCTCATCTACAATTAGCATCTTTTAGATATTTTAGTGCTGTTGCCACAAAATCCATCAAAACAATAAACTCTCTGGAAGTATGGTGAGAAACACCTCCTATGGTGATCTGTGATAAACCTTTGGTCAATGCAGCCCATTTCTTCTGTAAAAGACCCTGTGTCCCTCTACATTTGTTCTGCATTTCAGGGCACCTGGTCAATGTATGGACTGGAACAGCAGGAGAATGATGCGACCTTTAGATAATGGACCACCAGGGAACAGAGGAAAAGGGAGGAAAGATTTTTTAGTTTCAAACAGCCTATTCTAGTTTATTGTTTTGGGGAAGCCGATTTCTCAATTGAGCGATTATATTGAGTTTATGTGCACATCACTCTCTCTTTATGCATCTATGGAAATACCTCAGACAAACAGATTCCACCAGTCTAACAAGAACTATGGCATATAGCCAGCCGGTCTGACTGCTCCAGATGTGAGAGACTCAGCGTAAACGCTCACTTTTATGGATGGGACATCATTTGTAAACACAAGAGGGATAGAGAATCAGGTGGTGACAATAAGGCTTCCAATCCTTGCTTCGCTTTCCTACAACCCTGCTGCGTAGAGTGCTGGTCTTACCTCTACATGCAATCCCTGTGCTAGTTTTTCATTCGCCTGGATCAATGGTTTTCAGCTTGTATATTCATCATGTTAAAGCTCTGGCCTGCTTCTGTCTCACACTCCAGTTTCATAGGAGGAGCTGTGTGGATGCAAGTCAGCTTAGACAAGTGGCCATGGGCTGCGAGTACAGGCTTGTTGGTTTAGCCAGATTTTCTTAACTTGAACCTGCTCTTAACTTTAAAACACATCAGTAAAAGCATAAAACAAAAGCACCTTGAAAGAGAAGGGTTAGATATGGCAATGCAAGTTTTTTATTTTTGGTTTCCAACATTCCTTTCTCCAGTGTAAAATGTCATCGACGAGAGTGTTTAGAAATATCTAAAAAATAGAAGCTTTAGAGGACAGACCTCTAGTGTTTGACACACATTTTTAATATCCTGTATATGAATAATTTATTGATTCACAAAGTACACAGCATGATGAGAAACCCTCTAAAAGGATCATCAAATTAAAACCCCCTTCCGATTAATAATATACAGGAACAGCACAACGCCAAGTTGATGCTTCACAGCATCGCTTTTGTCTCAACGCCACTGTGTTATAATATGCTCTTTGAAATCTATTTCTGTTAGTAATTTGGTCTCCAGTCCCAGTTTACATCTGAACAGCGCATTGTTTGTAGTATAGAAACAAAAAAAGGCTGTTAGAGCTAAACCCCTCCCAGTGCTAAATACAAATAAGGTCCATGCTGGCTACAATCAATCCTGTTACCAGACTAGGCCAGGTGGGCTTCTGTTTTGTGGCCCCAATGGTCCGCCTCTCATTGAGCCCTTTCTCAAGGTTTCGCCACTGCTCTGCAGAACTCCCCCCAAAAGAAGTCGGTTAGCTCCCCTGTCCGTCAGTGAAATGCATATAGCAGCAGAAGGATGGTGCAGATGCCGATGACTCCTCCCAGAATTAATGAGTCCCTTCTCTTCCTCAAGTTGATCCGCTGTATTAGGTTATTGATGGCAGGGAAACGGTCTGAAGTAGGGGATCAATTAAGGAAATACAACATAGTCTTTTCTCAAATACAGACAGCAAGTATTTTTCAAGAATGGATTCAAGAAGATGGATGTGGCTCATTACAATTCGGGTATTACAATTCTGATGCTGATACTTTACATTTAACAGTGTTAATAAATGATGTGTTTTAACTTAGGGAGTGTTCCATGATGGCAAAGGTAATATAAATGTAAAACCAGGGGAAATGAACACTAACATATCCAAAGTAGGCAGATTCCAATAAACCAATAATCAATATTGCACTGATACATTATGCAACCCTAATGCATACACGCACTCCTTGTAGAAATCAAGGATACTGGCCAGGGTGTTGACCCTGCTCTGTATAGACTTCAACAATCCTCGCTGGGAGGTCATGTTCTCCTTGGTTGCCATGGCAATGCTGTGGAAAAAAATAAATAAATAAAACCAGAAGAGTAGATTTATTGGCACTGGCCCATCACAGCACATATGCACTGTAAGTGGTCAAAAAGTGCTCCGATCATCGCGTCAAGGGTACAGCAGCTGTCAGAACTGCAGACGCAGGAAAAAGTCCCTCAAAGACAGCAAATGTCTCTTTCACTAGGTTTGATTTCAGACAGGAAGGCAGAAGCTGCATTCATCTAAAGCTCCAGAGACATTAGCTATACACAGCTAGAAACCAAAAGTATGCAGAAAAGTGACCAACCATTACATATCCATTTCCCTTGATACTGCAGAAAGCGAACAGCTCATATTTTGGACAAATCAGGTTTTCCTGCAACAGCCATCATTTGTCCTAACTTAAGGCATAGTTCATCCAAAAATTAAAACTGCCATTTACTCACACTCATGTTATTCCAAACTTACTTACTTTCAGATTTTCTTTCTTTCATGGATCACAAAAGAAGAAGAATGTACTGTTCGTTTTTTCCATAATTAAAATGGAAACTGAAGCTTTCAAGCTTCAAAAAGGATGGAAAAACCACCATAAATGTACAAACCCGATTCCAAAAAAGTTGGGACACTGTACAAATTGTGAATAAAAACAGAATGCAATGATGTGGAAGTTTCAAATTTCAATATTTTATTCAGAATACAACATAGATGACATATCAAATCTTTAAACTGAGAAAATGTATCATTTTAAGGGAAAAATAAGTTGATTTTAAATTTCATGGCATCAACACATCTCAAAAAAGTTGGGACAAGGCCATGTTTACCACTGTGTGGCATCCCCTCTTTTTATAACAGTCTGCAAACATCTGGGACTGAGGAGACAAGTTGCTCAAGTTTAGGAATTTGTCCCATTCTTGTCTAATACCGGCTTCTAGTTGCTCAACTGTCTAGGTCTTCTTTGGTCGCATCTTCTCTTTAGATGCCGCCAAATGTTTGTTCTATGGGTGAAAGATCTGACCTGCGGCTTGGCCATTTTCAGTACCCGGATCCCTTCTCCGAATGATGTTGTAATGATGCGTATGTGGTCGTCATTGTCATGTTGTAAGCAAGGTCTTCCCTGAAGAGACGACGTCTGGATGGGAGCATAGGTTGTTCTAGAACTTGGATATACCTTACAGCATTGATGGTGCCTTTCCAGATGAGTAAGCTGCCCATGCCACACGCACTCATGCGACCCCATCACATCAGAGATGCAGGCTTCTGAACTGAGCGCTGATATCAACTTGGGTTGTCCTTGTCCTCTTTTTAGTCCGGATGACATGGCGTCCTAGTTTTCCAAAAAGAACTTCAAATTTGATTCGTCTGACCACAGAACAGTTTTTCACTTTGCCACAGTCCATTTTAAATGAGCCTTGCCCCAGAGAAAACGCCTGCGCTTCTGGATCATTTTTAGATATGGCTTCTTTTTTGACCTATATAGAGTTTTAGCCGGCAACGGCGAATTGGCACGGTGGATTGTGTTCACCGACAATGTTTTCTGGAAGTATTCCTGGGCCCATGTTGTGATTTCCATTACAGTACCATTCCTGTATGTGATGCAGTGCCATCAAAGGGCTCGAAGATCACGGGCATCCAGTATGGTATTTCCCCGCCTTGACCCTTACCACATGAGATTGTTCCAATTCTCTAATCTTTGGATAATTTGCCTGGAGATGCTGAATAACTTCAAACTCTTTTGCATTTTTCTCATTGAACCTCCTTTCTGATATTCTCCACTATTTTTTGCCCAGCATTGGGGGAAGTGGTGATCCGCTCTGCCGCTCTTGACTTCTGAGACCTGCCACGTCTGAGAGGCTTTTTATACCCATCATGTTTCCATTTTGACCTAATAAGTTGCAAATTGGGTCCTCCCGCTGTTCCTTTAATTTACATTTAAACTTTCCGGCCCTTTATTGCTACCTGTCCCCACTTTTGTTGGAATGTGTCGCTCTCATGAAACCAATGATCAATATTGGGCATGACATAGCCAAATGTCTCACGTTCAACCTTTATATGTTACTAATTCTATACAAGAAGCAGAAAATATAAGTTTAGGAGATTTGTAAATTATTCCATTCCTTATTTACTCACAATTTGTACAGTGTCCCAACTTTTTTGGAATCGGGTTTGTACAACAGGTTAATTGTTCCATATTAGTTTTACAAAACTTAAAAGCTGAAATAAGACAGAAATGGGAAGCATGAATGTGTAGGATGTGTTTGAGGCAATACCTGTGAAATTAGAGCAAGACAACACAATTTTAAAGCAGTGTGCAATGCACTGGCCATTAGTTACCAGTTTCTTGATCTCGGAGGATGAATTAGGTAGTAGCCAAACCCCACTGACACAAACAAGGCATAAAGCACATTAAACAAGACTGTGCACCCTGAGGGCCACAAGGTCTCCAGTGTTTTGTACTCCCAGGTGCCCTAAGTTACAAACAAGGAGTTATTTTGATATAACCAGAGTTTTGCTGTGACACCTCTATTCATGCCCTTTATCATCTGTTTGACTTCTGTTCTCAGCCCATGTCCCTGAACATCAGTACATCACAAAATGATGAACACATGAGCATAATCTCCTAAACTTCATATTTGGGTGTGTATTCTATATTATGACTTCCAGCATTTGTTTGAATATGCTACCTGCAAGGATGTATACCTAATAAAGTCCTGCTTGTGATAGATGGAAGACTAATCTGACATCATTAAAAGAGAAACATGAGCGCCCACACTCCTCAGAGATCAGAGCTAAGATGAAACATTAAACAATGAGCTCTCATCTTGGTGGCTCCTGGCTGTGGGTGGTACAAAAGGAAGATAATGATTACAAGCAGCTGATATAGCATATTTTTTGCTTGAATAAGACTGGGGTGGGATAAAAAGAGCTGCACAGACCAAGAGCCGACTTAATTAAGCACTAGTGTCGGTTGCCAGCTGTGGGATTTCCCTAGGTGCAGCAGTTAAAGTGTAGGCTACTCTGATGCCCTAGCATAGATCTGCAGTGAGGAAAAGATGGTAATGCCCAACAACACAATATTCACTACTAAAGCACCTCAGGAACAAGGCAAAGCTGGCAGATTCATGCAAGTGACATGCTTTTCTGTTAGTTTCTCTTAAAGGGATAGTTTACCTAAAATTATTCTGATTCGTCATTTACTCACTCTCATGCAGTTCCATGTGTATGATAGGCTTGCTGCGATAGATGGTGTTTTCGGTTATACCGGTGTTAAGCCGCAACACCGTTTACGTCATTTGCATACTGTGGCACCACCCCCCACCGTCGTTTAGATTTTTTTATAGTAAAAAATATTTAGCCCAGTTCCGTTAGAGGACAGACACTTTTAAAAACGAAACGCTCAATGCAGCGTGCCGAACTGTGCGCGAACGACAGTACACCACGGAGCAGGAGTCCGATTTTATTTATCACGTGAGGAGAGCGAGTCGAGCTGACTGACAAGAGTGAGGTGAGAAAGACAAGACAATGGCAGAAGATTGTTTAGAAACTAAATGCAAAGGCGCCTGTTTGGCAATATTTTAGATTTTGAAAAGCCTACTGACTGGAAGTTTTTTTAAACATTAAGTTTCTTATTTATTTGGTTCCAAAGTGTTTGCTGATTACTTATTGACTTATTTTATTTATTTATTTTATTTTAAGGTGTATGCCGTGCCTCCAAGCTTCTTATTCGTTTTGCTAATAAACATTCTGTTTCTTATTTTTTATTTGGTTCCACAGTGTTTGCTGATTTTCAGTATTATATACCGATTTAAACTTTGTGTAGCCTAAGTAATTTGTTTTTGTTAGGATATATGTGTATTTTTTTATTTGTTTTGTTAATAAAAGTTCTAGGAGTTTGACGTTGTTGCTTGAATTGAATCAACGGTGAATTGCCGCTAATTTGAAAGTGAAAGTAAAACACGCCTGGCGCTTTTTCGACGCTATTTTGAAAAGCCAAGAAATCTGGGAAAAGCGAAACTCAAACGAACAAGGTGCTTAATGCATAATGCAGCAATCAAATTGCCGCTAATTGAAAGTGAAAGTAATGTGCAACGGTGATATACCGTATACTGGTGTTGTCACACGTCGATTAACCGGTGGGAAAATTTCCTCACCGTCACAACCCTAATGTATGACATACTTTCTTTTGCAGAACACATAAGAACATATATTTAAAATGTCTGTTTTTTTTTGTCAATACAATTAAAGTCAATGGGGTCTAGTGTTTTGTTTATTATCATGAACTAAAAACTATTTTTAAACATTTTTGTTAATTGTAATATGCCTGAAATAAATCAAAATATAAATATTAGATGAAAAAACCTAAACTAAATGAAGTTAAAGCACTAAATTACTATTGGAACATAAATAACTAAATAAAGAGAATTAAACCTAATATATATACCAAAAATATAAAACACATTACAAAAAAACGACTTATTAAAACAAATTAAAATGCACACTGAAAATATAAAATAAGCCATTTCAAAACTATAACAATACTAATACATATACATACCTACTTAAATAACACTCTTTTGGTCCGCATTTGAATTTTTTACTTGAGAAAAACCCACAATTCTTCATATTCCACAGAAGAAAGATGTGAAATTACATGAGGTTTAATGATGACAGCATTTGCATTTTTGAACTTTAAGAGTGTAATTCCGACTTTTAGTTTGAATCTATCAATAGCCAACGCAAAGTAAAAGCAATGTGTCGTGGTTTGTATCCATCCAATGACTGAGATATTCCTCCTTGAACTTATGACCCTTAGCAGGCTCTTCTTTAAGAACAGACCAGTGCCCGGTTGCATAAAGCACCTTAAGTGTAATTTTCCCTTAAGATCGCCCTTAAGTTTCCCTTACACTTAAGGGCGTTGCATAAAATATCCCTTAAATGTTACTTAAGGGTTTCTTTAGATGAAACGTCATAAACCCTTAGAATTTCTCTTAAGTATCACTTAAAACCCATGAAGTATTGGCATAACTCTTAACGTCTTCTAAGGAACACGGAGTCTTGAAAATGTCACCTGAATGTTTATACAAAGTCTTCTACAAGTCATTATCTTCCGCTTTATATGTTAAACAGATTTTAATTTACGCATTTATTCACATATAAACATTGATTACATACAGCACATAATTAGCTCAAACGTGAGTGCGTCACACTCAAAAACAAATTTATATTCCATTATATTTTATTCCTGTATTTTCCTACATATTACCTGGAGATGACTTGAAAAACACAAATAAACCATATATTCTTGCAATCGTGAGTTTATTGTGTTTACGTTTCTGCTTTTTATTCAGCTTATAAGATGGCTACTTCTATGAGTCTGTTTTGGACTTTCTGCGCGAGAGCGTCCTCTGGCTTTGAGTATGAATGAAACACACACTGCATGAGAGTTTAGCGCTTTAATGTTCACATTGTTTTGGATACGAATAAAACGTCATGCATATCTTGTCTCTTTGCATTTAAATATGTATTTATTCACACCAGTCCCTGAAAACCTCTACATGAGAGATCTTTATTTGTTGTCCAAAGATGAATAAAAGTCGTATGGGTTTGAACTGACACGAAGGTGATCAAATTATTTTTCAGAATTATCAATTTGAGTTTCGGTCTCATCTGGTCCTTCTCTTTCATATTTGGTATTCTTTTTTGTTTTCTTTATCCATGTTATATTGTTTTCTGTGAAAACTTACACCGCTATCTGCATTAACAAATAACGTGACCATGGCAACAGTCGATTTTTTAATGGCAAAACCTGGGTCTCTGTCATGAAACACTTTACGGTTTCCCTTTGCTAAGGGAAGTTTTTAAGGGATTATATGCAACACCCTTAAATCATTCCCTTAGGTAAGGGGAAATCATGCCTTAATTCTCATACTTAAGGCAAGGCAAGGCAAGTTTATTTGTATAGCACATTTCATACACAATGGTAAGTTCAAAGTTCTTTACATAAAAGAAAGAAAAACAATAATCACACAAAAAAAGAATTTAAAAACTTTGAAAATTATTTAAAAAAAATTGATTTAAGAGGTTTAAAATGAATTTAAGAAAATGATTATACATAAGATATAGTGCAATCAGTTCGGACATCGTACAGTGTTCATTCAATAAATGCACAGCTAAACATATGTGTTTTGAGTCTAGATTTGAATGTGACTAATGTTTAGCACATCTGATCTCTTCTGGAAGCTGATTCCAACTGCGGGTGGCATGATAACTAAAAGCACATTCCCCTTGTTTTGTGTGAACCCTCGGTATTTCTAACTGACTCGATCCTAATGATCTGCGTGGTCTGTTAGGTTTATATTCAGTTAGCATATCTGCTATATATTTAGGTCCAAGGCCATTGAGTGATTTATAAACGAGTAAAAGTACTTTAAAATCAATCCTAAATATAACTGGTAGCCAGTGTAAGGACCTGAGGACTGGCGGATTTTCTGGTTCTTGTCAGAATTCTGGCAGCAGTGTTCTGGATTAGCTGCAGCTGTCTAATGGTCTTCTTTGGAAGGCCGGTGAGGAGACCATTACACTAGTCCACCCTGCTGGTGATAAAGGCATGAACAAGTTTCTCCAAGTCTTGACTGGAAACAAAACCTCTAATTCTTGCATTGTTTTTTAGATGATAGTATGCTGATTTAGTTACTGCTTTGACATGACTACTGAAACTAAGGTCTGTCTCCAGAATCACACCAAGATTCCTGACTTGATTTTTAGTTGTTTGACCCCTAGAGTCAAGGTATGCATTTACCTTGAGAACTTCATCTTTGTTTCTAATGCAATGACTTCAGTTTTCTCTTTGTTTTACTGAAGAAAGTTTTGGCACATCCAACTCAACATCATTAATGCATTGGCAGAGGAGTCAATGGGGCTGTAGTCATTTGGAGATAAGGCTCGGTAAATCTGGGTATCATCAGCATAGCTGTGATAGGCAATTTGGTTCTTTCTCATTATTTGACTTAGTGGGAACATATACAGGCTAAACAAGAGCGTGCAAGAATTGAGCCTTGTGGGACTCCGCATGTCATGGACGTCCACTTAGACTTATGCTCTTCTATACTCACATAATAACCTCTCCCTCTAAGTATGACCTGAACCATTTAATTACCATGCCTGAAAGCCCGACCCAGTTTTCCAGTCTCTTTAGTAGTATGTTATGATTGACAGTGTCAAACGCAGCACTGATGTCTAGCAGTACCAGCACTGATGTTTCACGAGAATCAGAATTTAAGCAAATATAATTAATTTTCTTAATGAGCGCTGTCTCTGTGCTGTCGGAAACCAGATTGAAAATTGTCCAGGTATCCATTTGAGTTTAAGTATTTGTTCAGCTGATTAAAGACTACCTTTTCAATAATCTTTCCTATAAAAGGAAGATTTGATATTGGTCTATAGTTGCTCAATATGGTGTTATCAAGATTGCTCTTTTTCAGGAGGGGCTTAACAATTGCAGTTTTCATGGAGTTTGGAAAAGTCCCAGAAAGAAATGAGGTGTTCACCATTTCTAAGAGATCTGCTTTTAAACAGTTAAGCACCCTTTTGAAAAATATGTGGGAAGTGTGTCAAGATGGCATGTTGACGATTTAAGGTGCTGTACTATTTCTTCCAAAATTTTGCTATCAATTTCTTCAAAAGTATACATAGTATCTTCTTTTTGATATTGTGGTCGAATATGTCTAACCTCTGCATAACTGGGGATGTGCTAAGCGCCTTCCTGATATTATTGATCTTCTCAGAAAAGAAGGAAGCGAACTCATTGCATTTGCTGTCGGAGAGCATTTCACTGGCAATCTGATTTGGGGGGTTTGTCAGTCTCTCAACAGTAACAAAAAGAGTGCGAGTGTTGTTTAAGTTACTGTTTATAAGGTTTGAGAAGAATGACTGTCTAGCTTTGCCTAGTTCCACATTGAAAGTACGAAGGCTGTCTTTATTTATGCTATAGTGTATTTCAAGTTTCGTTTTCCGCCACATCCGCTCAGCTTTTCTGCTTGTCTTTTCATACTCTGAACTGCTGTTGTTTTTCTCCAAGCTGATTTCTGTCTGCCAGTCTTCCTGCTGACTTTCAAAGTAGCAATGTCATCAATAACATTCTTAACTTTTGAGTTAAAGGAATCAAGGAGAAGTTCAACAGAGTCTGCAGAAATGCTTGGTGTTAAAGATATAGCCTCCATAAATAGCACATAATCGGCCGCCGCTCGTTCGTTCGGTTTGATTGGCGCAGTGTTTCCCGCCGGAAGACTGACTACACCCACACAGACAAACATCACAGGGACGAAACTACACGACAAGTGGAGTGTAAGTGTATGAAATGACCGGGAAATGGATATGGGCAGAGGAGAGTGCTGAAATGGGAGAATGTCTATGTGCTATCAGGATTGCGTGTGCACCCGCTACTCTGACAGCGGCAACAGCAGGGAGGAATGATACGAAGGATGAATGAGGTAAGTAGGCGGGTGTGTATGTGTGTGTGTGTGTGTGTGTGTGTGTGTGCGCGCCAGTGCTGCTTCCCCCAGCGGTGGCAGCTAATGTGACTTTATCACATAGTGTTTTCGTTAATGCATCTCTTTCTGACTGAGACCGATCCAGATTTAGTGGTAACAGAGATCAATATATCAAAGAAAATACAGAAGTGATCAGATAGTACTACTTCCTTAATAAATGTTTGGACTGATGCATGCAACACCCGCTGAGTGGCATTAAAGCTTGGAAGAGCCAGGACAATTTTTAATATAACTCCGACTGGACTCGTCTGAAAGAAGAAAGTCATATACACCTAGGATGACTTGAGGGTAGACTTGTGCCGGTATTCGGTAATGCGATATATCACGGTAATGAATATGCACAATATTGTTATCGTGGGCACTTCTAAATACCGTGAATAATTATACATTACAGATTATTCAGAATGTGGAATGCATTTTAAGAATACTTTTCCCATCAACTGGTCATGTGCATTTTTGAGTGAACTAACCCTTTAAGGTGCTTTATGCAACCGGGCACCGATATTTTAGTAAAACAAATACAAACGGAAACTGTTCCCATTTATAAATGTATAGCCTGTGTAAGAAGTATCTGAACTGTTTGTATGAAGCTAGACTTACCTTATTGTGTCATCAATAAGCCGATCTGAGCTGTAAGGAGACAAGAAGAAAGGAAAAAGAAAGATGTTTAGACAATGATAACCAAGTGAATTACTGGAGCCCTTTATCATATTTGAGAGTCAGGTTGAAGGAATCAATGAATGGCAAACATGCAGTGAATGCTGACACCAATAGGTTTTCCAACAAATTAGATCATAATGAATTTAATAAGCATTACAATAATGGACTATTGTCAACATTGTCCATTGTCTACACACATAAACACCACAAGGCTAAAAATACGTGGAGACACATGCATTTGCTGGACATTTATTTTCAAACCAATTATATGCACCTATTAATAATGGGTGTAGTTGAAATAGCCAAATCTGTTCATCATTTGAACCACATACCTTTTTTTCGCCATGTAACGAATACCATATACAAAACTACCAACAATTCTGCTTTAAAACTTCATACCTTAGAAGCAAACTGAGTAAATAAAATCCCTTAAAGACTTAACAGCTGATATATTGATTGCAAATGGTGTGGAAAACAAATAGATTCACATATCATCACTGCAGTTGTTGCTCAGAAAAGACAATTCTCTTACGTGTGAATGAAATTATCTTTCAGGAACAATTCTTCAATCTTGCATTACTGTCTACTGGAATGTCTCATTCCCACACCGTGGCCATTTTTCTCCCAGAAAAGAAGATGCAGGCCTGCAGGATGGGAATGAAATTCTATGCTGGCTCAAAATCACATCCTCCGTCAATTTAGATGACAAAGTCTCAGGGCCAGTGAGACCTCAGGGGAAAGAAAGTCCTCAATTCCCAGACAAATGGTTTTCGCTGTGACAGAGCTCCAATTTTGATTACACAAGAAAAAATGAGATTGCAAATTCTCCCACCGATGCCTGTGAACTCTCTCTCTCTCTGCATGGTTTGTCAGCAGCGGTGAGAGAAATCTGGCACACACAAACAGCAGCTGGGAGAATAGAGTCTAACAGTCCACATGCTGTTCAGCCCCACTACTGCAGGACAGGGCTGTGTCTACACAGGCACATGAACTCGTATCTTGGCTCCTGCTTATAAATGCGTTGAAGAAAGGAAAGGTGCAGCAAATCTGATCCGAGAAGATCTGCTCTCTCAAATGGCTGTCATCCTAAGAGCTTATGACATTGATTGATCAAAAAGCCAAAACACTGTATCCAAGTTCTCGGCTAGACTAATCATTATAAATTGTCCCAGTGGGTACTAATGATGCTGATTTTGCACAGTGTAGTTTACAATTAGCGGGGCAAATAATTAGTATCCTGTGGGACTCGACTAAACAGGTTCCTTTACCATCATCTACATTTTATCTTGATAAATAATTAATAAGGCTTCCCTAAGACTCATTAATCTACATCATCCGCATAAGACATATATCCACCTGGTTTCCTACACAGAAAATTTAATTCAAAGGAAATAAATCAGCTAGTGAGAAAGTTAGTGAGAGGACAATGCAAATAATTTCTAGCAAATATAGCTTGTCTTCCCATTAATCCTCATCCATTTTGAACTCAACAGCAGGGCTATTAGTTCAATTGCATTAGCTAGTATCACACGACTGCCAATCTGAAAATTACGCTGATACAATTTTGATCTGTAAAGCTTTCAGCAGAGCATATCTAGACTTGGGTTGCTGGCATACACATATGGACTATGGGGAATATTTTATTATGCACATGAATGTCTAATTGTTTAAAAGTTGATATGGAAGTTTAGAAGATGAACACTACGATTCAGAAGTTTGTAGTATTAGTATTAGATATTTCAAATGTTTTTGAAAGTCTTATATGCTTGCCAAGGATGCATTCAATGGATTAAAAAATACAGTAAAACAGTAATATTGTGAAATAGCATTATAATTCATATCTCAATATATCTATAATTATCTCAAAACAATATCTCGTCCCTATAATTATGTGGTTTAAAGCAGTGTACCGTATCGTATTCCGTATTCTGTTTGTCTAATTTGAACTTGTTCATTCATCTTTGCTAGAAGGCACCTGTTAGCAACTGTTTTCTTCACAGAAGCTTTGCGTTTAGTGAGCTAATTAAATTTTTAAACTCAAATCAATATTTTTGTGTCCAATTATTTAGTTGTGTGGGAAGTAGCAGTTGTAATCTGCTTTGCGTCGGAGTCCTGATTAGACTGTCAAAGCCATAACAACCGGATGGATATACATTATCCCTTACACATTTTAAAATGTAATTCATGCCTGTGATGGCGTAGCAGAATTTTCAGCAGCATTCACCCCAGTCACATGATCCTGTGTGATTAATATTTTTGTGATAACCAAGGTACATCGGGATTTTTGAATGAAGTTCAAAAGAACATTGTTTATTTAAAATAGAAATAATTTGAGACATTTTAAATGTCTTTACTGTCACTTTTGATCAATTTAGTGTCCTTGCTAAATAAAAGTATTAATTCCTTTAAAAAATTCACTGACCCCAAACATTTGAACAGTAGCATACAGTATATTCCAAAAAACTGTGAATCACAAAGTGGCTTGGTGTATAGTCCTATTCCACAGGGCCCAATAAACAACCCCTACAGACACACACACAGAAATGTGTGTCATACCCCATAGCCCCCTTGAGGCTTGTGTTTCAAGAAGTGCTCACTGAAAACAATGTGCTCAGCATTTTATTTGCCAATTAGGATTGATACTGATAATGTTTCAGAGAAAAGACAAAAAACAAAAAGCAGCGAAGTCATTAGATCCTTGTCTCCAGGGTTAAAGTATGAACTCAAGTATAAACAAATCTGACCTCCTGATATGACTATCCTTGGGAAAAGCACCCATTTACAATAAAACAAAATGTGAACCTTTAACCTAAAATGAAATAATAATCTACGCAAACACATGCAGCAAACAAACTGGTACTGTACAGACGCACAGCCTTTCAGGGTAAGCCATTTCCTGAGATTAAACAAAAAATATATTTGTCTAGCAAACATGTGAATGTGAAAAATACTGTTTTTAATTAAATTTCAGAAGCAAAAATGATGTTAGAGCTAGTACAGTTCATTTCTGTGAAGCAGTTCAAACTGTTATTTTCATGAATGGATTCAAACTCTAGTTCAATGATCTGTTTGTGTCATCACTCAAAACTATTCAAGAAACTACGCATTTATTAAAAAGTAAAATAAATACGTTTAATATCTTTATTTAACCAAGACTCAGTAAGATTAAAATCTCTTTTCCAGGAGTGTCCTGGCCAACAAAGTTATTGTTGGTTGAAATGCATTATTTGTTGAAATCAAGTTTGAATGCATGGTACTAAACTCCAAATCTAACATTAAACTAAACGTTTAACTAGTTTATATACAGAGGCTGGAAGGTCTATAAGAAAACACATATACAGCACACCTGTATGGTGCTGTGGACAGCTGACAGTTATCACGGGGTGACCGTATTGGTTTTACCCATCTGTCACCGGGCTTGTGCTATAAAATGTGCATTGCTGAATCTGGGAGGGGTGTCAAGGTCCAATTCATGCTGTGTTTTTATAGACTGAGACAAGCCCTGGATTTAGCTGAAAGATTTACTGTAGTTCTTTATCAGCTCCGAGGCAGACGGGGCAATGGAAAGCTGTCAGGGTCTGGTGCAATGTATGACACATAAAAGCTCCACTGGTGGAGAAAACTATCCCTACATCTCGGTTTCTGCAGTCATTAATGGGTTCATTAGCATAAGGGTAATTTAAAACCATTCTTCCTTTACCTCTTACTGTCTCAGTCACCTTCAGCCTTAATGTTTTCTGCAAAACACACAGCTAAGAAGAACAATTTTGGTTCTCAGTGAAGTGCATCACTGCAACTGAATGCAATATGCTTCTGGTAGCAATAGTCTGAAACAATCTAGTAATGTGTCCTGCTCCAGCTACAACACCAGTCAAAAGTTTGGACACACTGACTCATTCTTTATTAGTGGGGCTTGCTTATCAAGACATCACTATTACTAATGCTCTGACCTTTTTTTTAACCCTTCTAACCCAAAAATGTCTGTGTTATGGACATGAAAGATACCTTTAAATCATGTGGCTGTGAATTTGTTTTTTTTTTTCAGAATAATAGTAAATTCATAAACTATGAAATAACAAATGGAAATATGCACTATAGGGACAAAAAAAATGTTAAAACTGAATTATTACCATTATTAATAATTATTTATTTACTATAAAATTATAATTAAATATATTTTTGTTTTGTGTGTGTGTATGTATGTATTGCTCAAATACAGTGGGTACGGAAAGTATTCAGACCCCCTTAATTTTTCACTCTTTGTTATATTGCAGCCGTTTGCTAAAATCATTTCAGTTAATTTTTTTTCTCAATGTACACACAGCACCCATATTGACAGAAAAACACAGAATTGTTGACTTTTTGCAGATTTATTTAAAAAGAAAAACTGAAATATCACATGGTCAAGTGTTCAGAACCTTTGCTCAGTATTTAGTAGAAGCACCCTTTGATCTAATACAGCCATGAGTCTTTTTGGGAAAGATACAACAAGTTTTTCACACCTGGATTTGGATCTCTGCCATTCCTCCTTGCAGATCCACTCCAGTTCTGTCAGGTTGGATGGTAAAAATTGGTGGACAGCCATTTTTAGGTCTCTCAAGAGATGCTCAATTGGGTTAAGTTAGGGCTCTGGCTGGGCCATTCAAGAACTGTCACAGAGTTGTTGTGAAGCCACTCTTTTGTTATTTTAGCTGTGTGCTTAGGGTATTTGTCTTGTTGGAAGGTAAACCTTCGCCCAGTCTGAGGTCCTGAGCACTCCAATATCCCTGTACTTGGCCGCATTCATATATCCCTCGATTGCAACCAGTCGTCCTGACCCTGCAGCTGAAAAACACCCCCACAGCATGATGATGCCACCACCATGCTTCACTGTTGGGATTGTATTGGACAGGTGATGAGCAATGCATGGTTTTCTCCACACATACCGCTTAGAAATAAGGCCAAAAAGTTCTATCTTGGCCTCAACCGACCAGAGAATCTTATTTCTCACCAACTTGGATTCCTTCAGGTGTTTTTTAGCAAACTCAATACGGGCTTTCATGTGTCTTGCACTAAGGAGAGGCTTCCGTCGGGCCACTCTGCCATAAAGCCCCGACTGGTGGAGGGCCGCAGTGATGGTTGACTTTCTACAACTTCTCCCATCTCCCGACTGCATCTCTGGAGCTCAGGCACAGTGATCTTTGGGTTCTTCTTTAAATCTCTCACCAAGGCTCTTCTCCCCCAAATAGCTCAGTTTGGCCGGACGGCCAAACTGAGGAAGGGTTCTGGTGGTCCCAAACGTCTTCCATTTAAGGATATAGAGGCCACTGTGCTCTTAGGAACCTTAAGTGCACCAGAAAATTTTTTGTAACCTTGGCCAGATCTGTGCCTTGCCACAATTGTCTCTGAGCTCTTCAGGCAGTTCCTTAGACCTCATGATTCTCATTTGCTCTGACATGCACTGTGAGCTGTAGGTCTTATATAGACAGGTGTGTGGCTTTACTAATCAAGTCCAATCAGTATAATCAAAAACAGCTGGACTCAAATGAAGGTGTAGAAACACCTCAAGGATGATCAGAAGAAATGGACACCACCTGAGTTAAATATATGAGTGTCACAGCAAAGGGTCTGAATACTTAGGACTATGTGATATTTCAGTTTTTCTTTTTAATAAATCTGCAAAAATTTCAAAAATTCTGTGTTTTTCTGTCAACATGGGGTGCTGTGTGTACATTAATGAGAAAAAAAATGAACTTAAATGATTGTAGCAAATGGCTGAAATATAACAAAGAGAGAAAAATATAAGGGGGTCTGAATACTCTCCGTACACACTGTATATACACAAACATATACAATTTTTTTTTAAAGAAATTATAACTATTTAGCAAGTGTACATTATAATAATCAAAAATGAAATAGGTGTTATTTGAACATTTATTAATCAACCCAAAAAAAAAAGAATTCTAAGAATTCTTTTTTTATTTTTTATTACATTGGTATTAAGAAATGTTTCCTAAAGCCTGGCTCACACTACAGGATTTTTAGCCCGATTTAGCCCCGATTTCCCCCTCCCGAGAATCGGAGCAAAAATCTTGTCGAGCCCCTCGATCGGTCCCGATGTTCGGCGCGGATTATCTGGTAATGTGAGGCATTCACAGATCGAATCTTGCACCTCCCGATCTGCTCGCACACAAATCGGGGCCGCCCCGATCATATCAAACATGTTTGATATTTAGGATTGAAATCGGGACGATGACGGCTATATGATTACATCAGTACTTTCACAATAGCCAATGTGCGACCGCAAAACAGCTGCTGTACGGCTCCATTGGATAGTCGAGACGGAGGAAACTGCTTCTTGGTGTTTTGTAGTAACACTGTCAGTATAATGTGTCGAAAACGTATCACAACCGTAAGGAGAAAGAGAAGCGCTAGAGTGAAATCCCCTCAGTTTTGAACGTGTATGGGGGTGCCAGGGGGAGTCACGAGCAGGGGGTCTGGGGGCTTTACTCAAGTTAAAACACTTTCATCATCCTCATGAATGTATGCTGGTTTACCTAATGGCTGCGACACACACCAGTTTTTGTTCTGTGCTGATCACAATCAAATCCTTTCATTATAACATACAGAGTGTTTACACGATGATGTTAATAATATATTAATTGCAGTGTGAGATTCATTGGTCATAACAGAACTTTGTGAGATCACGATGAACTAAGAGTGACAGTTTTTAGTGGTTAAAAAAAAGGAGCGCTCTTTGCGAGCTTTATGCAATAATCCATTTAAAATGTAGAACTTTTTTTTCGGCCACACACACAAGGTACAAAATTCAAGGAGGAATACCCGACCATATTTATGCGTATTCGCCTGAGTAGTAGTGATTGACATAGTGATAAAACCATAGCAATAGATGGGACAAAATATGTGAAAATGTGCATTAGGATAGAGTCACCGACTCACTAATGTCAAAAGTGAATTATGCACCTTCAGTGATATTTCTGGTCTCGGTAGCTTGATTGATATAGCCCACAACTACAAGAAAAAACAACAAAATGTACAAAGCTTAGATAAAATAATTTAATAAATCGCCATAGTTTACAATGTAAGCACTTAACTAAAAAAGCGAAGTATTAAAATAAATAAATTAAATAAATGAGAACGGGCTGACTATAAACCCGTTTGCTTCCCCCTTTAGTAAGAAAAGCGGGGCTACTCTTCACTGAATTAGAAAAAAGAGCTTTGGTATTTAGTGATCGCCGCAGGATGCGTAAAAGTATGCGCGCTCGACATTGTCATTAAGATCACGCTATAGAAACCGCTTAAATTTAAGTATAAAGAAGAGAAGAAAGCGGCACTAGGCAGCTGCTTACACAGGATCCGCCACTGCCAGATGCCGTTAGAAATTTACTAAAAACAAGTCTATCGCAAGATATCTGGTGGGGGGGGCACCTGGCCACCATGTAGACACGCCCCTGGTCACGAGGCGATCATGTGAGGCGCTCTCTATGGCATGATAATCTTAATAATATCTTGTAGTGTGTGATACGCCATGATTTTCAAATCTTGTAGTGTGTACATGTTTAAGATTTGAGGAAAGATAATCTGCAAAGATTCTCCTTAAGTGTGTGCTGCAACCAGATTTCATAATCAGGTAGGATTTTAAAACTCCTGTAGTGTGAGCCCGTCTTAAGCACCCCCCCCCCCCCATCTTATATTAGAACTATTTTTGAAGGATCATGCGACACAGAAGACTGGAGCTAAATATTCAGCTTTTGCCATCACATGAATAAATTGCATTTGAAAATATATAAATGAAAACAGTATTTAAATTGTAATAATATTTAGGAATTTTTTTTAAAAAAGATTTTTGGTTTTGATCAAATAAATGTATGGTGAGCATAAGAGAATTCTTCCAAAAACATTGTCCAAACTTTTTGACTGGTAGTATATATCTACTGAACATTCACCTTGCTATTACAGGGCAGACGGTAGGGTGGATGTATGCAGCATAGATATTCCATGGTCCACCTGACAGCTGCTGCCATGGAGTCCATATTAAGCCACGGAAGAGCTGCTCTAAAAACCAACGCTAGGCACTGGACATTTAACATGGGTTTAAAATTTAGGAAATGTAATTAAATGAGTCCTCATTATAAGTCATGAAGTCAGTCTCACTCTTTTTTCCTGAAGCTGGCACAGAGAGGAATCTTGCTGGCTCATCAGAAAATCCGCCTCATTGTTATTGGCCGACCTATGTGAGGCAAGATTTATACCCCAACTCCACAGAGCTGACAGGAGGAGAGTGAGAGAGACATCTGAGCCCCAGGCTGGAGAGCTCCATCTGCTGGATCCTTCATTCATGGAACTACAGGTGGAGAGGTTACCATTGATATAAATAACATGTTAATATGATAATGAGCTAGAAGAGAGAGCTTACAGGTCAGGAAAACAATAGCTGTTCAGCTTGTGTTATCATACCTAATAATATGGCTATAATTTTCCAATGACATGGCATGACATTTCAGTTTTCTGTCTCCCAGCACCACAGAGAGCTAGAGAAAAAAAAAAACAGTGGGCTCGATAATGGAATTACAAAAGCATTTGGCACAAGTTTCTCATTTAATGGTCTGCTCGGTTCTTTTCGCACCATGATGAGTGCAGTAGAAATTAAGACTTAAGGTCATTCGCTCTTTGCTAAACTACTTTTATCATTTGTACTTTGATCTGTTTCATTGTTTTTGGTGGGAGAGTTGCCATACTGAATCCCCACATTCAGACAGTGAGAGAGAGAGTCTTCTACATGAGCTAATGGACTATAGCTGTATGGACACAATTCAAATGCATTTCCAATGCAATAAATAAATGGACACCTTGGAAACCCTACAAAGCTCTGATCCCAAGTGTCCACCTTAAGTACAATAACAATTTCCTACAATACGCTAACAGCTTTAAAAATGGAATCAAGGGACAATATAATTGTATTTAAAAGCCTTAAGATGACAGCAGAGAACAGATTAGCAACAATGGGTGGCATACAGAAGCGTACATTCTTGCACACAATCCAAAACAAAGAGAGAGGAACATTATGATAAGAATTTTATGTAACACTTTATTTTAAGGTGTCCTTGTTACAGTGTAATTACACAAATAAGTAGCAAGTAATATTAATTAACAACATGCACATACTATATGGTTAGTGCAAGGGCTTGGCTTAGAATTAGTTGCTCGTGATCATGCATAATTTACTGTTATTACTACAGTATAGTGAGCGTGTAACAAGTGCAACAAGGATACTAAAAGGTGTTACTAACTTTTATTTAGTTGCTTATCTTAGAAATGTTCAAATCAGGGGCCAAAATTAACGCTTGCTATGCGCCAAATGCAAGTAAAAACTTGCAACTATAGCATAATAATGGGCACAGTGCTGACTAATATAAATTAGAAATGGCATTTCATGTTAAAAGTTCAAATTCTGAATATGACTTTCAAAGACTCTCATTAACCTGCTAGCTGCATCTGATATGAGATGGGCCAAAACTCACACAGGCAAGGACTGCAGAGTCCTTCTGTCTCCACACACACACACAGAGAGAGAGAAAGAGAGAGAGAGAGCTGTGAGTGAAAACCAAGCCTCCCTGCTTGCCCTGTGCTCATGTCCCAAGAAAGAAATGTGCTCAGCATTTCAGATTTAGTGCTATGCAAGGAGAGCAAGAGGGAGGTGACAAGCTGCAAATATTAGAAAGCTACGGTTATGGAAACTGCAGAATCAATATACATCACAGCATGTATGTATGTATGCTTCATTTGTATATTTCTTTAAATAAAATAAAATAAAGTGTATATCTGTAAGATGTTTTTTGGAAAGGAAAGGAAGTAACGTGTAGCCAAGTATGGTGTCTCATTCACAGAATTTGTGCTCTGCATTTAACCCATCCAAGTGCGCACACACACAGCAGTGAGTAGTGAACACACACATCGTGAACACACAACCGGAGCAGTGGGCGGACATTTTTGCTGCGGCACTTGGGGAGCAGTTGGGGGTTCGGTGCCTTGCTCAAGGGTCTCACCTCAGTCGTGGTATTGAGGGTGGAAGTAAGCGCTGGTCATTTATTCCCCACCTACAATCCCAGCTGGTACTGAGACTCGAACCCGCAACCTTTGGGTTACAAGTCCGACTCCCTAACCATTATGCCACGACTGCCCATACTTAGCATTCTTACTGCATTGCGTGTTCAAAAAATGAAGAGTGTTTTAAAGTTACTTACTTTATAGAACATAAAAACTGTTCGTACACATACTAATCTTCTTTCTTTCTGAAAGAAATATAAGAATGTTAAAATATCCTTGGATCACCCCAAAAAATAAAGCATGTGTATTTTCAACCAGCTGTGAAAGAGAGGAACTGACCTGTGTAATTGCTTTATGTCTATTTTGGACATAAACAGCGCTAATATGGCCAGACATTTCCAGTAAATGTATAATGGATCTAGAGCTGCTTGCTCTTCATCATCAGATGCTTTGCAGGAAGCATTCCTGTCGTACACACACACCATATCAGACAAGACAACTGAAGAACAAAAGTCCTGCCATGCCTCCTGTAGGATTTTTCTTCTTACTTAAGCTTTCTGTTTTAATAGAATCTTCCAAATGTGTGAGCATTACAACTGAACTAGCTTTAGTCTTAAAGTTTTTAACCTCCAAGCCTACTTCAGTCAGCAGGATACGAAATTATTTAAGTCCTATAAAGGAGTGAAACAGAACAAAAACATTTTGCTCTTTAGAAAGCCTTTAGAACAGCCTTAGCTTCCTGTAACAAGTTATCATTGTTTTATTGCTTACTTTTTTCTCGTCGGATCCTTCCATATTTGCATGAGTAATTGCCTGCAATGTGTTTCCACAATCTCCCTCCTTATTTTCTCTGAGTGCTCAGTGTAATCTATGAGTCAGACTGTCATAGCTGTTAATGTCTTTAAATGGCATTCCTGATGGCATCGACTTCAATTACTGTTTACATTGGAAAGGGCTCAAGCAATAACACCAAAGATTACTTCCTCTCTGAGAGCTGAGAAGCATGTGAAAGGAAGATGAGGAGACAACCACAGCCCAAATCGTACAAACGCAGCTCTTGTTACCTATCTTACAGCATATGGAAGCACAGTATGTCAACAATACTAATGGTGTGATATTCTGGATCATATTTTATCATAGATAAATGTTCTATATAGTTAACACAGATCCTAAAAAAGAAAGGGAAAAACAACAGAGAAGTGCAAATATTAACAAAGTAAATAAAGTGTCTATGCCCTGTGTTTTCACCCCAGAAGACTCTGACGTGAGGCACTGGGCTGAAAGAAGTAAGGGCACACTGATGCTGAGAAACAAAGCGGGCATGTGGCCAGGACTGCAGGGAGAGAGAGGCGCACACATACACAATCAGCATTCAGCCAGCTTACAGTCTCAACTGTGCCAATTACCACTCAGCACATGAGCAGCAGGTCAATGCAAGTGAATCTAAACTGGCTCCATAGAGCAAAACAGTAACCGCCCACTTTTTAGATGCCTTGGTTCTGGAAGTATCTTTCCCATGTATATTCCCTACAGGGATTAAAAAAAAAAAAAAAGTTCATTTATAGTCAGTGTACATAAACAATATCTTGTATAAAAACAATATACTTTATATTTAGCCTAATATTTTGCAATATTTCGCAGAATATTCATATCCTCCTGAGAACCATAAATGTTTTGTGAATTTTTATTTATTTTTTATGTCATTACATTGGTTGGAGCATAAGAAACAAATGGAGAAAACATTAAAAAATATATTTTATTCATATTTTATTCTATGTCATTTGTAAAGGACGCCAGGACTAAGTTAATAAAAAATTTTTTTTAAAAAGACATGAAAAGGTACGTATAGGCAAAAACAATGTTTTATTTTTTCATTCACCAATCAGTTTTTAGGTTTCAGGCTATTTTTAGCCAAACTTTGTACAAAGATGATTCTCAACTATGTTATGAAAGCTGTAACAGAATTATTTGATATACTACTATAACTGTACCTTATGGAATATGTGCCTAAAAGGTTTTCCCATTCTATACAACGTGTCTATTCATTGCATTGCATATTAATGTGTTCTTGGGGCAAACCATAATGAAAAAGAAGTGTAATAATGGGAGTAATAACTTGGCAACATTTTCATAAGAATATCTCATATTTCATAGGAATATCGATCTATAATTACTTTCCTTATTGACTTGTTGTGTCTCCCCAAAATGCCTGATTAGCATTATGCTTGTCTTGGTATTCTCTACAGAAGACATGTATGACAAGTATCCCAATTACGCAATAACATTTTTCTGAGATGTTTATTTTACGACAAACCAATTGAACAATTGCCAGAGATTTAAATGTAATTACAAAAAATTATCATTTTCCTATGAGCGCTAATATTATAAATATATACACTACTGTTAAAAAGTTTGGGATCAGTAATATTTTTAACTTGTTTTTGAAAGTTTATATTATCAAGCCTGCAGTTATTTAATTCAAAAAACTAAAATATAAATTTTGTGAAATATTACAATTTAAAATATCTGTTTTGTATATTAGAATATTTTTTAGTGTTTTGTATTTGTGTAATAGCAAAGTAGCCATTACTCCATTCTTCAGCGTCACATGATTCTTCAGATTTTTATTATTATCATTGAGTGCGTTTACATGCACCCTCTTAATGCGATATGATGAGATTTTGGCAATATTGCGATTAAACTTCACCTCATGTTAATGCAATACTTCAGTTTAAATAATGCGATTAAACTCATAATCACAGCAAGAATAATCGGATTAACATAGGTACGCCGATGTTAATCGAAATAAACAGGCATGTAAACACCTTAATCGCAGTATTGCCGCTCTGACCAAAGTGCGCATGTGCTTGTGACATACATGAATGACGTGACACACACCTGTAATAATACGCAGATTAGAAACGATGGCGGAGAAGAAAGCATCGCATTTCTGGGGAAAACACAACTAGCTGCCAGTGTAGGCAAACGAACTGCCATCACATTTCTATGGCAATGAAAAAATATGGAATACAATCATACAAACGTGTTTTGCATTAAATAAAACAGCGGCCAGTAACATACCTGCTCTTTCTGAGTCCATCGTTTGTGCTGTGCAGTGGGGTGTGTGAATAATGGCAGTAAAAAAAATAACCACAATTCTTAGCGAATAATAAGAATAATGGAAATTGCATGTAAACGGGAGTGAAGAGCTTTGCTCTTGACATGTAAACATCATAAGGTGATTAAGTCCTTACTCTGATTATTTGAAATAAGCTGATTATTGGTGCACATGTAAACATAGTAAAAAGTAGTGGATGAGTAACATTTGTGAAAACAGTGATAGATTCACTGTGATTTTTTGATTAAATAGAAAAGTTAAGACTTTGGAATGGTGAAGATACAAAATATAAGGCTTTGCAAGGAATTCATCTATTAAATAACTTTTAAATGAAGTTAAAATGCCATAGAAGCATCAGATCAATGAGAGTTCAGAGCTAATGTTGGTTCTGCATTATTTCTCTATGGAGCAAATGAATGGGCTTTTTACTTCCAGTACTCTATTCTGGTTCATAACTTCAAAATTTCAATTTTCATCATTCAAACAGTTCTCAATTGGTCAAAGCAAGCCTTGTACACAAATGGTAATTTACATTCACTTATTAAAATAAATTTAGAACAGTCCTTCATAAGCTATTAAGTTTGATCCCAGAAGCTAAACTCAGAAAGCTTTCATTTGAGCTAGTTTATCCAAGCTTTCCCTGAGGCAATAATCAATCCATATTAAAGCATGTGTGTGTAATATTTGTCTCTGTCACTGGTCTCTTTTACTTACCTCTGGCAAACTGATACAGTGAGGCTTTGCTATGAAACAAATGACCCAGAGCAAATTCTCTGTCAAATTCTTTACCACAGCCCATTGATTCATTTTAATGTTTTAAAACCAGTGCAAATTTTACATCCTTTGTTATATCAAATCAACCCATGCCTACACAAGCAGTTGGGGCAGCCACTTACGATGACTCCACAAATTTAAGTCATCAATTTGACACAGAACAGCGCAAAAGAGCTTGCTGTAACTTGCCGAGTTACTGATGACTATTAAAGGTAACCTTCCTCCATTCCTCAGACAAAGTGGCTGTGACACTGTGAGTGGGTGACGGAGTGCTACACTTTGAGTGTCTTATTCTCTCCCTTCCACCTGAATGTGGGGTGGGAGGAATGTTTACTTCCTTCCACTGAAAAATCTTTGGATTGACTAGAATTGTACCACTATCTTTACTGATCTATCGGTGGCTGTGTTGATCTTATCAGAAAGGTTTGAGATGAAGACGCCATGTAGTACCATGTAGAGCTAAACATTTAATTGAAATAAACAGAAAACGCAATATGCTAGTGTGACTATGCAAATTGTGAAGGCTGCGATTCAATTATTAAATAAATATATGCGCTGTGGGTAACAGAGTGAAACAAGACACTGTGTTCATTTACACGCATGCTTCCAGTGTTTTCAGGGTCTGGGAGCAGAATGGTTTGCAGTTCTACACAAACTGGGTTGTTGCTTGTAAGATGTCTGCTTCACACATCTTCCCAAACTTGTAAATATAAACAGGCTGTGGTCAACAGAAGAGAAGCTTTAGGGGCTTTCTATAGTTTTTGCCAAAAAGCTTGATGATTTAACATTAGAAAATAAAAGAAACACATCTGTAGCATATCTATATTATTGTAATTTTACAGTTGTACCGTATTATTATTCTAATATTATTTATCTTAAATACATATTTATTTTATAGTGAAATATAAAATTCCAAAATTTGCAGACCTACAAACAAGCACACCAAACCTGGAGTTTAAAAAAAATGCATTTTAAATTCATGTGTAATTTTTTTCACTGCACCTTCTTCCCATTAAAGAAAAATGTGAAATGATCATTTTTATCATTTCTTCACACAAAAATTGTGCTACTGTGAATTTCAGAGTATTTCATCAAGTAGACTGCAGAGGAAGAAGGGTCTTACTTTCTCAGGTGCTCGTGTTCTTTCAGGAAGAGCTCTGTCCGCCTGTTATTCACTCCCGAGCCACTCTTATATGTCCTGACAAGAGAAAAGAAAATTAATTAACAATTAAACAAAAATGCAATCACCCATGCGGCATTTTATGAACATCATCCTATAGAAAGTCTGGCAATTCAGATGAAGTGGGGGGGCTGGGTTAATATTGAGGGTTTCTCTTCATTCTGTGCCATTCATGCACAAGCTCTCTCTCACAGACAGCATTTAGTGTAAATAATGAATGAACACAGTGCTGGGAAGAACAGCCCTTTCCCAAGAGTTCATCAAAGAAATGAAAGACAAAAATACCCCCTTTGCTTTGTGCAACACCAGTTAGGCTTTTCTGAAGACACCCCCTGGCCTGACAGCACAAATTAAAACAAATCTCCATCTCCCCATCTCTCTCAAATTTGACAAACAGATTAGTTCTGTGGTTAAAACCAGTTTTTTTCATTTCCGAGTCCTAGCCAAGGTAAAACCATTTGTATCTTTTAAGGACTTTGAAAAAGTGATTCATGCTTTCGTCTCAAGATTAGACTACTGTAACTCCCTTTATATGGGCATTAATCAGTCCTCTCTGGCCCATCTTCAGATGGTACAGAATGCTGCTGCCAGGCTTCTTACAGGTGTTCGAAAACGAGAACATATTACTCCAGTTTTAATTTCTTTGCACTGGCTCCCAGTCCATTTTAGAATGGATTTTAAAGTGCTGATACTGGTTTTTAAATGTTTGAATGGTCTAGCACCTAGATATTTGTCTGATTTACTTTCCATTTCCAATCCAGCTAGGTCTCTAAGGTCATCCAATCAGAGACAATTAAATGTTCAGAGGGCTAGGTTGAAACTAAGAGGTGATCGTGCTTTTTCCATTGCTGCACCGACACTCTGGAACAGTTTACCTGTGTACATTAGAACTGCTACTACGGTACATGATTTCAAGGGAAAGCTCAAAACATATTTATTTTCTTTAGCATTTAGTTAATTTGTGTATTTAGTGATTTTAAGTGTGTGTATAATCTTTATGTTGTAATTGTTTTTATTGAAGGCTTTGATATTTTGTTCAGCACCTTGGTCAACAGTTGTTGTTTTTAATGGTGCTATATAAATAAAGTTGACATTGACATCTCTGAGAGGAGAGTTTATGAGGGTGGGAAAAGGTTGCTGAAAATGGCAGCCTGAATGACTACCTTGGGCTGAACTAGGCTTCACCCTCCGGTGGGTTTTTCTCTGTACCTATTGTAAACAGATGTATGTAGAAGGGATATTAATCCAGCTTCTATGGGATTACACCTGCCCACGGGTCAAATCAACTGTCAGTCCACACCAATCAAAGTGACAGGGTGCTGACAGCCAATTTAATCATTCTAACAAGGTTTTAAAGGGCAGTGCACTAAATCACACAGGGGGCTTTGTCAATTCTGCCTGCTGACATTTCTATAGCACTGAGCTGCTGATCAATGGGGAGCCCGGTAACAGGAGGAGCACAGCAGGCACAACACGCACTGCACAAACTCCAGGAGTACAGCTTCGGCGGTGGCCCGGCAGAAACCTTCACATTCTACAAGACAGAATGAGTACGAGCGTGCAAACAATGTTCTACATTGGCAGACAAATCCAGCAGTGTGCTACAAAAGGTGCACCATCGCCCTCTGGGGGTAAATATGAATATTACAATGGGGTCATATGATGCGATTTCAATTTTTCCTTTCTCTTTGGAGTGTTACAAGCTCTTGGTGCATAAATTAGATCTGTAAAGTTGCAAAGACTAAATCAAAAGAGATATTCTTTATAAAATTTAAGAGTTAACCATGCCTACCTAAACGGCTCGTTCTAACATGCCCCAACATGTCTACATCACAATGTGGGAAGATATGCATAACGCCGCCCAAATGTTCACACAAAGAAAGAAGGCGTAACTTTTATTCTCACTGTAGTATTTGTTGCTGCCGCCATGTCATGAAGATGCTTTGTGTTTCATTGTGAATGCGAAACTACTTTGTTTGGCCTTCCAAAAGAGGACGAGATCCACTTCGTCATGCCTAGAGCTGATCCGTGCTGGTCGCTGAGGAAATAAATAAATTAGCGCTGTGGATCGCTGGATCGGCTTTCATCATGGACGAAGCAGAGTCTAGCCCGGAGTCGTCACATGTGGTTGCTGCAAGCCCGCTCCTTCGTCGAATCTGCCGGCCTCCGCTCACTCTAGCCCGCCGTGTGTGATGCTGTGTGTTTCGTTGCGAAAGCGGAAAATACTTTGTTTGGCCTTCCAAAGAGGACACGACTAGAAATCAGTTAATTTTTATTTACAACACTGTTCCAGAACAATTTAACCCAAATATTCAGATGTGTGCAGCGCATTTTATGGAGGACTGTTCCTGATCCTGGTAGAGTCGACTACAATGCCGGCTGTTGACTCACAGACTGTAAGTACGTTTTTGATATTTAAAGAATTTGCCACTGACGATTCAAACACGAGTTTTGAGCAGTGTAGAGTAGCACTTGTTTGTCATTTCTCCGATCACAAATGCAGACATGGTTTTATGTTTACATGGCGCGATGCAATGCAACGCAGTATAAGACAGTATAAGTCATTATAATCTGGAATTATGTCCCCACTGGATGCAACAACTGCCTTGTTTATAATGGGTTTTTGTCTCGTCGCTCCGGCAGGACACGGCATCACAATATGGTAGGGGTGTAACATTTCCGTCACATGCTTGAGGTATTCGGCCAATCAAAACGCATTGGATAGCTGGCCAATCACAGAACACCTTGCTTTCAGACCGATGAGCTTTGTAAAAAATCGACGCATTTCAGAAAGGCGGGCATAGAGGAGAAACAATAATGTACAGTATGTGGAAAATAATGTTTTTTGAACCTTAAAGCGCATAAACACATTTCATTGCACCAAATACACAAAGTAATGTTCTTTTTAGTAACATCATATGACCCCCTTTAAAACATGTAAACTACACTATTTGCACAAATAATATATAAATAATCAGTATGCGAACTTACAGCAAAAATCTTCAAAAGATCGTATGCCTGTACGTACTCAATAATTTAATATCAATTATGTGCTTTCGATACAAATCTGTAAAAAGACAGGCACTACTATTCAAACATTTGGGGGTCTTGTAAGACATAATTTTTAAAAAATCTATTATTCTTATGCAGCAAGACCATTAAACTGATCAAAAAGTGAATGTAAAGACATCTATAATGTTATAAAAGATTTTTATTTAATATAAATACTGTTCCTTCCATAAAAATAATTTTGTGTGTGGTGGGGGGGGGGGGGGGGGGGCAACACATTTCCCACAAAAATCTTAAGCAGCACAAGATGAAGACTGGAGTAATGGCAGCTTGCACACAGACATAATGTGAGGCGGGAAAAAGGGGAAGATATATTCAAATAGAAAATAGTTATTTCAAAATATAACCGTTTTTACTGTATTTTTGATCAAATAAATGCAGCCTTGGTAAGCACAAGAGACGTCTTTCATAATCATTTTTTAAAGATCTTACTGACCCTAAATCTTGAACGGTAGTAAAACAATGTATGTTCAGCATATTAATAATCAGAATGCTCTATTCCTGGGTTATATACTGTATAATTTCATCAGAGTACTGTCTGATTAGGTCAAATCTGTGCAACATTCTAAGTGTAACCCACTCAATTTGATGCACAAGTGAAGTAAATCTACCGACGTGCTGTTCTCTATACTGTGTAAACAAGTTTTTTGCTGGTCAGGTGAGTGGAATGTGGCTGAAGATGAAGCAGAAAGGGATGTACCCATAACTTGTGTAAATACAGGCCTTATAAACAATGCTGCAAGAGATGGATTGAGCTCAAATCCAATTCTGACAGTCAGTTTATTTAGACTAAAAAATAAGCAGTATGGAGCAGTTTTTCTCATCATAATATGGTACCACAACAACTATTTCAAGACACACAAATTAAATAAGCCACCCATAGTGATGCTAGAGCGGCTCAGATCAATAAGTCATTATTCAGCCCCGCAGTCACGATCTCAGGATTACAACCAGCACCACAACAAATTTGTGCCTGCAGAACTTCACAGAAAGCGTGCATGGTCTTTATGTATTTATTTATTAAATATAGTAAAATAAGAGTGTAATATTCTCATATTGGTTTAGCACGTTTTTAAATCCATTCAGAAGAATTCCACTAATTTTCCTTCGCAATCAGCACAGAAAATGTGAGAAAGAAATGTAAAGATTTCATCAGGGCCTAAATTTAACTTTGCTCTTGGATGAAACAGCATGGAGATATAAAGAACAGACTAACAGCTTGAACGGTGAACAGAAACCATGTGTTTGGAGAGAATTTTCATTACACATAAAAGGTTTCATAATACAGGTTAATTACACATTACATGGAACTGGCGCTCATGACCTTTTTGGTTTCAAAAGGAAATTAAAGAGAAAACTCACTCAATGTCTTTTCTTACAGATCCCAGAAGATCCTCTCTCTCCCTGATTGCCATGAAGTTTGATTTGGTTTTATGAAATTCATGCGTGTAGTCCTAGATAAGGAAAACAGAGACGAAGGGATTATAAATAACAAGCTAGGTCAGCTATATTCATGTCAAATACATGAAGTGCCCTTTCCTCGTGATAATACAGTCTTCATAATAAGTACACTATTTGCAAGTTTGGGGTTGTTATTTTTTTAATCTTTATAAACAAAGTATTTTATGTTCACCAAGGCTGCATTTATTTGATCAAAATAGAGTAAAAACAGTAATATTATTGCAACTTAAAATAACTGTGCTCTATCGTAACATTTTATGCAATTTTCAGCAGCCATTACTCCATCCTTTATGATCCTTCAGAAATCATTCTAATATGCTGATTTAGTGCTCAAGAAAGATTTATTTTTATTATCAATGTTGAAAATGTTGCAACATTAATATTTTTGTGGAAACAGTTATACAATTTTTTTCAGGAGTCTTCGACTAATCAAAAGAAAATAAAAAATTTGAAATAGATACATTTTATAACATTATAATTGTCTTTACGGTCCGTTTTAATCAATTCATGGCAACCTTGCTAAATAGAAGCATTAATTTCTTAAACAAAATAAATAAATAAATATCTTACTGACCCCAAACTTTTAAACAGTGGTGTACATAAACGTATAATTAATAATTGGGCAGCCAGCTGTTTAAGGACAATCATGTAAATTACTGTGTTCAAATGAGACGAGATTATAAATGACAAGAAACTAACCTGTAGGATGTCTCTGTGCCTCTGGAGAGTGTGCATTAGAGCAGCGTTCAGAGACGTTACTCCTGGTGTGCTTGTATACTCAGCCATCTTGTCATTCACCCCCGTAAGCTTTAAAACACAGGAACGAAGTGAGACAAAAAAACTATAAGTAAATAATAATTAATACATGTGTAAAATAATGAATTAATTCACATTAAACAAACAGTGTACTTATTTACTCATCTATATGTTTCATTCAGTGGTTATATAATATATATATCTTATATATACTAATTAAATATACTCACTCTCTAGAGATCAGTTTGAGACCCCCCTAACAAAAATGCTAATATTAGCCGCGTTTCCACTACAGGAACTTTCTCCAGGAACTAGGGACTTTGGGCCAGTACTTTGTGCGTTTCCATTGCAGGAATCAGGATCTAAATAAAGTTCTGGGTAAAAAATTGCCCCTCAGAAAGTCCCTACTCGCGAGGTAGTACTTTTTCAAAGGTCAGAAAATTTTGGGGGTGGGACTTGGGCGCTGAACATGCTGATTGATTGAGTTCACGCAGCATTGTATTTCAACCACCATTTGCATTTAAAAAAATTTTTTACAATGTTATTGTTTCATGAAATGTAGTTTTAAGAGTTTTTCAGGTGAGAATGTAGTTGTTTAAAACTTAAATCTGCGGTTTATTTATAAAGACAGCGTTTATTTGAAAATGTGCTTCGCCGATTTCGGAAACGGGAGCTCATCGATCAGCCGGCGCTCAGTGCTCATGTACCCCGACGAGAGCAACCTCAACTCGGCTAGTCCTTCTGACATTTGCCGCTGGCTCTGATGTCTCTGTAGTGGATAAACATAAGACATAATTAGTTTTGGGTAAATCTAACAGGCAATCTTTAGTCTCATCATTACTATATTAAATAGTTAAAATTAAAATGAAAAACAGGCATGTTGATCAAATATTTCGTTCATTGTACTGTAGGCCATTGGTACGTGCCCCGACATTTCTGCGGCTTTAATATGTGTAAATGAAACGAACACGGGGCCGTGGTGTTGATATAATTCGCTTTATTTATACATACGTGGAAAATTGAAGTAGCCAAGGTGAGCTGACTGATGTTATCAAGTACGCTGCCGTTTCCCGGACTTGCGTCGTCCCATCCGCGGGAGTTCACACTCCTGAGTCGAACTTGCGAAGTCCGAACTACCGAGGATGCAAGTCCGAAATTTGCGTACTTGGTATTGAAACGAGCGCAGACCTACCTCACCAGACTATTTGCCTATTATTCTCAGTACTTTAGACCGTGATGGAAACGCAGACAGCAACAGGTCTGGGCGGGGAAAAAAAGTTCCTGGTACAATTGTTCCAGGTAATTTCGGTGGAAACGCGGCTTTAGTCAGTAAGTAGTTTAATATACAAGAGGAGCAGATTAGGAGACTGTAAAGTATACACATACAATATTGGCACATTTTACAGAGTTCTTACTTTCGCAAGTAGCTGCTCAATCTCCACTGACATGGTCTCAAACATTCTGTCCTGAGTGGAGTTGGGGAGCAGAGGCGTTGTATCTGAACTATTGAACACAGAGAGAACAGAACCGTGTTTTTACCAATCCCATCTTCACAAGGATATTTCAAAAACATCACAAGTCCTTTGATGAGTGACTACAGTGACATCACACCTGTCTCCTCTACGGCCGTCCCGAGAGCTGCTGTAACTGGTGCACAGCTTACTGAAGGACACCAGCTTCAGGTCCAGCTCGTTCTCCAGCTGCCTCGCCTGCTTCCGCAGGTCTGTCAACATGCAATAATATAAACATTACATTCAGCATTCAGTAAATTATTTCAGTGCTTATACACATTCATAAAATGCAAGACCATAAAATGACACTCATCCATCAATATGCATTTGCATTAATGTACAACCTTCAGCAGCACCTTCAGAGTTAGTGGCAGTTAACATTATTAGATGATACAATAATAGAAGAATGTATAAAATTATACACAGCATATCACTGACAACTTCAGATGGTAGTTATTTATATTTATAGAAAACAAAACATTCATATTAGTCTACCTGGTCGTTGATAGTCCAGATTTATTAACTGTCTAACGTTACTCAGTCTGACTGCTGTCATGTGTTTTAGGCGTCTAAGGCACGTGAAAACATTCAAAACGTGCATATGAAGCCCTCAAGTGCTGTCTATGAAGGCCGTTTATTAGATTTTGAAATACGGCCCATGAGTTTATTTTATTTTGAAGTAAAAGCTCGTTTCAGCTTCATATATAAACAGCTGCGTAACTTTTTTTTTTTTTGACAGATTATACATCTTTGTGTTACATTGAATACAGAAAGTCTGTATAAAATGAAACACATCTGACAAATGTTTACAGTAAGAGAAATGAACATCTCGCTGTATTCTTCAGCTTTTCGGGCTAATCGGAAGCACTGACGTTTCTGCGGACTAGCGAGCTAATGCTAACGGCGATAGTTAACGCGGTAACCTGGCTGCGTTTTCACGGAAACGTCGCCAAAGATTGTTCAGAACAAGGAATCGGCGTGAGCTGTCACAACCCGCAATAAAGCTTTGGGTCGCGCGAATTGTACGCTTGCAACTACCTCCCAGTAGTTGCTGTTTCCTCCCGCCATCTTTGTTGTTCGACGTCATCCGCGGTGGTGCTGGCAGAGGCGGAGACTAAAGCAAGAGCACTTCACCACGCGCTGCTATGCTCTGAGGCTATGCTGCGCTGCGCTGCGCTGCGCTGCGCATGCGCTGCGCTGCGCTGCGCTGCGCTGCGCTGCGCTGCGCTCTGTCATCACAGCGCCCTCACGTGGTCTGCAGGAGAAGCGCACTCTCCTTTAGCATTGCCATTTCTTCTGTGAGTTCGAAAATACAACCAAATAAGTTAAAAATCTTTATTTTCTTTTAATAAAATAAATAATTATTATATATAAATACTTAACACAAACACAAATCAATGCATCGTGGCAATAAGATTACCCCCAAAAATGTTTTACTAATATCTACCAATTAACTTTTCATAAAAAATAAAACTAACACTTAACACTGCTTTTAACTTCTTTGTGTATTCTGTTTTCTTTTATTTTATTAAATGATTAAAAAAACTTGTACGTGTACGAGTTAAGCTAACGAGACTTGTACAGCACTGTATACATGCCTTTTGTGATGCTGGTGCTTCTTATTGTCATATTTGTAAGGTCGATTGGATAAAAGCGTTGCTAAATACTAAAGTAAACACTTACATTATTTCATTTTATTATTATTATATATTTATGAGATTATTATAGTTATACTGGTTTTAGGATCTTAAAAATACTATCCTGTTGTATGAATTATTAGTTATCTGGGTTCTGGAGTCTATGGATTTGAGTTCACTTTTCCTCTTTATAGATATATTATTAATATAAAGATATTACACATACACGCAGTACTCCCGCAGGGTCCTTTGGTATGGGTGTATATTTCTATAGATATAGATATATCTATATATATATATATAATATACGTCTGATTATACACAGACGTTGAAAAACATGCATAACTCCCATCAAAATACTGCGCAAATACATAAAACTACCATATTAAAGAAAAACACTCATTAAATATTCAGAACAAAGTTTTATCTTTATTTACATCTTATTACACACCATTCATTTCTTTAATACACAAAAACAGGTGTATTTGTGCAGTTCTTTCACTCTTGATAGAAATTGCACTTGTGTCATTTACATATAGTTGGCAACAATTCGATATCTACAATCATTGTTGTATAAAAAGAAAAAAATAAACATCAGCACAAACATAGAAAAGTTATACATATTTGTTCAAACACACCCAGAAATTTACATTCAAGCATGACAATCAACAACAAGCCAAAATAAATTACATTTTTTTTGGTAATAGGATCAATGACTAATTAAATCAAAAAGATAATTTTCCCACTTATTAACATTAACGTATGTTAATAAGCACATTAACGCACTTATTAATATTAACGTCTGGCACAGAATGACATGAATTATAAAGAAAAATCTGAATGTTCTATTAAGTTTTAATATTGTGTTTGCTTTTCTTTTATAGAGTAGAACAATGATGATTGTTGATGAATGATTCAGAAAATGATTTATAAATGTCTCAGAGCGACAGAGAGAAGCTGCCTGCTCACAGAAAGAAGTACTCTCAGGTGTACTGCTGCTTTCAGATTGCACAGTAACACCACATTGCCTCAATGTGTCACACGATCAAAGCCTCATCCTGTCGTGGAGGAAACATACTGCTGTGCTTTAACGCATCTGGACATTTTGTACATACACAAACTAAGAGACCAAATAAAAAGCTATATGCATGCCTCCAAATTATGACAGCATCTTTTTGGGATGCCTGAGTCGGTGAGCAAAATAAATGTTTCATTGGATGGATGTTAAAACAAAAATAAATGCATTTAAAAAAACAAAACAAAACAGTGACAACATTTTCAAGAGTGCACACTAAGACAAAAGAATCCAGACACACTGACTAAACACGATCATGTCCATGTGAAGTTATTAATGTTTCACCATATCCCTGAACATCAAAATAACAGAAGAGAAATGGTAAGGCAGTGAGTGAGCGTGTTTGTCTGCTACGTATCTAATGTGTCACCTTGCTTAATGTAAATATCTACATTTAAGACTGGACGAATAACTGGGCCACTGCACTGGCTGTATGACTGCAAATAAGAAGAACAGGAAACACAGCAGTGTGTTTTTCATAAACTTGAAACTCAAAGCCAATGAGAAGACCAGATTCTCAGACGGATTGTTTCCTGACTTTGGCCCGGGTCCACAGAAAAAAAGGGGAGCAAAATTCCATTTACTCTACAAAATCATCATCCTCACAACAGCAGCGACCATGCAACCTCTAATCTAACAAGGCACAGTGTTTCATAATCCTGTTGAGAAAGATTCTAGCGGTTCAATTTCCTTTTTAAAGGGTAGAGGATTGGCATTATAAAGACCAAGATAACTAAGCAGGCTGGTTGAGAGCAGTGGTTAATTGCATACACTACGGTGCAAAACGCTCACCTGATTTCAACATGGGAAATTAAAGTGCATCCCGCAGTTGTTCTCGGGTTTCGATAGATTGGACAATAATGCTGCTGGCCATTGAGCGCCCTCTACTGGCACTGCAGGCAGTTTGGACAGACTCAGGGGGAGGAGAGGGAGCAAGTAAGGCCTCAAAGTTTGTTGGTGTATAGCGTATCCTCATCACTTTCGCTCTCATCTTGAAATTCGTGGCTCAGGAGAGACTTTTTGGAGCCCATAGACATGAGGCGGATCTCGTCGTCATAGTCGTCCTGGTGCTGTCGTAGCCGATGGAATCCGTCTTTTTGTCGGTTTGACTTGGCTGAGCAGACGCACCAGATGATGCAGGCTGTCACGACCAGGGCCGTCATTGCGGCAGCTAGGGATTGAATAATGAAAATGACCAGCCATTGAAAATTTGGCATCATATTAATGTAGCATTCAAAAATGGTTGGTTAGTACTGCAAACACAATCAATATAGAGTACTTTAGCTCTTTAGTACTTCAGTGATTTGATCTGCCTACCTGCGCTTGCCACTACTAACTCTCTTGGAAGGCCAAATATATCATTCTCCATGTCAAACTCAATAATAATGGAACTTGCTGCTTCAAAAGGCGACACAGACACCTGAAAAGAGTAACAGGAACCGTGAAAAAAAAAATGCATAGATCTCATAGATAAAATAAAATGTAAAGACAATTAAATTACCTTTCAAATAAACTATATTCATTATTATCGATATATTAATTAAACGTAATAGTCTCCAGATATTTAAAAGAGATTGTATAGTTTTTCCTCTCCTATTATCCGGCTTAAATAAACAAACTGTTTGCAAAAAAATATAAACAAACAAAAAACCACGAACAAAACCAAACAAAAAAAACCAAAAACAAGAACAAAACCAAACAACAACTTAACCTTCTGCGGGGAATGTTGCTGGTACGCCGCAGCCACCACTCAAGCTTGTGGTAACCCAGGGGCCAGAAGGGCTGCGAAATATCCTCCTAACTAGTGAAAGACTCGAACACCACAGTCAATTATATTATGCGCAGATGGGATACCGTCTTAGCCTTGACCACTCCAAGACCCCCTTTGGCACCTAGGAACAGAAAGAACCAGCTCAGCAAAGGAAGGGATGAGATGACGTGGGGGTGATGAACAGAGAGGCAGAGAGGAGGACAACAGACTGACCTCAACCAGCATGCTCAGAAGAGACTTCCTGTTCTCAGCACAAAGCGTGGGCAGCCATATCAGCCGGTGGACAGGCAGCAGCTAGTGTAGCAGTGAGCTCGGACAGGACCAAAGTCCACACTGAAGTCCTACAAATGAGAGCAGCATCGAAATGAGAAATTATTCGGAGGAATTAAGATTTTATAAATTATTGTGAACTAGTTGTCATGACCAAAAATGGGCATTAAGGTCTCATTTTTTTTTTTGATGTATCTGCAGAGAGTGTACCATAAAAAAAAAAAAAACATGCAAATGCAAAAATTTTTAGAATAGCAAAACACTTCCCATATGTTTTAATGTTTTGACATCCAAAGCTGTGTGTCCAGTTTATGGTATTCAAATTTTTTAAAATATTTTTTTATTCAATTAATGGGATTTTTGCACATATTCATCTGTCACTTGGTAGAAGCTAGCTAAATTAGACAAACACTACCCTTCAAATGTGTGAGGTCAGTAAGATTTTTTTATTTTTTTAAGAAATACACTTTTCAGCAAGAAAGCATTAAATTGATCAAAAGTCAAAAGTCAAAATAAAGGCATTTATAATGTTACGATTTTATAATGCTTCTATTTTTTATGCTGTTTGAACTCGCTAGTTCTATTAAAAATGATCAGGGTTTCCACAAAATATTAAGAATATTAAGCAGCACAAACATTTTCAAAATTGATTCTTGAGCTCCAAATCAGCATATTAGAATGATTTCTGAAGGATAATGTAACACTGAAGACTGGAGTAATGATGCTGAATATTCAGCTTTACCATCACAGGAATTAATTACATTTTAAAATATATTAAAATAGAAAACAGCTATTTAAAATTTTAATATTTCACAATATTACAGTTTTTACTGTATTTTTGATCAAATAAATGCAGCTTGGTATAAGAGACTTCTTTAAAAAAAAAAAAAAAAAACCTTATAGTAGTATTTGCAAAATAGTTAGTATGTAATCTACCTTCATGCTGCCCATGTGACTGTGCCATTCAGCTGCTCGAAGGACACCATTAGGGATGGTGTCCACTGGAGGGAGACAGGGAGAAAGACAAGAATAATTTATAACATCAACCTAAAAATGGTTCCTCTACCTATAAATTTCACAGAGCAGAGGCTGTTTGATTTAAAAATGTTTACTGAACATGCGGAGCATGTTCTTGTTACTGAAAAGATAAACTGTTATTTTATAAACTTGAAGTACGAATGGAAGAAATCAGCATACTCTGGCTGTTTGGACATCCAGTATCGCCCGAGTGCATTATGGGATGGTGTTTGGCATACACAGTAGCCAAATATCTCAGCGTATCAGCATTTTCAACTGAAATTGAGAAGCAAGGAACAAAACAGAAACGAATCAAGACACTGATGCAATAAATGTGTAATTTCCTAAAGCAGAGGATGAATCAAAACATACCAGATTGCACTGGTTTGTCATAAGGGTAGGTGACCAAAACGGAGCCTCCATCCAGAGCCACAGAGAGAGTGAAGCCTCTTTCCTGTATCAGATCCATAACAGCACGTGTCTCTGGCTGAGGTTCTGCAGCACGCTGAGACGCATTACCTACAGAATGACACATACTGTAAATGGTCAGCCATCCTGTAGACTAAGCAGTGGAATGCTGGCATTGACACACATATTAGTGAAACGTGAGGTATAATTTGAACTCAATCCCACCGAAGAAGTCATTGTCAAGGTCCTTGCCGTGCACATTGGTCATGCCAGCAGTGGAGGTGCAGTCTTTCTCTTTTGCCAGCTCACGCCCATCTGGGTTGATGCTGGGCAGGATAACAATTCTGGTCTCATTTGATGAGCTAAAGACAGGAGAGAGAGACCATGTGAGGAACATTTTTGGGCTAAACATATAATGCAACGCAACACAATGATCGAGATGAACACATAACGCTCCTCAAAAGTCTGATCGATTATATTTGACGTTCACATTTTAACATCATAGTTCTAAAAAACGATGTATGGATAATCAAGTAAACCTGAATTGCTTTAGTCTATCAAGTGTTTATCTCGAAATAATACTAACAATGCAAGTTATTTTTAGGTTTACTTTTCTAAAAATCAGCAAAAAGACATGACCCGATCTGTAACCATCACGGGGGCCACTTTTGCACAAGAAAATCAACTCACACTTGTGATGGCAGCGTTCTTTCCGTAGTTAATACAGAGACTGGCAGCAAACTCCAGAAGCAGCTCTGTACCTACTGGGGCGTTTCCATGGATACCTGCCACAAACCGGATCTTAGGCTCAGACGGTTCTTGGACTTTAGGGTTGTTGGAGATCTCCAGAGCCCAGATGGTTCTGAACTCCACACTCTGACCAAGACTTCATAGGGGAGAAAAATAATTATCACATTACTGCAACAGTTGTGCTGCTTAATATTATTGTGGAAACCATGATACATTTGTTTCAGGATTTTTGGTGAAAGTTCAAAATTTTATTTGAAATAGCTTTTTTGTAACAATATAAAAATCTTAACTTCACTTTTGATCAATTCAATGCATCCTTGCTGAATAGAAATATTAATTTTTTGGGGGAAAAAAATCTTAATCTTAAATCTGAACAGTACTGTATTTCCTTCTCTGGTAATATAAACTTGGTGACCTTAAACTTGGTTCAGCACAAGATATAATTTCCAAAAATAACTTCTGGGACTAAGCCACAGCAAGACAAATAATACAGTTCACACAGTAACTTCATTGTGTACTGAATGCAGAGGTATTAATCTCTGTCATTCCAAAAAATCCTTTGCCCTCCAGGGTTTACGGTCACAGAAACACACAGGATTCAGTTCAGGCTTGTCTGCAGAGATCAGACAAACTGACTAATACTAATCTAACTTGCCACACTTTTGTGTGATGCGTTTAGAGAGCTGTACCTTTGGAGTGAGGTAATCTCTGGGAAGTTCAGGGTGAGGCCACGTAGGAACTCAGAAACCTCGCTGTACCGTCGATAACGGAAGCTGCTCTGGGTGTGAGTGTCCTTGATCAGCTTGTCCAGACCAGATTCTCCTGACAGCTGCTTGACAAGGCTCTGGAACTCCTTCAAACTGGGATCCAGAATTGGGGTGGTGTCTTCTGTCATCTGCCCATTCGTGTAACTGTGAATCCGGGTCAATGTGAAATTAACAATCTCCGCTCCTTCCTTAGGTACGTTGACAAAGGTGCTAACTGAGGAGTAGCTGAAAAGATGGAACAGAATGTGAGAGTAATTTAGTCTTATGCACAAAGGAAAATCTAAATAAATGTCCATGGTCCTGAATTACTCTTTAGGGCTGTTAAACAAAAAAAAAACATATAATAAAAAAAAATGAATAAAAATAATAAAAGAAATACAAATTATATTATAATTAAAATTATATATATCTGGAGCATTATATATATGTGTGTGTTATATATACTATGTGTATATATTATATATACACTGGGGGTGTATTATTATATAAAAGGGGGCCAAAAATTTTGGTATATCAACATTTGCTTAAACCTCCACATTGAAATAATTCAAAGCTATTACATTATTGTGGCAGATACGTAAAGCATTTAATGTATATCACAAAAAGTGGCTTTACACTTTAACATATAGTTAAAATATTTATATTTTGATCACAACTTATTTAATGGCCACTGTGAGTTTCCGTATGTTTGGAAAAAAAAATATTTTTGTCAATTAGTTTGGTGCCACTATTAGTGCAGAAAATTCTCAAAAATACCCTTGGGCAGAGGCAGTCAGATGGTATTTTCCTGGAACGAGTAGGCGCCAGTAGTCCCCTGCAGTGTTGGATGTGATGGGGTGATTAACTGTGTCCACAGTGATCGTAGCATTGGGGATGCCAGATCCATCTTTGCTGTCGATTACCATTCCCTTTACTCCACGGTGGACCTAGACATCAAAAAAACGTATTGTATAGAGTGTGTAGCAGGACAGAGGTGAAAAAACATGCAAAAGAAGCAGTCAGACTGTCTGACCTGATGGATGAACTGCAGAAGTGATCTGCGGTTTTTTTCCCAGTATTTCGGTAGATCTGCTGCTGGTGGGTATTTGTAACAGCCCAGTTCAATGGTCACCTCAAAGCAGTTACTGTTGACATAGTTCCAGTCCTGCATCCCTCCTGAGGGAAAAGCACATAATGCACTTATATTTACTTCTTATTATAGTCCTTTCAAATTTCAAACACCTTTATTTCTGGATATTATTTTAGGATGACAATATTAACAAAAGAAACGTAAGCAGTTTGTCAGGTGTCTGTCTGTACGACAACATTCAAAGTTTCCTTTTCTAGTTATTTATAAACTTGGTGCTCACCGTGGACATTGTACCATGCAGCACCATTGGTGATGCCATCTTTAAAATATTCTTGGTACAAATCCATTTCCTTACAGGAGTGTCCATCAAACATTTGAGAGTTTTCCTGAAAAAGAAAAATAGAGATTGTTTTACAGGCTATTGATTTAGCTTGTAATGATTAAATATGCTTAACGTCATTTGTTATTACAGAAAACACAAAGCCAGATGTTCACCTGTGAGTAAGCAAGAGCCACCATCCTGAATACGTCATCATCTGAGGACTTGCTGTATCCGCTAACATTGTCTAGATTATCGTCAAATGGATAATTCACCACCAAAGAGCCTGATAGAGATAGAGAGGTTATCTGTCTGTGTTTAACATGCACCAAATCAAACAGAACCATTATAGATTAGTACCTACCTCCATGAAGGTTGGCAGACAACACAAACGCGTAGCTCATGGCCCAGTTCATAACAGCAAGGGTCTCTGGCTGTCTGGGATCCGTGACAAAGTTGAACCGGTCAGGAAAGTTACGGTTCAGGTCATAGTTGTTAGTGTTGTTACGTCCCTGAACGCCACTGATATCTCCTGCACAAAAGAGAGCATTTTCATAACATTACATTCATAATAATAATAATAATAATGAGCAAAATGTTGTTTAAAATAAATATTGCTATTAAATTATAATTTAGAGTTATGAGTGTGATATGATTACAGATATTATAAAACAATTTTATTATTATTATTATATAATAAATAAAATAATATAATGTGGGAATTATGCTTTGGTAGTTATAATGCTGCTCACCCAGCAGAAAAAGTATAAGAATAATAAGATAAAGGAATACTGTTAATATTGATATTAATAGTAATAATTTACTGTTGTTACTGTTATCATCATATGATTAATAATAATAACAGAAGTACATAAAATAATAATAATAATAATGTATTATTATATAACATTCTGAACATTCAATACAGTTTGAGGTTGGCTATTTCTGTCACACATGTGACATAATATTGGAAAAAATACAATGCTGAACGAAGAGAGATGCATTTAACAGCAAGTACATCATAATACATCAAATGTGTATAATGAACTGTTTTTCAGAGTTGGCAAGGCCTTACCCTCTTGGGACACTTCGTATCCATCTGGGTTCATTGAAGGCATGATGTGGATACGTGTGGAGTTGATGAGCTGGGTGATCTCAGGGTCAGTGCCATAGTTGCGACAAAGGTACTCTATGAGGTTGAGGAGCAGCTCCCGACCAACCACTTCATTGCCGTGCATGTTACCAATATACTTAAACTCTGGTTCACCTGGTGAGGAACGACAGGATTAGTTCACTTCAAAAGCCATTTGACTTTTAAAGATGTAGGATCTTTACACATATGTAAATGAAGACGGTGGGAAGTACCTAACTCGTGGACACCGGGATTGTCGGAGATCTCCATGACCCACAGGAGACGTCCCTGCACAGACTTGCCGATGGAATACAGCCGTGTGATGGAGCTGTAATCAGAGCTGAACTTCTGCAGGAACAGCTGCATGTCATTGTAGTGGTGATGTCGGAAGTCCTGGGGCTGGACTGTAACCCTGGAGTCCTTCTCTTCATCTGCTGCTTTGTTGACACCGGCTGCTGCTGCTGCTGCTGCTGCTATCTGTGCTGGCACTGTTCACAGAGGTTTCAGTGGGGGAATTCTCATCATTCTCAGCTTCAAGGGTGATGTTCAGCACAGCTGCTTTTCCCTCAGTCACCTCCACCCCAGCCACGGACATGGGAATGTAGCTGCATGAACACAAAGATTGATATGAAACACACAGAAGGATAACTTATACATGAAACGTAAGTCTCAGAGCATATGATCAATTAAAAAAAACAAAAACAAAAACAACCATCAACAGGGATGGGTATTGATACAGATTAATATACTCAGATTCCACATTACAAGCTCTTGGTTCAATTCTACTTCAGTTCATTTGGATATATTTCAGTTATAATATCCACTTTGCTTGCACGTGAAAGAAATTCTCTCTCTGGTTGCGCTGAATGGTTTTGATTCACTTAAAAGAGAATCATAAGGGTTATTTGTTTGTGAATCTGACTACATTGGTCATGCTATATGTTTTTGATTCACAACAAATAGCTGGCTCATTAGAGTCATTTGTTCATGAATCAGACTATAGTGGGTGTGCTGTATGTGTCTCCACCAAAAAGAAACAGTTCAAAAGAGTAATTTGTTCGTGAATCTAACTAAACTAGTCATGCTGTATGTTTTTTGATTCACTAAAAAAATAATCAGCTCACACGAGTCATTCATTTTTGAATCTGGCTACATTGATCATGCTGTATGTTTTTGATTTATTAAAAAATTATCCGTTCATAAGAGTAATTTGTTTGTCAATATGACTACATTGGTCATGCTGTATGTTTTTGATTTACTAAAACAGTCAGCTCATAAGAGTCATTTGTTTCTGAATTGGACTATACTGGTTGCGCTATAATTATTATAACTGGCAGTGCTGTACAAATACATTTTTTCACAGCCACTTAAAAATGGCAGAGAGTAAAAGAATCAAGATGACGATTAATTGGAAATTCAATATTTTTACCCAGTCTTAGCCATCATATATATGATGAACACTAACCATAGGATTTTCCTTGGAATATTAAATCATTATATACAGTTTTCCTCATAAATATGTACCATACGTACCCCGGGGCTAAAACTGTGATGTTGTAGGTGCCAGGTAGCAGCAGACGATAGTAGTCACCAAAGCGTGAAGTGCTCACATTGTGGTTAATGCCCGCAACCATAATCACAGCATCTGCTAGAGGGGCATCATTCCTGGCAGCTCTGACAAAGCCACGCACGCCGATATGAATCTGAACACATGCATAACAACAAGGCGGAAACTCTGAAAACCAAACCGCACTGACATTCTTAAAGAGCTCATTAAAAACTCTCCATGCGTGTCATTGCTTGCACATCGAGTTCTACTACCTTCTCCATGAAGGCCAGCAGGGCCTCCTGATTGTTGTCCCATTCTGTTTTGAGTTGAGATGAGGGTGGGTACTTGCAGCAGCTAAGCTCCATAGTGATTTCCAAACAGCCCCCCTTCAGGTAATTGAAATCCTGCATACCCCCTGCATGGAAAGTAAGGACAAACTGTGTACCAAAGGCATGGTATGAATTGACATAGTGAGGTTGTCACGGCTCAAACTGTAGTAAGCATCTGCAAATAGGAGGAACATCTTAATACAAAGAGTCTTTCAAAAGGTATGAGTTCAAGAATGTTTGACCAGTTGCTAATGTTAGGACAATGTAATAAATGTGGGGGTAGGAAACTGTCCATGTAAGCGAACCAACTTTTAGATGCTTTAAAAAAATAACGAACTCATTTGAAGATTGATTTCAGAATACAAAGAGCTGACAGATATGGGTTAGGACACGCATTGGTCATGTCTGTCTAAAAAAACTCTGCCACCGCACGTTTGCTGATGCTCCCTCAGATGCCAAGCCTGTGTGTGCCGAAACTCATAAAACACTTCTAACCCTTCAACCCTTCAAACAAAATGTCTTTAGCAATATATACTTTAGATACAAAGGAAACCAAATAAGCTAATGCTAGCTTGTACATTATACCATTCAGAAGTTTGGGGCTGGTAAGATTTTATTTTTTGTTTGTTTTGTTTTTGAAAGACATTATTCTTTTTTATGTCATAAGGCTGCATGATTGATCAAACTACGATGTTGAACTAAATAAAAATACGTTGTAGTTTTTTGTATTTGAAATACAAATCTTTTGTAATAATTAATAATAATTTATGCATTTAGCAGACGCTTTTATCCAAAGAAAAGGTTTTTACTGTCACTTTTGATCATTTTAATGCATCCTTGCTGAATAAAAGTATTAATTTCTTTAAAAAAAAAACTTTGACCACAAACTTTTGAATGGCAGTGTACATTAGGTCTTAATGTAACCTTATAACCATTTAATGCAGATACATGATGAGTCAAACAGATTCATGTACCAAACCATCAAAAAACACTGGACCAACTAATGCTAACTTCAAGATGGAAATACGCAGTTATACGTGTGTTCTTAAACACTTGAAAAGGTCTTGATTGTGAAAGATGTGGACTTCTGCTCTTTGCAAAATTGACTTACAGTTGGTCAATAGAAATGCAGTAACAAGAGGTCAAAAGGCTGTGTTCATTCAATGTAATTTCAAAGTAAAAGTCTGTCCAGTTGGCAATCATGGCAACGGCCAGGGCAGCTATTTCAAGTCATGCAAATTCAGAGGACTAAAATGTCCAAAATTGCTTTCAAAGCTAATTGTCCTATGTTTGAAATGTCTTCTCTTCCCAGGATTAACCTTGGGAACATAAGAATGACTCCCTAGACAGAGCTGGAATTGTCATAAAATGATTGAATATTAACTTTAAACACGCAGCTGGTGGTCTGTAAATTTTCAAACTGTGTTGGAGACAGTCTCAGAGACAGGATTCAGGTCACCGAACAGGCTTTGAGGCTGGTGACTTGTTAGCATGGTACAATACCAGTTTCTAAACAGAAAAAAACAATACAAAAAGAATGAAACTTAAACTGGTTCACTTGTTCATTGAAACAAAGCTGAAATAAAATACAATTATTGAATAATAATTTTAGAACATTTATAATATTAGATGAAACTTTAGAATTGAAAAAAGAAGAAAAAAAAGTTGTCTTGGCCACTAAACTGAAATAAAAATAAAATGAAAGCTAAACAGACTATAATATAATTAAGAAAAATTGCAAAAGCCCTATTTAAATAAAAAAATAAAATGAATATATACAGTGGGGCAAAAAAGTATTTAGTCAGCCACCAATTGTGCAAGTTCTCCCACTTACAAAGATGAGAGAGGCCTGTAATTTTCATCATAGGTATACCTCAACTAAGAGGACAAAATGAGGAAAAAAAATTCCAGAAAATCACATTGTAGAATTTTTAAAGAATTTTTTTTTGCAAATTATGGTGGAAAATAAGTATTGGTCAATAACAAAATTTCATCTCAAAACTTTGTTAAATACCCTTTGTTGGCAATGACAGATGTCAAACGTTTTCTGTAAGACTTCACAAGGTTTTCACACACTGTTGCTGGTATTTTGGCACATTCCTCCATGCAGATCTCCTCTAGAGCAGTAATGTTTGGGGCTGTCGCTGGGCAACACGGATTTCAACTCCCTCCAAAGATTTTCTATGGGGTTGAGATCTGGAGCCTGGCTAGGCCACTCCAGGACCATGAAATGCTTCTTACGAAGCCACTCCATCGTTGCCCGGGCGGTGTGTTTGGGATCATTGTCACGCTGAAAGACCCCAGCCACGTTTCTTTTTCAATGCCCTTGCTGATGGAAGGAGGTTTTCATTCAAAATCTCACGATACATGGCTCCATTCTTTCTTTCGTTTACACGGATCAGTCGTCCGGGTCCCTTTGCAGAAAAACAGCCCCAAAGCATGATGTTTCCACCCCCATGCTTTACAGTAGGTATGGTGTTATTTGGATGCAACTCAGCATTCTTCCTCCAACAAACACGACAAGTTGAGTTTTTACCAAAAAACTATTTTGGTTTCATCTGACCATATGACATTCTCCCAAGCCTCTTCTGGATCATCCAAATGCTCTCTAGCAACCTTCAGACAGGCCTGGACATGTACTGACTTAAGCAAGGGGACACGTCTGGCACTGCAGAATTTGAGTCCCTGACGGCGCAGTGTGTTACTGATGGTAGCCTTTTACTTTGGTCCCAGCTCTCTGCAGGTCATTCACTATGTCCCCCCGTGTGGTTCTGGGATTTTTGATCACAGTTCTTGTGATCATTTTGACCCACGGGGTGAGATCTTGCGTGGAGCACCAGATCGAGGGAGATTATCAGTGGTATTGTATGTCTTCCATTTTCTAATAATTGCTCACACAGTTGATTTTCACCAAGCTGCTTACCTATTGCAGATTCAGTCTTCCCAGCCTGGGGCAGGTCTACAATTTTGTTTCTGGTGTCCTTTGACAGCTCTTTGGTCTTGCACATGGTGCATTTGAGGTGAATGTTGGAGGGTGTGACAGGTGGCTTGTATATGAATAACAAGTGCGAACAGAGCATTAATACAGGTACGAGTGGAGGACAGAGGAGCCTCTTAAAGTAGAAGTTACAGGTCTGTGAGAGCCAGTAATCTTGCTTGTTTGTAGGTGACCAATACTTATTTTACCACCATAATTTGCAAATAAATTCTTTAACAATCCTACAATGTGATTTTCTGGATTTTTTTTCATTTTGTCTCTCATAGTTGAGGTATACTATGATGAAAATTACAGGCCTCTCAAATCTTTTTAAGTGGGAGAACTTGCACAAATTGGTGGCTGACTAAATACTTTTTATCCCCACTGTATATATATATATATATATATTAATATATCTATATATATATTCTACAGGAATATATATGAATAAAACTATAAGGCATAGAACTCAATACTAAAACAACACTGCTCTTATGATCTCTGTATGACTCAACATCCACGTCAAAGATACCAGCTAAACGTTATAAGGTTAAACAAACAACTAAAGATCAGGTGACATTTGCATGGGAATTATGCACTGAATGGAATTTAACTCCAAAATGGGCGTCATATTTAATTTCGGGATTGATTATGTCATAATTTCTAGCGGTTTTGAAGGTCACCACCACCACATGGTGACTTTCGGTCCATGGAGCATCAGTGCTCAACATTCAGGAGAGATTAGGCGTTCACACAGCAGGTTCTCCTTTTGTAAACAGCAACAAACAATATGCCACAGCTTCATTAAAGCTGAGAAAATCATACCCAAATGCGAGAAGTGTGATTTATTCACCATGAGACTGGTTGAGCAAGTCTTAAAGTACATCATGGGTCTGACCTGCAAGCTTCAAGGAACATTGTGGATCAGATTTCTGCTGTTTGATGGTGATGGTTGAGAATACGGACTTCAGAGACTGAGGTTACAAACTGGTAAGTAATCAGAGAACACCAGAACAGTAAGCTTACAGTCCTGGTATTGGATTACTTGCAGGACTTTTGTCTTTCTAACTAGTACCATTTGCGAACATAATAATCATTCCCAAACAACCAAAGCAATTTAATTTCCAGCATTCTTCAATTTTAAACTCTCCTAAACTATAATGTGGCTACTATTAATATCAATATTTGCAGTGCATGACTGAATGGTGTTTGTTTACGCAACTCATTATCACCCCCCCCAAATAGGAAATTTGTGGAGGAATGTTCTGAGTAAAGAAGGATGTGGGCGGAGCCAAAAAGACGGTTCCACCTGAACTGAATGCAGTCTATGAGAAATTACCCCCTACTTGTGCTTTCCAAAGAGCTGTAAACAGAAAAGAAATCATTCAAACCAGCCATTTTTCAAGACCACTGAAGTTAAGTTAATCACTCATAAAGCTCATACAACAAGCACATCTTCATCTCTACGGAAACAAAAAGATTTAAATCCTTATGAAATTTTTCATGACTGCTAGAAACTCAGCGGGTGAAATTCGGATAAACAGGACAAAGGAAAAGGGAGGGATTTAAAGCATGGTTAAGAGATAAAATGTTGCCAGCATACCTGCCACATCATACCACTTTGCTCCATTTGTGATGCCATCCTCAAAGGTCTCATTTATGTTTTCCACGCACTTCGGCTGCCCGGTTTTCATAACAGGGTTATTCTCTGCGTAAACCCGTGCCAAGTATCTGAAGAGAGCATCATCAGGAGATCTGCTATAGGTGCCCTCAGTATCATGGGCCACAGAGTCATCAAAAGGATAACTGGCTACCACGGTCCCACCATGCAGATTCCCAGAGAGCACAAATCTGGAACAGAGAATCAGAGAAAATCAGAAATGATATAATTAACCCATCTACTTCACATAAAATGTATTAAGATTTTATAGACACTTACAGATAATAAGATGAAAAGAACATGAAAAATAAATATGGTAGAGATTAATTATAAAAAAAAAATATTGCACTTTACAAAAATAAAATAAAAACCATTATTATTTAGAAAAATGAAATATTGTAGAGCTGAATTAAAAAAAAAAAAAGTATATTCATGATATTTTTCATAATTTTCATGACTCGTTTATGATATAGTTAGCGGATATATATTATTTATTTATTTTTTGCACTTTGTGCAATCTCTCTGAAATCTTACTCCAGTAATCACAAACAACTGGAAAAGTCATATAAGTCATTACAGTCTTCAAGAATATACATTTTTCTAATTCTAATTTCATAAGAATAATCATAATACTTGGTTTTGATTATTATTATGGTAACACTTTACAACATAGCATCATTTATTAACATTAGTTAACATGAACTAACAATGGAAAATTCTTCTAAACCATTTATTAATCTTTAATTTCAACATTTATTAATACATTATTGAAAACAAAAGTTGCATTTGTAAATATTATTTAATGGACCTAGGCAAACGTGAACTAACAATGAACAGTTGTATTTTTATTACTAATTAAAGTTTTTAGTTAATGTATCAGTTATTGGCAGTTTTACCATCATTATTATTATTCGGGGGGAAAATGAATTATTGTAGAGATAAATTATGAATATGTATATTGTATATAGATTTTTAAAGAATAATTTCCATGACTTTTACAGGCAAAACTCTCAAGATTCTTGCAACCTCTGTTAGTAGCTGGGTTTTGGAACATGGTGGCAGGTTCCTAGCTGGTTTAATGGTCAATAGCTGGATCTTCTGGAAGGTCTGTCACAAAGTTAGGTTCGGTTTGTGAACGCTCTTACTTGTTCTGCAGGATCCACCTCATGACAGCAGTGCCTTCAGGGATGTCTTCTGCATTCACGTGTATCTCCTCAAACTGGTCTGGGAAACTTCTATTGAGGTCGAGGTTTTTAGCATTATTCCGACCCTCATCTTTGCCCGTACAATCCCCCTCCTTAGACTTCTCAAAACCATCAGGGTTCATGCTCGGCATGATATAAATATCTGTGCTGTCGACCAGCTCTGTGACCCGCGGCTCCTCTCCGTACTTCTCCAGCAGATACTCCAGCAGGTAGATCAGAACCTGCCGGGACACGGTCTCGTCTCCGTGCATGTTGCCCACGTACTTGAATTTGGGTTTTCCAGGTACATCAGCAGTGGGTTCCTTGGTGATTCTCATCACCCAAAGCTCCCTGTTTTCAACGGATCTGCCGATGCTGGTCAGATTTGCGATGTTTGCGTATTTCTGGGCGAGACTTTTGAGAAGGACAGTAAGTTGGTCGTAATTGTAGTATTCGCTGTAAGTCTCTGGCCCCTGATCTCTCTGCTCGTCTAGAGGAACTGAGTTGATCGAGCTGATATACACAAAAAGCAGAGATGAAACCAAGAGCGAGAGTTTATGCCACGAACACAGACTGTTTCCCCTCTGTCCCGACATGTTTCCGAAGGCACCTTGACGTACACATGAAATCTTAAAATGTGTCCGCCTGGAGTCGGATCCTTTCTTTAGCCTGACGTCGGAGTATTTTTAGTAGGAACTTCCTGCTAACGCTTTAACAAAGGGCGGAGTTTCCATGAGAGCCGGAATTGTTTCAAAATAAAAGTCACGACTACAAATTTCTGTCTGTCTGTTGTAAAATAAGAGCACACTGGTGTCTGTATTTGAACCACTACAAATGAGTTGCTGTGTTTTGGAAAATGGTATTAGGTTTTATTGATGGCCTATCAAGTGCAAATAATTATCAGTTTGATATCTTTGTGTAAAATACGTAATTGTGGAGTTACATGACAGAAGATGGAAATAGACTGGCATTTGGGTGACCAATGTTGGGAAACAGATTTCTTCTCGTACATCTACTAATGACAAAGTTTTGTTTTCAGTACTAGGAGGGTCCACAGATTCGAACAAGTTACTAAAATAATTAAAATTCAAATAAATCTCTAGGCATCCCACTCTTTTTAACCAATTAATTAAAAATGTTTAACCAATACCTTTACATGACACTTCCAGTCACTTCTGGTTTATTGAATACTTTAAAAAAAATAAATAACCCATTAAAATATTTTACAGCCTGGCTAACTAGAAAAATTTATATTCATTATAAAAATATGCATTGTGTTTTAAGATTTTATTAAATTGCATGACTTTTCCAGGTCTATAAATCACGTTTAATATCCAGGTTTTCCAGGACTTTAGGAACAGTGGTTCTTCACAAACATTGTTAAAATAATAAATATATTATTTTAAATCATTTTAAGGCCCTCTGGTTGTGAACCACTGCTACACAGGGCCTTAGGCAAGATTCCTGGTTAACCTGCACTGACGCAGGACTTTACCATTTTCTTAGTGCACTAAACACTTCGTTGAATGTTAGTTATAGCAGAATTTAAATATATATATATATACACATAACTCACATGTACTAATCTTCAACTGACAGATCCCTTGCAAATACTAAAAACTTAAGATCTGGGACTGAGAAAACAACAACGGACGGTCCAAGTCCTACTTGCCAAGAGCAAAATTTTATTTCTTCCTACTTCATAAAACATTATTTCTCTAACTTTACAAGGTAAATGTTTCACTACTATCCATTTTGCTTCATGAAGGAAATGAACATAAAATATAGACAAAGGAGAAAGGAAAACATTTTGAGTGCAGAAGAGATGGTTAAATATTTTACTTGAGGCAGTTTTATTTAATTGTTAATTCCATGCGGTTTCGTTGTAATACAGATTCCAGGTTTGTGGTTCCAGTCAGATATCCAGTAGTACAAACTAGTTTCAAGTTAACAAAGTACAGAAGAAATTATATGCATTATGTAGATTCGGGGGGGGGGGAAAGAAAAATTTACTATTTCATGTACTCATGCAGGCTTAAAATCAACTTTATTTCTTTCTTTTTGAGACCGCCAAATGGAGACCTGCATTTGTCTTGGTTCTAAAAGCAACAAGGCTCCTTCAGTTTTATAGAGCCGCAGCAATCCATCAATCCACCCACCATCTTCAGCCTATGTGAGCAATACAGTATTTTAGCACAAATTACAGTCCAGACCACTGGTAAATGTTACTACATAACCACTACTTGGTGATATTAAGCATTTTGCGCCACATGGATATCAAGAAACTTGCTTCAACTTTCTCTGAAAAACTAAATTAACAAAAAGAGCACTTTGTTTAGACTTGCCCTTTTAAAGGTTTAATTGTTTTCTTTAACTGCATTTTATAATTGCACTAACACAGAAATATTACAGCTCAAACCACTAATAGTAGACATATCAGTAATAGTAATAAAAGTTAATTTCTGTAATTACATTAAGAAAAACTCAAAATATATCCAGCAACTGATAAAAATGTTGAGAAATAAAGCAAATGAACATAAAAAAAGGAAAAATGTTGTACCAGGACAAAAAATAAAAATAAAAAAATACTCCCAAGAAATCTTTACGCTCTTGACCATTCAAAAATCATAATTGAAGTTTGTTTCATGAGTGGTATATTTTATTTCAATTTAAGGGCTAATAAAACAGAATAATATTAAAAATCAAACAAAGGGAGAGAAAACTGGAGGCATCAAGCTGTTGAGCGCCACTCATAAGGTTGGGTTTGGTGGCTCCCTTTGTAAGGGGGTCTGGGGAAGGGGAGGGGGAGTGGGGTGGAGTCTCATATTGGCTTTGTTGTCTCATTGGTTTTCGTCCTCCACATCTTGCAGCGCCTCTTTATTCTGTTCCTCACCTGTGCAGAGAAACAAAGCCATTGTTATTGCATAGTAACAGTTATGTCCCTTAATGCAATCCACATGTGATGTGTTGTACATTGTCGCACATCATCAAGTTTGCAACTCTTGCCAGACCTATGCACTACGAGTTTGCCAAATTAAAAAAAAAACTATAAAAAGCAAAAAAAATTTATTAAATCAATAACAAAGGACTGAATACATGCTGTGAGAAAAATAAAATTAATTTATGTTATATAAATAGAATTTATGTAATTTTCAAGCTCAAATAATTAAATAAAAATCTGTCTTAAGTCTAATTTGAATGCAGTGTTATCTCACGTGGTCATTTAATGTTCACACAATTCAATTCCCAAACCAAAGTACAATACCCTTAGACACCTTTACAGTACATTTCTCAGGAAAACATACCAGAATTTTCCAAATTCCAATATATTGGTACAACACAGCCATTCCAATTGGACATTGAGGATCTGGCAGTGACCATGCAGAAACAGTTCGTTTCAGACATGCTGCACATTTAGCACTCTGGTGGCTACAAAGATCGCAACACAAAGCTTACAAACAGGTGAGTGATGCAATTTGTGGACAAAAGGGCAAGAGCTGGAAAAAGTGGCCGCACTTACAAATAAAGTTTGTGGGCAATTAACATTTTCCTTTAGGAATCTAAATAGTGGGGATGAAAAAAGGCAAGATGGGTTAAGTTGGACGGCATGAGTTTGGACACATTACAAGATGACATGAAATGCAGTAGAGAAAGATTATACTGCTGGTTTTGCACAGAAATGCAGTGATGTGCACTAGGTCAGATGTACTTTTGAAATCAATAGAAAACAATTTAAAAGGTTTAAAAGCTATGACAAAATAAATACAGCCTTCCGTCTTACTTCTGGGGTAGGAATGCAACGTTTGAATTGATATACTGAATACACTACATTAGATCTATAAAATATTTATGCTAGAATAGAGTGCCAAAATGAAACAAAACTACTACATTATATTGAAAAAATGATTTAATTTCTGGTGGATAAATTTAAATAGTAGGCATGTTTGCTTGCACATTTCCACTTTCAATGCAGCCAGAGCCCTCTATTTTAACTCTTTTAAAGGCAGATATTAGAGATGGTTGGAAACTATGCCTCGCAAGTCCTAAATCGGGACACTCTGAAACAATCGCTCTAAAAATAGCTTTGGTTTGTGGAGGAGCTTTTGAGGATGTCACCTTCATGTACCAATGAGTTTCAAAGACATGTTTGTCAGGCTTAGCATCTGAAACTGCCATGATCCGTCTTACCGTCTCCCTGCATATCTGAAGTCCATAGTGTCAGGTTATCACGTAACAATTGCATGATGAGTGTCGAGTCCTTGTAGCTTTCTTCACTCAATGTGTCCAGTTCAGCAATAGCATCGTCAAATGCCGCCTTTGCCAACCTAAGATCAACAGCCGGGTACATAAACTATTAAGTTTCAACATGCAAATGAACAGGAAAATACTGCAATAAATACCATCTTGGTCCGATAAGTACCAAAACACATTATTAAAAAGCTCGTTATTATAAACAGATACCATATTCATACAAATGTAATATGTGACCCTGGACCACAAAACCAGTCATATGTTTTGAAAATTGAGATTTATAAATCTAAAAGCTGAATAAATAGCTTTGGTTTTTTTTACTATTTGAAAATCTGGAATCTGAGGGTGCAAAAAATTAAAAATACTGAGAAAATCGCCTTTAAAGTTGTCCAAAAGAAGTTCTTAGCAATGCATATTACTAATCAAAACTGAAGTTTTGATATATTTACGGTAGGACATTTACAAAATATCTTCATGGAACATGATCTTTACTTAATATCCTAATGATTTTTGGCATAAAACAAAAATCAATAATTTTGACCCATACAATGTTTTTTTTTTGGCTATTGCTACAAATATACCCAAGCGACTTAAGACTAGTTTTGTGGTCCAGGGTCAATAAGAAAATGATGGAGAGACATTTACAAAACTGTAATTGTCTGTTGTACTTCACGTTAAGTGATTTGAAATATTTTATATATGCTTTGAAAACCTCCAAAACCCAGAAAACAAACCTGCATGCACGGTCGGGAGAGTTGAGGATTTCATAGTAGAATACGGAGAAGTTAAGAGCCAGACCCAAGCGAATAGGGTGTGTAGGCTGAAGGTCTGTCATTGCAATATCACTAGCAGCTTTGTAAGCAACCAAACTGTTTTCTGCAGCCTCCTTCCTGTCGTTTCCTGTGGCAAACTCTGCGAGATACCTGTGGTAATCGCCCTTCCTGATGCATCAAAGGAAGAAAAGGTCTGTTTAAAACATGTAGAAATAAAGCCGTGACCTCATTATGTCACTTAAGATTCATCCTTAGATTCACTTAGAAAAAAAACTCATGGCTTTCATACATTTTGTAGTAGAAGACCTTGGACTCTCCTGAATTTGCAGCTGGGATTAGGTGCTTGTCCAATACATCAAGGATGTCATTGCAGATTGATTTCAATTCAGTCTCAACCTGGACATGAAAAATTCAAAGGTTAAAAAGTGTAAAACTAATCATTCTAGTCATGTGAATGAACGTTAGTTAGCGCACGTCTTACCGTTTGTCTATATTCCCGAATCATTTTCAATTTGTCCTCTCCACCCTTATTCTCCTCTTTCTGCTCGATACTACTGATTATCCTCCAGGATGCTCTTCTTGCACCAATGACGTTCTTGTAGGCCACAGAGAGCAGGTTTCTCTCTTCAACCGTTAACTCAACATCCATCCCAGCCACCTTCTTCATGGAGTCAACCATTTCTGCAAAAATCGAAAATGAACGTGATGGATATTTTGCAGATTGGATTTAAGTACAACAGAATACAAGTCGCAAACACGGCTGAAATATACAAGGTTTTCAGTCAGTCAGAAAGTACAGTCGGGTTCCGGAAGTTTTCTCCATAGGTAACTTGACTTTGAACAATAACTTATAGGCCTAATTGAGATTGCTTTTGTTGAAGACATCAGCCACATTTTGTAATTAATTGAGCAGAATTTCTGGTAGAAAAACTACATTACCCATGATTCCGCAGAGAAATATCCAATAAGGACAAGCAAAAAAATCAAAAGAACTCTTTAGTGTCCGCCCACTCACACAAAGCACTGCTGCTAATATAGCAATAGTTTCCTTCGCTCTCAAACTACTTAAATACTTGCATGCATATTATGCAATAAACTTAGAGCACATATATATATATAAAATACACATACACACATAACTCAGCATCTTTAAATAAAGAGTTTTATATTTCTACATTGTTTTTAATTCTACTGTCACTCGCAAAGCTTCATGGCATTGTAGTTCTTTCCCTCATTAAATCTATTAAGTCTTGTACCTTTGTCTGTCTGATTTTCAATAACTTTTCTGCTTCAAAATAAAGTTTATAGTGTTGTGATTCACCTCACAACTGGCTGGTTTGATTTAAGGCTTACTATGATTAAATAGCAAGGCCTCTCAAAAAGTAGTCGACCACTGTTGCACTCCATGGGGTGTTTATTTTTTATTTACTCAAATAAGAGAGGATAAACATTATTAACAACTGTACATTTGCATTCACCTTGGGTAGCCTGTATTCAATCACAAAACATTGTGCATATCCTTTGTTAATCGTACGTCTAGCACATTACATACTTGCAGCATACTTTCAAGTGTGGAGTAAAAACCCTAGATACCTAACATAGGTTAATGAGTGACTAAACTAGACAATAAATCACCAACAAGGCACAATTATAGCTACTGGTTTAATATATCGTTAGTATCTTGAATGCCACAAGCCAGTGAGCCTGTTCTCTACAGTCTGGAATGAAATCTCACTGCAAAGTTACGGTATCTCAGCTTACTAAGCAGTGCTTGCTTTGCGTTACTGTACAACGGCAGCGTCTCAAAACCTAGTGAGGTACCTGCCTAGACCTTTTTGGGTATCACAACTCGCCCGTAATACGCAAAAATGCTGTCTAAGTAGGCAGCTCACAATGTTTTGAGACACAGCCACGGTCTCTCGTAACGTGCTGCGGGGGTAAACGCAGAATAGGGAGGACCTTATACTGAAAGAACTCTTTATTGCGCTTAACTGGGTCGATTAAAACAGATGGTAACTAATATTTGAGCCGTCTTCGCCTGCATGAGGCTTGAAGACCGCAGCCACCCCCTCCGCCATGGCTAGCAACAGCTCGCCTCACCCACTAACTCTCCGCCATTTTGTCTCCTCAATAAACGTCTCCATCTTCATATGCAATAATGTAGTTACCCCAATATCACATCAACAGTATAAACGGACTGTACAAATAAAAGAAACAACGTTTTTAAAAGTAATCTGAGATTGGTTTGCAGTTCACAGGGTGTTGGCTGTTTAACCGCGAATTAAGCGCTAACCCGACCGTCAGATAGCCTGCACGAGCTTGGTAAAAAAACAACGTTCCCGTTACCTCTCAGTGCCTCTTACCATCATATCTCTCCGCCTGCTCGGCGAGTTTGGCTTGGTACACCAAATCCTCCCGGTCACCCATGTTGGACAGCGCGCGGCGAGCGTGTTTTGTGAGAGATTGGGAGTAAAGGAGGAGTGTGAGTTCACCGGCAGGCCTACGCGAGCAACAGCTGCGACTTGAATGGTGGAGTAAAGATGGCGTTACACCTTCATCCGGGAACTTTCACACAGAGCATCTCCACACGCTCCCTCTCTCTCTCCACACAATCTATGATTTTTACCCCTCTTTATTTAAACAGAGAATAGATGCTATGTGCTTTCTGTACCTTTTGTGTAACCAAACACTGTGTATTAAAAAAGGCACATTTACAGGGAGCGATATTCTGTAAAATCACGGGAAACACTTGAATTTGAAGAGATTGTTCATCCGAAAAGTGCATTCTGTCATCATTTACTCACCATCATGTCGTTCTATGCTGAGAAATATTGTGAGAAATATGTTTAAAGAAGGTCTAGACCCAACTGCATTACCTTTTGAATTAACACATTATAACAATTATTTTGAATTTAGTAAAATTTCGTTAATTCTGTCATTTACTCATTTATCAGCATACAAGATATTCTGAGAAATGTCGGATTTGGCACGAAGGTCAGAGGAAAATATTTTGAAGAATGTTGGTAACCAAATACCAACGATAAATACCAACATTCTTCAAAATATTTTCTTTTGTGTTCCACAGAAGAAAGTCAGTAATAGTTTTCAAACAATATGAGTGTAAATGATGATTGCTTCAATTGAACATATTAAAAATAAAATGCTAAATTCAAAACCATTTTAAGGTGTTATTTGTATTTCATTCAGGTCTAGACTTTTTTTTTTTTTTTACAAATATATTTCTAAAAACTACACACCATATAAATTGTTTTGCTGTTTCAGTGTAAATCACTAGCAATAAAGTAATTGTGTAATCATGTACATGTATCATGATATTACTATCTGATACAACTTCAAAATTTGCAACCAGATTGTCTCATCAAAATTAATAACTGGATATTATGTTTCAATTTGCACATAATATACCTGTACATACAACGGTCTATTGTTATATACCTGTACATACAATTGTCGCTTTGTATATTTTTAATTTATTTAGATTTTTTATTATCTGTGTTTTTTTTGTTCTGTCACTGTCATTCTGTTGCACTGTGGAAGCTTCTGTCGCGAAAACAAATTCCTCGTATGTGTAAACATACCTGGCGGTAAAGCTCATTCTGATTCTGAAAATTCTATAAAGAAAAAAAAAAGACACTATAATAGAATAATGAAACGGTAACCTCTCCATCATGTTGACGCTCTTAATAGAGTAATAAATGTAAAGGCATGAAAATACTGACAGAGGCAAAGTAAAAGGTTTGAGTAGCATTACTATAGGGGTCAACTTTATTTCATGTACAGGAATAAAACTAACAAAAACGTAGGATTTTTTCTGTGACTTAAAACACAGTTCTGACAGACTTGGATGCACATAAAGGATAAGATTAATTTCACAAAATTACTGTGTTGATATTTAGGTTCTAAACATAATACTTTGGGTACAATTAAAATGTACAGACATGACTTGTGATCAGTCATAGATGAAAGTGGTGTGTTTTGAGGTGAAATCATTCTCACAGGACACAGGTGAGAGTTCAGACTTAAAAGACTCCAGCTTTGCTTTGTGACTGATTTTAGTGATCTAATTTCATCAAGGTCATTTCTGACTGAAACATAGACAGTTAATAAGACAGATCATGAACATCAAAGTCCTTCATAATTACGACTTAAGTGACAATTACATAACATGGCCGGCTTGCTGTCACACCATGACAACATACAGCTAACCTACACACATACATGACATAGCTTTCTAACATTTAGATGTGACATAACAGAAGAGTTTCCAGGGGGCTGTTTCATAGAACAAGTTTACCAAATAAGCCCAGGTTTATTTCCGTTAGTCTGATTTATTGTCAGTTGATTTGGTTCAAAATAAGTCTGACTAACTGAAATAGCCTGGCTTATTTGGTAAACTTGCTTTATGAAACAGGCCCCAGGTGATTGTCATTGTTACCAAAGTTAGTCAACTTTTCCTTTTTAAAAGTAACAACAAATAAAGGTAAAAACATTAACATTTGACAGTGTTTTGGTAGCCTGTCTATTAGCGTTATAATTTATACATTTGATTTCTATTCTCTGTCATTAGTAATGGAAGTTGGTTAAAAGAAATGTTTCTGCAAGGTTGAACAATGTACTCCACTCTTCCCCACATTTTACTAATTAGGCTAAAGACAATGCTGATTTGGTCATTGACAACAATCTGCAATTAAGGCAGGCAATTAGGAAAACAACGTCTTACTTGGGCATTAAAGGACAAAATGCACTATATTTCTGCATTGATATATAATATAGGCATGATGGAGGCCGATGTTTTAAAACAAATATCATTAGCCAGATAAACCAATCATAGATAAAGGCTACTCGTATGTGCAAAATCAATTGAGCAAAACACGTTTGAGGCTTCAGGTTAGGCTTTGCACATTAATGTGACACTTCATAAAATTCTACTGCGTTACTGTAAAGACAGCTGGGTTGTTTTAGAAATATCTTTATCTAATATTAAAGTAGTTTTGGAGAGTCGTAGTAGAGTCGCTACAACAACCACTTACTGTATTTTCTACTTCGGCAAGGGACGTTTTGGCGTAAACACATTAGTTAATTTGAGTGGAAGTCACAATGTTGGATTTTTTATTTAAAAACAACAAAAAAAATCAGTTAAGTCTATCTTATGTTGATGTATCGAGTCTAGCATTAGAAATTAGGGTTACACATTCAACAAATCTGCATTTAGTGTAATACTCCGAAGTACAGCAATAAAGGTGAAAGTAGCGTTTCCTGATAATATATAATGAAAATGTAGTAAAACAAAGTTATGTAGCGGTAGTGAATAATGATGCATGGCCCATCTTGTATACATTAGAAATGTTGTGCATAAATAAAACTAAATGTGGTGAGGATTCGGGCTACTCCATCTTTTATATAGTGTACCGCCCCAATAGAATCTGCTTCATGACATGTTTGACCGGCGCTGAGCCAGTAATGAATGACAAGCCAATGAAAAAGACTAAACTATTCGAAGCATGTTTGAATCTGCATTTCTGAATATTTTCATGTAGTAGATGATTTGTAGTGTGAATGCTGCTGTGTTCTAGGACACCAAGTAGTGTATGCTACCGCATTCAAAGCAAAGAAACAGTCCCTTGTTAAGACACCAAACTGCTCATGTTTTAAGTCCAAGCAGGCTTCTTCCTCTTTTCTCAGTTCACAAGAAGCCACACACTAATGCTCCTCTCTCAGTAGTGTATGGTGTTGCGTGCTGACTTTAGTGTTTACTTGGTAAATATCTTCAATTATTGCATAAAATCTAATAAGGGAATTGTTGCAAGTTCTGTGAATGTTGGCATGAGACACAATGGCACAAGGTAATGACGAGGCGGGCAGGTAAAAGGCAGTAGTGAGGATGTGTGAGGAGCCGAAGTGTGTGTATGTAAGTGAGTGTACATCTAAGGGCTGCTAGGGAAGACAGTCTGCTATCTCAGCTCAGTTCATCCTCTGGATTGTGCTGGTCCAGCAAGCGAACATGGGTAAAGGGAAAATGGCCATGCTTTCCCTTGCACTCACCCTCCCACTGCCCATTTACATTGATCTTGGTCACCTTCACCATGTCGCCGACCTAACAACACAAGACAAGTGTGTCAGAAATGGAGGAAATACTTAAAGGCAATGCACAAAATAACAAACTTAAACACAGAGAATTACAGTTCCACTGGGAGGCGCCAAAGCCAAAAAAACGTTATATTTCACAAAAATCTGTGACTGTGTTGTAACTAAAATACTGTGCAATACAAAAAATGCTAAATTTGTTACCTCCAAAGCAAGAGCAGTCTTGTCATAGGCATTGGGAACTCTCTTCTGAATCGCCCTGGCATAAACTGGACCATTCTGTAGATTGGGTAAGGATGTTGGCTGGGCATATTGACCTGGCTCGCCAAGCAGAGGTTGAGACTGAGAACTGTGGCCGTCAGAGTTGCCGTGAGCTCCAGATCCTCCAACAGACCCCCCAGGGCCCCCTGATGTTGGCGAGGCTGGCCGGTACTTCTCCACATAGGGCACGGGGATCATGCCGACACGGCCTTCTGAATTCTGAGCGTTCCACCACTGCTCCTCCGGCTTCTCCAGAACTCTTAGAATATCGCCCTTTCGAAACGGAAGGTCCTCGTCGTCGTTGCCGGGAAAGTCGAAGAGGGCTCGGACATACTCCTCTTCCAGCCTCTGAGGAGCTCCTCCTGTTCCTGCATTGACGCTGATGAAGGACGAGTGCTTGGCTTTGTTGATGGGCTCAATGAGAGTGGTGGTATCCAGGTAGTGGATCTTGTAGAACTCCAACAGGGCAGGTAAGGCGTCAAATTCCTGATCTCCAATACGGAACCGAGGAGGAGCGAGTCCTGCAGGATGACAGCAAGAAAGCACAAATGATGGATGGACGAATAAAATTTGCTTAACCTTAGTCTATGAAGTCTTCACTAAATAGTGGAAATAATCATTAAAACAATTACAATTATTGTTGTCTAAACATCACTATTTTTGAAAATGCCACACATTTTTATGCTCAAACCAGGGAAAAAGCTGCGTTATTACTGCACATACAGCGTCTACAAGCAAAAAAGTGAGTGTTTTGTCATAAAAACATATATGATTCACATTACATGATAAAACGTCTAAATTATCTGAATGACTGGACCAAAAAAATACGGTTTATACCGAAAGATAACCGATTATGTGTAACAGAGAATGCTAAATTACTACGTAATACTAGAATGACGCAAACTGAATGTGCAGAACTGCTCGTAGTAACGTAGACTAACCATGTTACACAAGTTTCTCGTCGAGCTGCTATGCGTTTTGCTAAAGCAGTTTTTCTTCGTCCCGTCGTTGGCACTATATTTACATGCACCGCTTACCTGGTCCGGACTGGCGATTGCTGCTGATGCTGTTTATAATGTAATGAGAGACTTTGGAGTTCTCCGACACAGACAGCACGTAGTCCCCGGGAATAGTGATCGAGTCCCGCACCAGGAACACTCCATGCCTCTGCCCTTGGAGCAGCGAAACCGCGTCTTGCCGGCTTAATCTGCCCCAGTACCAGCTCCCTCGGTCCTCCGAATCAAAATTTCCGGCCATGACTAGCGCAAGAAAAAAGCCCAGGCTTCACAGGCCTTCCCTTCGCCTCTCCTTATCCGCAAGCAGCGTTCAAGTCATGCAAAAACTTTACCGCGTTCCGTTGTTGAACACGTTTCGAATACGCGCAGCATTCGCACACTTTTCTACGCTTTTTTGTTCCAATCGGGTAAGAAAACAGCCGACGTCGGGATCCCAACGTGCACGAGACACAAAAACTACGACTATTCGCCCAGATCCTCTGATAATTGTTCAGTGTAAACCAAAACGTACATTGGAAGTTGTCACAAGGAAGTTCAAATATTTCAAATGGCGGACAAGGGAAACAATTTTTGACCTTATTTCCCGGAAGTGATGCAATAACACAGTCGATTCAGACGGTGCCTATAGGTTGCCATATTGATGCGGTCAATGTTGAAAAAGAGGCCATAGTCCCTGCAGTTTCATTGACTGTTGCAAATACTTTACAATTGTATGTACTTTTATTACATAATTTGTGGTTTTTATATGAACACGCCTGGTTTCGTTTTAATTAACTTAGTAGCATATTTACATTTATTTACTAGTATAATGTATTTATATATATATATATCTATATATATATATATAATATATATATATGTATGATGATATATATAGATATACATACATACATATATAAACTACATACTACATATATACATAATACATTACAAATCATACATATATAACCATACATACATACCTATAATACATACATAATACATACATCTATATTATATATATAGTATGTATGGATGATGTATGTATGTATGTATATATATATATACATTTTACATCTTTACATCCACACGATTAATGATATTCGTATTCATACTATTATTAATCCATAGTTTTAGTAATTTGTTTGAGCTGTGTTTGATAAAGTATGTATGTAAGTGGATGTATTATTTTTCTAGCCAGTGTCAAAGACGAATTTCCGCTCTTTATTTAACTTTAAATAAAGTTTCTCAAAAAACACTATAGTCGCTAAAGAAAATCCAGTTCAGTCCAGTGATTTATAGCTGGTCCAGGATGGTCATTAAGTCCATGGCTGTCCAGCAATTTTTCCCAGTCCAGCTTTATTTGACCAGCTAGTATCTTGTTTGTTGCTGATGGTCTACCAGCCAATGACCAACTGAAAACCAGATCATGATTAACAAGAGTTGCCGATTTACATTTCCAGCAGTCTAAACTGTATTTTTATAGGCCTTGTTGGTCCATGCTTATTTTTATAAACGAATTTTCTTATCGAACAATTAATAGCCTCGTTTGTTAATACACTCTAAGGTCGTTTGTGTTGTAAATTGCAAAAAGGAAAGAAACGGAAGTACGTAAACACTATAGTTTACATAAAACAAGCGAGTCCACGCACGAATGAACTGCCAACCACTAGGTGTCGACATCGATTACTGATAGCTTACGGTCCTCCTTCCAGCAGTCCCGTTCAATTACAGCTCAATGATCCGGTGCACAAACGCAATGCAATCGTTTACCTGTTTATTGTTTTTACCAGAGTTCTAACAGTCCAACATTGTATGTGCTGTTTAACGAATACATTAATTGTATGTTTCTTAAAGTTGATGCCAACAGTCAAATACATTTTGTTTTGTTTACAAATAATCATATACACATATTGCTGTTCCTTGTCATCCATAGAGCATTCTATTTGCTAACCATTCTGGGAATACAGAAATACTGACAAAATTCATTGATCATAGTTCCTCAGTGCACTTTTATCATCATAATACCCTTTCTGTAATGGCAGAACTTGTCTAGAAGTATGGCTTTGAAAAACAGCAGGAACTTTTGAGGCTACCTGGTGACCAAAATAAAATGATATGATAATCTGAAATATATTGGTTAACTTTATTACAGGAGCTTCCTTTAATTAGGCTTAATAATTAATTTTATAAACCATCATTCGGGGAGGGAGCTAATTTTACTTAAAATAACACTGAACAAGATTTTCGCATGCAAGCATGATATTACACAAAGGGATATAATAAATCCTAGTTCTCTATTACGTAATTTTAAATAATGAAATAAAACAACTGTTTTCAAATCTGTCTAATCAAATATACATTGTCTTTGAAACAATACTTTTAATTTACTGGCATATTAGAACTAGCTTGAATTACATTTAAATAATGTAAAATTTTAATTAGGCACTAAATAGATGTTTATACTATGAAATACCTTTATCATTTAATAACAGTGGATAAATAGAAACAAAATCTTAATATCATTTTAGTGTTTAAAGGATCTATTTTAAAGAACAGAGCTAAGAAACCTTACATTGACTTCAAAATCCATGTCAAGCAGCAACAACAGAATAACTATCACTATCATATAGCCAAACAACACTTTTTTTTCTGTGGAGTGAGTCTTTTCTCTTTGGCTTCAGTCCCACTGCTCTGTATCAATCAAACATACTGTTTTGGGCCAACATTGTGACAAAATTTTGGTTTTCCACTGTATAAATTAGGGGCACTTAATCTGAGCTCATCAGCGTCCCATCCACCTGAAACCCGGGACATGCATATTCAATGGACGATATTGAATAGAATTTAGGTTGTTTTCCACTGCTGGAGAGAACATGATGCTTGTGACAGTCAGATGCATGGATGGACACACCAATTCATGACATCCAAACCAATCTGCTTATATCCAGCATGTTGATCTAAATGTGCACCTAAACACACACGCTTCTCCAGCAGGGTTTTGAACAGGCACATAGGCACACAGAGGTTCACAGAGGTTTATGACAAAACCTGAATGAGAAGGTTTATTTTATCTTTTTTATGATGGATCATTTTTATGATGACGGAGAAAACCTGAATGACAAGGTATATTTAATATTTTTATGATGGATATTTTTTATGATGACGGGGAAAACCGGAATGAGAAGGTATATTTGATATTTTTTACCTAACAAGTGAACCATTTCTTCTTTGCAACAACAGACAACCACCGTGATTTTCAACCTATAAAACCATTCTGAATTGCATGACTTCATGAATAACCCAGTCTGAAAACAAGCCAGTCACACTTTCTCTTTTTCTTAAAGGGACGAAGTTTACAGACACTAATTTAATAAAACACCGGCTTCAATCAGGTAGCGTTGTCTGAATGACATGCTAACTGTATTTGGACTAAGTCTTCTCTTAAAGGCTCGATGGCTCCAGAGGAGTGCTGTGACTGGCTGGAGCAAGACAGATGGGAAGATTGGTTTTGGACGCCCTATTCTCTTTGCTCCACTTTGTGGATATTTTACATTTTTATGACAGTGAAGGGGGAAACCTGAATGTCAAGGTATATTTGATTTTTTTTTTTTTTACCTCATTAGTGATTCATTTCTTCATTTCAAAAACAGACAGCAGCAATGATTGTCTTCCCTTTTAAACCTGCTGAAGCCCATGATTTCACAGGTAACCCAGACTGAAAACAAGCCCATCACGCCCTTCCTACCATTCTCTCTTTTTAAAGTGATGAAGGTTACAGACTCAGAAATCAAATTAGACAGTGGGTTCAATCAGGTTGGACTGCCCGAATGACATGCTAACTGGTCTGGGACAAAGTCTTCTCTTAAGGGCTTGTTGCCTCCAGAGAAGTGCTGTGAAAGGCTGGAGCAAAAAGCTTTGTAAGTCCTCTTCACCCCCTGCTTTTGACACCCTCTTTTATTTGCTTTGTGACTGGATCTACACATTAACATGACAGTGAAGGGAAAAACCTGAATGAGAAGGTACATTTGATATTTTTTGTAACCTCACAAGTGATTCTTTTCTCCTTTGCAACAACAGACAACCGCTGTGATTGTCAACCCTATAAAACCCTTCTGAATCGCATGACTTCATGGATAACCCAGTCTGAAAACAAGCCTGTCACGCTTTCTCTTTTTCTTAAAGGGACCAGACTCTAATCAAATTACACAGTGGCTTCAATCAGGTAGGGTTGTTCGAAGGACATGCTAACTGGTCTGGCACAGAGTCTTCTCTTAAAGGCTCGATGGCTCCAGAAGAGTGCTGTGACTGGCTGGAGCAGGACAGATGGGAAGACTGGCTTTGTAAGTCCTCTTCGCCCTCTGCTTTGAACACCCTCTTCTCTTTGCTCCGCTTTGCAACTGGATCTTTTACCAGCCGCTGCTCCTCCAAGGTCCACATACTATCGTCCTCATCCTCCTTGCCTTGCACCTCCCTGTCAAAGTCCCGCAACTCCTCCATCATGTCCTCGATCTCCATCTCACCGTCAATCTCTTCTTCTACCTCAGATCTGAGTTCTCCCATACTCTCTGTCCTGTTTGTATCATCTGCATCGTCTTCATCCACTCTGCCCTCTGGCTCACTGGCCTGGCTCTCGCCGAACTCCAGGATGGTGGGAAGGTTGCCCTGTTTGGGGCAGCGCTTGCGCAGACTCACCAGAAATGGTTGTGGGAGGGAGAAGATGTCAACGTTGTTCCCCAGGTCGATCCAAGTGACGCTGGGGAAGCTGTCCGGGTCCTTCAGCATGTCCGTAAGCTCTTTGAGCACAGCACGGGTCATCCTGTTGCCATTGAGGGCCAGAGTCTCAAGGCGGGGAAGAGACGCCAGCGTAGGGAGGAGCAGAAGGAAGGCATCGTCTGTGAGCTCGGTGAAGCCCATCTCTACGCTGCCGATGCGGGATGCGTGGTGATGCAGGTAGGCACAGAGACGCTCCATGTCTTTCACTCCAAGAGGCATGCCAGACAGTTCTAATGTCCCACTGGATGGAGGGCTTGAAAGAACTGATTTCAGACTGAGAAAGAGAAAAAGAAGCAGATAAAGAATAATAATGTGTATGGAGGTGTGGGAATTCACTTTTTATTGCATTTTATAAATCTGAACTGGAGGAGAGAAAATATGAACCTTATTAAATATGAACCGAAGGAAAGAAAATATTAAGAATTCTACAAATTCTAAGAGTTTACTAATAAAACTAGGACACATTTGCTGGTTAGCTGGTAATTTCATTAGGAACTGAAACATTATGTGGCAAAAATGATCATCTGGCCCTGTGCTGATATACAGTAGAATTAAAATAAAAAACATAACATGAAACAAACACATGAAATGCTGCCAAATAAAATAATCTAAATATTTAAAAATATATCTATAATATTTATAAAATACAAATAAAAAATACAGTTTATTTTTATGAACATTATTGTGGCAAGAATATGTATGGCCATTAAGTTATCTTAAGTCACTGACACTGGCAGGTGTGGCAACAACTTAATGTTGGATCCTACATACATACAGCAGCTCTGCTCACATATTCAAATGGTCTCTTCCAGAAACCTATGCTGTTTGACATGAGACCGTTTAGCATGGACATTTCCTGTGGCAACAAAATTCATTGTATAAAATGTATTATAATTAGACTATTATAACTCTCATCCATACTATTCTGGTACCAGATTTTTCATGGAAGCACATGAAATTGCTAAAGTAACCGTAACAGTCATTAGTGTCTAAAGAAGACATGTAGGGCAGGAGCAAACTGACTTATATGAGTAGAGCAAAAAGGGCTTTAGAAAGGTTGAGGAACTACATTTTAAAATAATAATAATAATAAAAGAATAGACTATGCAGCTTAATTTATTGAAACTCATACCAGCTTTAACATTTTATTAAAACTCAGAGACTATCAAAGACTCAGGATATCAGCTTATTGAGGGGAATTGAGATCTGATTGAAAGGATTCATTTTCTGTAAATGCATTATTACAGATTCAAAACAGCCCCTGGAAATACAAACAACACAGAATTTAAGAGTTAATTTAATCATGATGTCAGTTGTTATTGTCAAATATGGATTAATAACCTACGAGAGATAGATAAATGGAGCGATATAGGGAACAAAAGACGAAGGCAGGAAGAGAAGCTGATTTAATAAGTAAAAGAGAACAAATGTGTTGCTTTAACCGCTGCACATGCAGTAGACTCATAATAAGCTCAGTGTGCCACCACAGCTTGCCAGTGTGCGAGTGAAGAGAGAAAGAGTGAAAGCGAGAAAAGAAATGGCAAGAATACTAATTCATAATGTGGCCGCTGCTAATTCACACCAGGACATGCATTTATCTTTTTATATAACTGGCATTTGAGGAAGAGAGAGGAATAATAAGCATCCTGATTTGACATGCTATGCTCATTCTGAATGATATATTTCCTGCCCCACTCTGATCCTGTCATTGACCTAGCAAATAAAACAGCAGCAAAGTCAAGGAAATGGCTAAACCAGAACAGGATATCAACTCTCCTGATATTACTAGCCAGGATCCCGAATCCCACGCTCTCTAAGAGAAAAAGCCTTTCCCTCTCTTTGCAATCTCACCCTGAATGCATCTGACCCACTTACATTCTCTCCTCAGCATTTGATCATTTCGAAACGTTCTCATTAACGAAGGAGGGATGTCAAGCTGAAATAATTAAACTTATCTTTTAGCAAAATGGCATTCGCCATGTGACTTATAAAACTTAAAGGTATAGTTCACCCAAAAATGAAATGCCACTCCTCTCGTGAACACGCGTACGACAGTTAGTGGAAGCTAGAGATTATGGTTTATAAAATTGTAAATATGGATATTTTTCTTATATAAACGCATTGCTTAGTTTCAGAAGGCCTTTATTAATCCCCCGGAGCCGTGTGGAGCACCTTTTATGATGGATGGACACACTTTATTTTGCTTCAAAATCTGGACCACCATTCACTGCCATTATAAAGCTTGGAAGAGCCAGGACATTTTTAAATATAACTCTGATTGTATTCGTCTAAAGAAGAAAGTCATATACACCTTGGATGGCTTGAGGCTGAGTAAATCATGGGGTAATTTTCATTTTTGGGTGAACTATCCCTTTAAGATTAAAAAAAATTTCATAAGCTTTTACATAATTTTTACACTGCTCTTACATAAAAAACAAAAAAAACTCTTAATTGCCAAAATTGCTTAAATATCTCTCTGGTTTGAGGAATCATTGGTTGCATATGATCTGTTTTTCATATGCAATATATGACACAAAAGCAGCTTTTGACTGCTTAGAAAGCAGGAATGGATATACAAGGCTGTGTGTAATCAGAGATTTAGCAATCTACTTAATGCTTAATTTACTTAATGTAGCTTTTTAATGTATCTGTAATTTAAATCACCCCTTGAATGAAAAATGCTGCACAATGCAACAAAGAGAATGACAAACAAATCTACATTTTCGATTTCTTGGTTAGTATGGAGTCTTTACTCCCATCATTTGCATTTTTTTTCACTCAAGACTAATTATCAGCAGGTGTGTGCTGTTAAAAACCCTTCAGTTGCAGCGTCTTTCCTGTGACTGTAAATAAAATCAGGTTATTATATCAGTGTGATAGATTGGAACAAAGATTTGACTTAAGACATTAAGGTTGAAGTTTCTCATTCGCAGCTCTACAGAAATAAACCCTTTCAATTACAATCAAACTGAAGAGCAGCAGGTGGGTGGGAGGGTGTCAGAGACGTGCCATACTGTATTGCATTGTTACAGTTCATTCACATTCTGTCATAGAGGAAAAGAAAGGAAAACTCAAACACCCAACCCCGAAAATCAGTCTTCTATTGAACATAAAAAGTGGTATAAGAAAATTACTGCAAATCCATCATTTACATAGTTGGAATATATCTCTGTTTAAAAGTTTGGGGTCAATAAGATATTTTTAAATAAAGAAGTGAATAACATAATAATACGAAGAAATGTTTCTTGAGCATATTGAGCATATAGAATGGTTTCTGAAGACTGATATGACTGCCAACTGGAGTAATGACTCCTGAAATTTCAGCTTTGCCATCACAGGAATGAATACAATTTTAATTTTTATTACTGTTTTACTGTATTTTTGATCAAATAAACACAGCCTTCAGTGAGCATAAGAGACATATTTCAAAACTATTTAAAATATCTTACCGACCCTGAATGTAGGTCAATAAAAATGGCCTAAGACCCTCGGATAATATGTTGAAGACTCTTGGATAATAATTGTGGTAATTATGACCAATTAAGTGCAGAGTCTATCATTATACTGCTCTAATCTCCAACACACTGAAAAGTCAGCACTGTGTGACTATCAGAGCAAAATGAAGGAATACCATCATTGAAATAAAACCTGAAATAAACCTTCTTTTGCAGTGGATGCAAAGATTCGTTTTTAGTTAAAATGTTGCTTAGTATGATGCACAAAATATTCTATCATTTAAAATAGCAAGCACTTTTCATGACTGCAGTACACTTTGGTCTCCCATTGCTTTGGGTTTATATCCTAATCATACAAAAATCATGATTTTGACCTGATCTGTTAAGCTGATATTCAATTAATTATAATAAAATCTGTTTGTTTAATATGTAGTTATTTTGTTAAGACTACATTTTACTGTATGAGATTTTCACATAATAAATCACATAATTTGGATCATCTCAGTCCATTTTCTCAATGTTTATAAATACTTTTTACTCTTGAAAAAATATAATATAAACATAATATATAACATAGCATAAAAACGAAAACAACTAATATTTAGCTGACTTCCTGAGATTGACATCCAACATTTTGACATTCGGGTCAAATTTTGTACCCTTTTCGTGCAAAATGCCAGCAGCTTTAAGCTCTCCGTGTAATGACTTTATGTGAATTTTAAAAGCTGAGTTCAAGCAATTTCCTTTGTCAAACAAGCTCCTTTTTACCCTTCCTCTCAGGCATCAATGACTCTGACATGACAGCTGTCTGGACGGCTATGCAAATCAATAAAAAAAAGCATTAATGTAAAGATACCCCTAATTGGAGGCAGGTAGTTGCCATGTGCCAAATTAAATGTCTAAGTCGCTGCTTGAATAAAAAGAGACAGGGAATGAAATTGAAAAAGCCAGAGATGCAGAAAGCTGTAAGGAACAGGGCAGGAATGAATATCAATAGCCTATTACAATTTCATCATCACGCCACATTAGAAACCTGCTGTTTCTGCTCTCAGACAGTAAAGAGCATGAGCAGAAGAGGACAGGAAGACAACAAGAGAGAAAGAGGCACGAAACGAGAGCTTAAGTCACTGAAAAACTAGCAAAAGGCAGAACTGTGAGGTAATCTGAGGCGGCATTAGAAAGACTCAAGAGATCATATGAGGAGAAAATAGAGGGATGAAAAATTTAGAAGGCAGAACGAATTCAGCAGACATGCCTGAGAGATGACAGTATGATTTCACAACAGCCCTTATTCCACACCCTCTTCTACTCCTGTTTTATATTCTCAAATCCCTTTTTCGTTTAACACAACTCTCTATCTTTCTTCTCCCCTCACAATTCTAGCTATCAAAAACCAGTGAGTTTGCTCTTAATGTGGGTGTTATGGAGGCAGATCATATGCTAAAGCTAGATAAAACACTGTCGCCTCTGGACATGATGATCCAGAAAGCTCCGGTCTTCCTGTGTTGAGATGAGAGAGACATTCCTCACCGGTTCCTGACAGCCGTGGGCTGCTTGTTATGGACTAAAGGGTCTCCACTGGACTGCAGACGCTTCACCACATGCAGACCAGACGTGCACAATGCGTTTCACATTTCAGTCCATGAAACAAGGTCATGTAGTAGTAGGTCTATGGCATATTAGATTCCACTTAACAGGTTTTGTTTCGAAGAAGCAATCCAAATAATACAGCTTTCAGATATCTTGTGTTCATAAAGATCTGTTTATATTGTTCCATTTGCAGTAAGCAATTTGACTGTCGACTAATATATTATATTCAGTCAGAGTGTGTGATACTGTTAGCAAGAAAAACGCCCCAAACAAATGCAAACATTCAGGTCTTTTTCTCACACCTGCATTAAACAGATTTGGACTCATCTGTGCTAAACTTTTGACGTATACTGCTGTGCTAATAAATAAACTTTATCGTATATAAAAGTTGAAGTTAAATGCATGTTATTGGATAAACTAACAGACAACACATCCGGAGCAGATGTATAATTTCCTCCGGTTATATGTAGAATTGCACATCAGAATTGATGTAGCTTCAGTGTAAATATTTGCACTGGAGGCACATAGATTAAACTGCACACACACTATGAGCAATGCATTACTCACATAAACACACACGTACCGCAGCCCGACATCTGTTACGTGTGAATTCTCTCAAAGAAAATGGGACACCTGTCTGAGAGACTGTCTCAGTCTGACCGGCGGACGAGGTTAAGGTCATGTTAGCACTTAGCTATTACTAGAGCAAAGAGGGTGGAATCATTAAGTGAGAGAGAAAGAGAAGGGTAACTGAAGGAGACATAAAATGATGAGAAACATGAAAATTACAGTTAAATTATTTTAAGTTGACGTACCAATATTACTAGAAATAAATCTGAAATAAAAGTGATCAAAATAAAAATCAATTAAATTTAAAAAGAAATGTTACAAAAACTAATATAAACGACAAAAGCACATTTAATTACTAAAACTTATACTAAATTTAAAATGAAAACTGAAAATATGAAAATAAAAACGAATTTAAAATATAAATTAATATTTAAATAATATTATAATAAATAATAATAATATAAATAATATTATTAAATAATAGTATACATAATAATAAATTGACATTACTGAATTTTTCCAAAGTAAAATATAGGATGCTCTTTCAGACCTCACATTTAATATACACTCTTAAAAATAAAGTTTCCTTATCGACATTTTTAGTTCCATGAAGAACCTTCAACATCCATGGAACCTTTTTCAATTGCACTAAATGTTCTCTATATTACAAGTCTTCTAATACCATATGAGAGCTTTGTTTGAGAAACAGACCAATATTGTTATTGTTATTCACTGAAAGTTTTCACTTGAAAATCTGCAGTGCACTCACCATTTACTTTCATTGTATAGAAACAAGCAGCTTGCTTATTCTGCTATAAATTATTCTTTTTGTAATCCATGAAAAAAAGAAAATCATATCATATCATATCAAATCTGGTTTTGAAACACAAGAATTTAAGAAAATAGTGACTGAATTTTAATTTTAGTTGAACTATTGCCTTGTTTTCTTTCCTGTTTGCACTTTGCACCTTCAGGCTGTGAAATTATTTGAGCTCCTATTTCCACTGGACAATCCCATTATTGCCGATCTGATGAAATCACATCAGTAAACTCAGAGTTCAGGCACAACAAACAAAAGCGCTTGAGGAAGTTCAAACAGAGAATAAGGAGACCCTCAGAGGCACACAAGCATCGGCAACACGCCCAAGGAGAGGAGAGAATACTGTTTGAGAAACACTTCCCTTTTTAAACCCCAACAGCTGCATCTGTGACAATAACCCACGTCACACAGTACAGAACATAAGCATAACAAATGAAGAGCCGTGTGTGGTGTGACTCAGACAAACAGCAGTGCTCCATCAACAAAAAGCACCCGGTGAGGATTAGACGACACAACCGGAGCGGATAAAAAGAAGAAGGTATCGAATCCGGTCTATGCAGAACACATGCCTTCACATTCCAGCTTAACCAAAGCAGTCGATGCAGTGAACGAACTGCGGTAGGGGAGTTCAGCTGTTTTATCCTTGCATACATAAGTTAGGGAACAGTGTAAAGCGTCAGCTAATCTAAAGTGTATCCATCGGCACAGGAAATAAATAGAGCCTAGTATTTCCTCATTTACACATTACACGGTCTGTGTTTTGACTATATTAATGGCAGTTGGAAAAGAGCCACATAAGTATGAGTCTACACCACAGAACCATGTGTTAGCAAAAAAACACACGGCACGCAGTGGGAGGCTGCTCTTTCATTCACTGACTCACTCTGCAGAATAAACACAGCTCTTATCATCAATGGACAGAGAAGAAAGTGCTGAAAGCCCCATTGAGGGGCCAATTCACAGGTGATGAGATTTGGATGGTATACACAGCTGTTCTGGGGATATAATATGCGATATTGTGTATTAAAACAATTTGGGGACATCAGAACTGTAGAACCCAATCCTCATACGAAACGCTTCATTAGCCATGCGGTTTTTAAATCATAATTAATCCCTAAGTGCTGAGGAATCAGTACACGGACAAACAACTGGCAAAGCGATGAATCATTTTGACTGCCTGCTCTGCAAATTCGGAAAGCCTTTCATTTTTAAACCAACTAATCACTTTAATTAATGAACAAAGTGAGGCACTTGTGAGCCACTAGGCTACTGTGTGTGGGCTGAAGGGATACAGGCATCAATGTAATTTATAATGTAGCATTAAATGCAATGCTTTCATGTGAAATGAAAGTACTTATGTGGCAGGAGAGAGCTGGACATCAGAGAGAAAATAAGAAAAGAAACAAAAAGGAAAAAAAGAGGAAAAAGAAAAGGAACCAGAATAGGAAACATTAATGGCCAACAATGGCCCTTCGTGGATAAGGATTTTGCTAATGAATCAGTGAATCATTTGTAAATCAATGTGACTGATTCATTAAAAATAATTCATTTAAAGGAATGATTCACAAACCGTACAATAATATGGCTTGCATGCAAGTTTTACCCTACAGAAGAGCTATGTAGCCAAACAAATATTTGAAAATGTACTGCATATTGAACAAATATTCATAACAGAAGCTCATTACTTTTACATGACTTTTAAAATATCATTATTTATTATTTATACAATATTACATATTTTAGATAGCATATATTAAGTAATTATAAGATAAAGCATATATTCAGCAAACAGTGTTCAAAGGTTTTGTGGTCAGGATTTTTTTTTAAAGAAATTAATAAGCAAAGATGCATTAATTTGATCAGAAGTGACAGTAAAGACATTTATAATGCTACAAAATATTTCTATTCCAAATAAATGCAGTTCTTTTGAACTTTCTATTCATCAAAGAATCCTGAAAAAAATGGTTTTCACAAAATATTAAGCACCACAACTGTTTCCAACATTCATAATAATAAGAAATGTTTCTTGTGCACCACATCAAAGATTTAGGTTAATTTCTGTATCATTGACACTGTAAGCCCCGAGTATGAACTGCTGAATCCTTTACCATTACAAGAATAAATTACGTTTTAAAACATATTAGAAAACCATGATTTTACTGTATTTTTGGATCAAATAAATAAATGCAACCTTAGTGAGCATAAGAATCATTAAACCCCAAACTTTTGAACATTTTTGTATGTGATAACTAGAATAATGTATATTAACTAGAAATATCTACTTTTAATATTACAACTAATTTTAAATATTAAATTCTTATCAGGTTTTCCACAACCATGGGAACCCTGAGAAGAAAGACAAGTCAAGAATAAACAAGAAGCGAAACGCTGTAAACTGAGCTGTAAAAAAACCCCTATTGTTGTACTGAGGAAAGTAAGGCAGCATGTGCCCTCACTGCCTAAATCTGAGACCCAATCTCTACTTGTCAGCTCTGCTTTCTCACCAGGCCTGTGGCTTCCTCCTCAGCAGCCCCTGCCGTCTCCACTGGGAGTGCGGGCTCAGGTGGTAGGTCAGCTGACGGCACACCTTCTCCATGGCACCCAAAGCATCTCCCTCCTGATAAAGACAGAGAGAGAGAGAGATCAAATCAATCAGATGTAACACACAGCAGGTTAATGGGGATTGGCAGAAGATCAGGATATCTGAGCCCTCAAGGTAAAATAATTTTATTTTTTTACATTTATGATGACAGAGGAGCAAAGCTATATGGACTGACCGACATGTCACAAACACAGTCTGGCTCTATCATTAGGTCATCCAAGGTTCTGTGAGTGTGTATGTGTGTGATTTGGTAAAATGCATAAGCATGTAATGTACTAGCGACATATTGATGTATTGTATGGCTATCTCTGAAAAGCTTTATTATTTTTACTCACATTCATCACTGCCTAAAGCAATTCAATTTGCAGAGAGACACGAACACTCATACACACACTGCCTCGAGTAACTGCCACACTCCTCCAGACAGAAACTATTTCTGCCAATGTTTAATACGTAAGTTACCGAAAAAGAAAAGCACTGCATACTCCTGCAGGGCTGCCAATAATTAAATCTAGGGATGTACTGATGTTACAATTCTGGAAGATAACCAATAGATGGCTAATAAATATTACAATTCTATACTATTTTGTGAATTCAGAATTAATTGGAGATTTTTTATGAACATGGATACTCATTTTGAGATTTGGTAAAGATTATATTTAATATTCTTGATTAATTATAATAAACTATAGAAATTCAAAGATGACTGCAGTGGTAATCTAAATATAAAAACAATTAAATATCCAATACCGTCTGATGCCACTGTATTTAAAGAAAAAATGTCTCTAATACAGAACCAATACATCATGAATCCATAATTTAATCTGAACCAACATGCTGTCATCAGTGGAGTTATTGTTAACTAAAACTAAAACGTTACAAATAAGTTTTGTTAATAGAAATAAAGCTGAAATAAAAAAAATATAAATGTTAATTGGAAAAACTTGAAATGTTTCCTTTGGCAACTAACTGAGATAAAATAAATTTAAGCTTAAGTAATAAAATTACTAAAACAAACCTGAATAAAAGCTATATAGACATATTTAAAAAATAATAATAATAAAAATGACAAAAGCACATAAAATTACTAAAACTTAAATGAAAATGAAAAAGAAAACGGAAAATATTTAAATAAAAGCTCATTCAGAATATTAAAACACTTAAATGGTATATAAACAATACTAAAACAACACTGGCTGTAATATTGGAACACATTTCAATTAATTATTATGAGCTGCAAAGGTGAAATCCTAGTTATGAGGGTTTTTTTTGGGGGGGGGGGGCTTGGTCCATTACTGTAATTGTTTTGTCACATTACTTCCAAAGAGGTACAGATGTTTTAATATTACTGGAATACATTTATTTGCTTCAGGGAAGAAGTATCCATGCCCTTCAGTGAATGAAATGGCACTGTTTCCCTCTCATACATGACTAGATTACCATATCCTGGAGTTACAAGTACGTGGAGCACTGGGCCAAATACTTTGTTTACAATCCAAGATCACAGTCATAGATTGCATCGACACATTGCTGTGTCATGTCATCTTAGCCGCCGGAAACTCACGATAATTCAATCTGTCCATCACATCCTCTGCTGCGCCATACCTTGACTCTGCAGTGTATCAAGATAGACATGCTGTAAAAACACACAAAATATTTGTTATTAAAGCCGTATGTGGCTGCTGACGGGGATATTACAAAGCCTCAATGGCTGTCACTCTGGTGCCATCCACCTGCAGCAGACAGTGGGCCCCTTGGATGTAATTATACACCCAGAGCGGCTCTGCGCTCCGAGAGTGGAACAGACAGCCCAGCTTGCCTTTCGTCACACTCACTGAGCTCGTCTCTACTTTGTCTCCTCCATCACTACGTCCAAAACCATCACTTAGGATAAAATGGCACCTTACGCACTATTCGAACTCTCAACTCCCTCCCCCTTTTACTTGACATTTTATTATGCTGCTATGAAAGTTATGATATTCATGTTTCTAAGCTGGTTCTCATTTTTTAATAGAAAGTGCATGTCAATGACTGGCCATCTTTAAGGGTGTTTTTCCCCCGAACATGTGGTGCGCAAGAAGCAGGTCTTATTATAAATGTTGGAAAACGTTTTTTGCTGCTATATTTTCCTTGGAAACATGAGTTGATTTTTTTTTTTTTTTTTCAGAATCCTTTGATAATACAATTAAAAAAAAGAAACACTTAATAAAATCTTTCATAAAACAGACATCTTTTTGGTAACAATTTAATGTCACTGTTGATGAGTGTAATATACTACCTGCACTTTGAACTGGAAGTCAGAACCTACAATACGATACTACTTCCTATGATATAATAAATGTCCCCTACCATAATAACCTAATAATAATATTACTTATTTTCTTTATGCAAAATAAAATGTGTTATTTCTTTCTTTTGATTTTGGGGTGAAATAAATCCAGGACATGTTCTTGACAGATTTCATGAGAAAAGAGATGATGAGCTCAGTGTAAAGAAAACAGTCGGCGGCATCCTTGTTGTTTTTGGTGGAGGTCAGGTGTTTGTGCAGCTCTCTATAGGAGCTGAGCAGGGAGTTAGTGGTGTGATATTGTGCCTGACTTGCTTCATTAAGTGCAGCAGCAGTCTTGGAAGAGGGCTGACTGGTCTTTAGTGTGTGTGACTCATCTGCGAATACACATCCCTCTGTCTCTACCCTCTCCGCTCTCTTCATCTCTGCTTCTGCCTCTCATCAGAGACTCGCACATGCTTAAGAAACTGGATTTCATCCTAATGCTCACTGCACTGGAATGGTACAGTTTCATTTTGCACTTCTTTCTGCTATGACGTCCAAGCAGTGCTATAAGGTACTTTTCATTAAATATTAACGTTACACAACATACAAGAAACATACAGAAATAGAACAGAAATGGTATGTGTGTGTGCGTGTGTTTAGGTGTGCATGTCACAAATCACAGAAGCACTATACCGTCTTTGGGCAGTGAATATATTTGGCCAGGCTGATAATGAGATCATGGGTAATGGGATCCACAAGGTTGCGGAAACTGGCATAGCGGTAGAGAACATCGTCCAGAGAGGTTGACTCCATTCCCAGATCCTGGAAAAAAAGTCACAATACTGGGAGGTCAAGAGAATGAAAACTACAGACTTGCAGTTCAACCCAAAAATGAAAATTACCGACCGGGCCAGGTGCCGTCCAAATTCATAAGAGGTTTGTTCATCAGAACAGATTGGAGAAGTTAGCATTACACCTGCTCACCATATCCTCTGCAGTGAATGGGTGCCGTCAGAATGAGAGTCCAAACAGCTGATAAAAACATCACAATAATCCATAAGTAATCCACACGACTCCATCAATTAAAGTCTTGTGAAGTGAAAAACTGCGTGTTTGTGATAAACAAATCCATCATTAAGGCATTTTAAAATTATACTGTTGACTCTGGCAAAAACTTGTCCAAATCCATACACGCTTCCCACCATGAAAAGTCCATCCCCGTTGTCCTCTCACATCCAAATCCATAGACATATTTGTTTAGACTTTTTTTTTTAGAAGGAGACCTGTTTTCGCTTGTAAACACTGCTTGATCTGTGCATTTCTCTTCTGATTCAGATGGAACAACTTTGTCATTGGAGAAAGCAATATTATTGATAGAGGATGGTTTAAAATTAAAAACATCTTAATGATGGATTTGTTTATTACTTGTGAAGATTTTTGCTTTCTGATGGACTGGAGGATTACTAGTGGATTATTGTTATGTTTTTTTTTATCAGCTGTTTAGACTCTCATTCTGACAGCACCCATTCACTGCAGAGGATCCATTGGTGAGCAAGTGATGTAATGCGAAATTTCTCCAAATCTATTCTGATGAAGAAATGTCGATGTCACATGAGCCTGTGTTTGTGTATATTTTCCGCAAATTTCCATTTTTGGGTGAACTTTTACCTTTAAAGCTTATTTCATTATTCTGAAACTTTGATATGTCATCTAAGAAGCTTTTTATTTCTAATAAATGTGCATCTGCATGCCACATTTATATACACCTCCTAACAATGATGTTCATGAACAATGTTCCTGAAATCATAGAAATTAAATTTCAAAATGTGGGTCTAGAATGTGAACAGACTTTGTTGTCAGCACAGAATAAGAGAAAACCTTTAACTCTGCAAAACAAGCCAAACTGAAGGAAAAGTTAATCTACATTATCGAACATTTGCGATCTGTAAAGCAAAAGGGCAGCCAAAATCAGCAATTAAAAAAATTGCAAATGTGTGTGGGGGTGAGGGCTTTAAAGCCAGAGCTAAATAATCAACAGCAAACCAACGGAAAATGGGTGGGTGTGAATGAAACAAATTGTTATTAGTATGACAAAGTGAATAAGCTCAGGAAAGGTTAGTCTTTGTTAAGGAAAAAGGCGGAATAATTTTTATGTCACTACATATAACATAAACTTTATAATGAATTTCTCTAACACTAAAACCCCGGACCTAAACTGTGCACACTGAGCAAAACCCTTGGTTTATCATTATCATCCCTCTATAGAGCAGAATCTTGATTAATCGATTTCCATTTAATCAAAGGCCCATCCATGTTCATGGTTTCTGGGCAACAAGGTGCACTTGGTAACCACTGGACACGAGATGCTTTCCTTTGACTCTCTTGCTCATTATATGCTTTAACCCCCATTGTGGGATACACTGCAGTACACAGTAACAATCTCACATTTACTTGGGGTAAAAATCTTCCCCTTGTGAAAAAAAGTACACTTAATTGTATTGAATGTGCACTTTTAGTGTACTTCAAATCGTAAAGGTTTATTTTTTAAAGAAACTGTACTTGGAAATAATGTAATATTAATTAAATAAAAGGTACTTAAAGAGGGTACATTTATGTTCTTACCCTTTAAAAAGTGCACTTTGTAATAATCTCTAATTAAAAGTTGTAAAGTACATTTTTAAATCATTACATTTTAATTTTTTGTCATGTCTTAACTAGGAGCTACACTGTCTTTTTGAGTGTTGAATAGAGCCCATCTAATTACTGATTAATCATTTTCTATGCATAACTGTAGTGGTGTAATTTGTGACCCTGGACCACAAAACCAGCCACAGTGCAATTTTTTTTTCGAAATTGAGATTTATACATCATCTGAAAGCTGAATAACTTACAGATTTTCATTCATTGATGTATTGGTTATCGTATATTGATGCATTGATGTATTATATAATTTTTTGTTTATAATAGGATATTGGCCGAGATACAACTATTTGAATATCTGTTATCTGAGGGTGCAAAAAAATCTAAATCTTGAGAAAATCATCTTTAAAGTTGTCTAAATGAAGTTCTTGGCAATGCATATTATTAATCAAATTAAGTTTTGATATATTTACAGTAGGAAACTTATAAAATATCTTCATGGAACATGAACTTAATATCCTAATGATTTTTGTCAAAAAAGAAAAAGATGATAATTTTGACCCGCTAATGTAGTTTTTGGTCGGGCTCACAGAATTAGTAACCCCAGGCGACTTAAGACTTGTTTTGTTGGTTCAGGGTCACATTCTTATATTATTTAAAGTTATAATTTAAATGTACTAACTTGCAATCCACCATTATATTTAATATACATGACATGACAAGTTTCAATAGTCAACTTACATTAAACGTGTATTTAGTTTACCATAATGCTTGTTAAGTAATTTTAGTACACACCTTGCTATATGTTTCAAAGCAGAGACTAATTAGTCAAATTACATATAAGAGATTGTTATCTTTCAGCCTAAAGTTTTGCGCTCACAAAAGCAAGAGTTATTCCCGTCTTATCCTTTTTTCTCCATCCCTCCCACCTATAAATTTAAACTATAATACACTTTCATTTGATTGTAAATAACAGGCCTAAAACAGGACAGCAGCTTGTTTTTACGTTTGCATTTAAAGGGTTAGTTCACCCAAAAATGAAAATTAGCCTGTATTTTACTCACACTCAAAGCATCCTAGGTGTATCTGACTTTCTTCTTTCAGATGAATCCAGTCGTAATTATTTACAAATTTAGTATCTTTTACACTATATGTTACTCTTTTAAGTTATATTATTTCGCATATGACTTCTTTTTTCACAATGTCCTTTAGAGAACAAATCCTGCAGTTTGTTCAGCAGTCACCCAACAATTCATTTACAACTTATGGAGGATCAGAAATCCCCATCAACTCTGTCTTTGATCCCTGCTGAAAGCTGGATCAAAATATAGTAATGGGGAGAGTTCTGGTCACATATACCCATCTACACTAACCTGATATTACTGGTACTGAGACAAACAGAGTTACTATCAATCTGAGACAGCCATTCGATATAAAGAAGAGCACTGCACTTACTGACAGCATCCATAATCACTACCCAAAGTAAACAGTTGGTGTTTATGCAGTGCAGTATTACTCTTCAGCCAGCTTGAGCTGTGTCTGTTCTCACAGGTTCACAGGACTATAAAATGGGCATCTGTCTTAATAGCATTGAATTCTGTGAAATGCAGAATCTAAAGAGCTGGGATACTATTGCAGCCAGAAGTCTTGTTGTATCTCAGATATGTCTGTATCAGCACTGTATAAAATCTGACAGTAATGATGTGTTTTGGAGGAAGAGTTTATGTCTTTCAACAGCTTACAAAATAACACCAGACCAGTGTTGGACTGACATTTTAGCCCAATTGCAACAAATGATTCTCTCTGCTGTAAAGAAAAATGGGGTTTCTGCATGGGGCACAGATTACAAATCAGGCCAATGAGTCCAATGTTTTGGGGCCTCTGTTTACCAGCTGAGAGGCCCACGGTGGTCCGACATATGCAAACAAAAAGCTGCAGAAGTCAAATTTATATAGGCTAGATACCAGAGTGAACATAATTTCTTATAGGGGTCGACTGATATGTGTTTTTCAGGGCCAATGCCGATATTGATTATTACAGATAAAGTAGACCGATAACCGATATTTTGAACCGATATATATGTCTGGTGTAAAAATTTTAATTAATGTCAAAATGAATTTCATTTTTCATTAAATAATAAGGGCTCTGACAAAAACTTTCTTTAAATGCTTTTTAATTATTTTATCGGCAAATTGGTTTTGAAGATGCAGAAAAAGCTTAATATCGGCGCCGATAATCGGTCGACCCCTAATTTATAATATTAGTGATTTGATTTCTTGCCCCTTGCCACAATATTTTGTCACAAAAGCTCTTCAAGTGCTGTTTGAGAAATTGAGAAAAGTTGACAGGTACACTAATGGATAACAGGGCTGACATTCAACTTGTGGTGGACAAGAACTCATCAGAGAGAGAAGTCTGACAACTTTCTTCCTTTATTTGAGTTTTAATCTAACCTATACAAGAAACATGGAGTGCTATTTGTACCTGCCGGAGAGTCTTCAGCATCTCTGTCGCCTCATCGTGTTTCCCCTGCTTTGCCATTAACATCATCTCTTGTATCATCCCGATGCGCCGCTGGTAGGGAGGAGGAGTCCCGCTGCTCCTCAGTCTGTCTCCTGACCTCAACATTATAGAAGTAAGGATGTCTCCTCGCTCTTTCGTGGGGGTCCGTTTCCATCCCGTGCTCTGAGGGCTCGATCCTGCCTCCTGTCCTGCAGCCTTTGTTTGCTTCGCTCCCATGTTTGGTTACAGATTCTCACCCTGGAAAAGGGCCTCCAGATTGGGCCTACTTTTAAAATGATTTCACATTTAACTATTAAAAGTCGTTTAACTGTATGTGAGATTACATTTTGTAAGAAACGAATGAAAATAAGAAATAAGCCTTAGCGTTCCTATAAAGTTTATTGGAGAACAGTGTTTTAAAAGTCGTTCTGCTCACCTTACACCTGTCATCTCTCACCTGGCAGAGAAAATATACTTACATTAAGATCAATGTGAATTTATATAATAAAATTATAAAAACTTGCATCCAATGGTATTTCAGCAAAATCTTTTTCACAAAGTGCTCATTCGCAGGGTTTAAATTATGGGGGAGGTTTGTCAAACCCCCTAATTAAGGCATGAATCACCCCAAAGGAAAGTTGGGGGTCTTAAAAATGTATTTTTACATAAGCATGTATACGTTTCAACAGCGTTCGAACAACGTTTCAGTAACCACAAGCGTTACAATCGCGAGCAGAAAACGCCTCTGCATAGGTAACCATAGCAACAGCTGCTCGAGCGATGTTTGTATCGGGCGGTGTGCATCAATAAAACACTGTACTGTCGTTATTTCTCACATTACCATGGATATACACATCACAAATATGTCACAAAAATAGTTTTGTTTTGTTTAAAACGTCTTAACGGTTAATCGCGCTACGGGCGCAAAAATATCGTTAGGGTTGCGCGAAACGAACCGATTACGCTCAGAAAATTACTTAAAAAGTTGACTCCACTGCGCACATTTCTCATCCAATTTCCCACCAAAACTGTGCTTTACTACACATAACGTTCAACTTTTACATCCTTCACATGTGACACGTGTAACGACGCTTGTTTACTCTCTTTAGAATCCTCCGTTTGCACGCGCAAAATTATTAGGAATTTTTATAAGGCGGCAAAACATGTGTTTCATTCCAAACTACTCTGTTTCAGCCCAATTAGGTCATAATTGATCTCTTCTGTCAAAAACTCCAGTAATCCTCGATTCCCTCAGGTAGGGAACAAGTCTGATGAAGCCTGCGGCATGACCGCAGATTAAAGAAGATCAGTCCCGCAAACCTCACGAAACTCTCACAGTCCGGAATTCTAGCACGACCTTACGGATTCGTTTTCGGCACGTATTTTTATTTCAGTCGTTATTAGTGCGTGTTTAACATCGCAGTTCCTCCGCAGTCTCTCATACACACACGATGAGTTTAGTCGACGGCGAGCAGTACTGCTGTGAGCAAGGGCATGTCAATATTTACGTCGTCCGTCACTGTTTTCCTCCGCGCTCAAGTCATTCCAGTATTTTCTTCCACGCAGCCCGCAGGAATATCACTGTTCACTGCTACAACGTGCCATGTCGAATTCATTCCCGCTTTGATACGACCTCTCCCCAGGTGTGTCCCGTCTGAGGGCAGGGTGTGTTCAGAGGAGAGCGGCTGAACGGTCTCTCATCACTCAGATGGAGCGGAGAGGCGCTGGGTCTGGACGCAGGCTGTGTGGGAGGGGTGGAGCGGTCGGCAACATCCTCCACTTGTGTTTCAATCTATAGTCGAGAATGCACCACTGCTGGTACAGCAAACCAAGTGGAGCAGATGGTCGCTATTGGGACTGCTCCAGTTCTGCCCTATAGGAGGAATTTCAGTTCTTTAAAGGAAACGAAAGAATCATTCATACGTTTGGGCATATCCCTGTATATTCGTAGTCATAGATTCTCCTCAAGTAATTTTTTATGATTGACTTGTACACTACGTTAATAGTTAGCCTTTCTTTACTGACATCTGGTGTTTAACACATGGCATGCCATCAATTTTTTTGTTCTTATATGGAAAATTTGGTATTGAAAAAGTTATAAAACACTTAAACGAATAGTTCACCCAAAAATGAAAACTAATGTTTTACTCACCCTCAAGCCATCCAAGTGTATGACTTATTTGTTTGTCCACCAGAACAGATTTGGTGAAATTTAGCATTACATCACTTGGTCAGCAATGGATCCTCTGCAGTGAATGGGTGCCGTCAGAATGAGAGTCCAAACAGCTGATAAAAACAGCACAATAGTCCACATGGCTCCATCAGTTAACATCTTGTGAAGTGAAAAGCTGCGTGTTAGTAAGAAACAAATCCATCATAAATGCATTTTAACTTTAAATAATCCGTTCTTGCTAAAACACCAGTCCATAATCTATAATGTGCTCCAGTGAAAAAGTCTAGTTCCTGTTGTCCTCTCAAAACAAAATCCAACAAAATATTTGTTCAGAACAGTTTTTGTAAATGGTGCTTGATCTGTGCATATTTCTCTATTGATTCAGATGAGACAACTTTTCACTGGAGAAAGCAATATTGTGGACTTGGAAGCAACACTTTGAAATGAAAAACACTGTAATGATGGATTTGATTATTATAAACACACAGCTTATTTGCTATCAACTAGGACGTTAATTTAGATACTGTGATCGGTGGGATTTTCCTAATGACATCTGACATTTTCATCAGCTGTTTGGACTCTTTGGCATCCATTCAATGCAGAGGATCCATTGGTAAATAAGTGATGCAATGCTAAATTTCATCCAAATCCAAATCTGTGATGAAGAATTTTCCTACATTTCGGATGGTAAATTTTTATTTTTGGGTTAACTATTCTTTTGAATGTTCTATGAAATATTATTTAAGGTAAATATATCACATAGAAAATGTAAAGTAAGTAACTGACCTGACATTGATCCTCTTTCAAGTCATTTATTTGTAGAGAACAGCAGCAGCTATTGGAATACCATATCAATCATAATAAGAAAACAGGAAATTGGAAATGTCATTTTATTTATGCTTTTACAAACATTTACAGTAAACAGTAAAGCGGCTCATCATCCAGTAGTTTAATCCAAATATATGATCAAAGGTTGGTTTCAAGATGATGATCTCTAATACAGTTCTTTCTTAGTCAAACCACATTTCACTGGCTGACTTTGGCGTGGCCTTAGAATCTTTGCAGCAAGCCATTAAGTAGACTATTTGCATTTGGAGAATGTCCACCGACTGTCTTCTCCAGAATATAAGTAAGGAATTCATTATAAAAGGGGTTTAAACAAAGATAACAAATAAATAGAAAAAAAAAATCATTCAAATTCTCTCAATATGGCCTTTCGAGATGCAAGAGTTTGAACGAATCAGTTGGCCATGTCCCCATCGCACACTTGCATCACACCATTTAATAAGATCAACTCCTCATTTCAACTTGCGATTCCTTTTTTTCCTTTTAAGATATGCGGTTGCTACAAATATTCAGTGCTGCATTCAGAAACGGAAAGATGCTTTACTAAAACCATTGTATATTCAAGGAGCACTGATAAGGAAGGTAAAACGTGGATCTCCAAGGGAACAGCCTGTAGAGATGCTGAGCTGAGGTAGGCCCATAGGTACAGGTCTATTACAAGGGATAGCCAGTAGGGGAAGCTTTGTCATACTTATTGCTCTCAAGTGAAAAAGGTGGAATGCGCACATCAAAGTGTGAGCCATCTGTCCTCTCAAAACAGAATGTCCCCCTAAACAAGGAAACAAAACGTGATGTTCATGCGCCATTACTGAAACACAACATAGCTGAGTGAAAAATAGAACGTACATCACATCAGACACACCAAAAACAATCATTCAGCCATCCAGTCTAACAGGTGGAACACATTTCCGGTCTACTTGATTTAAAAAAAATGTACAGTTAGCAATAGCGTGGTTGTAAGAGTACGTTGATAATCTCACCACATGTGTCCACTGGGTGCTTGAAGTGAAACATGACTGCTGTATTGAAATGCTGGCTGTTCTCTTGACAAAACAGGTTCCTGGTGAGATAATGACGGATTGCATTCAGCAAACAAATAGTTTTTTCCATAGTTTTTAATTCTGGATTATGCTTTTGCTAATTAATAACCTTGCCAACCACTCCTCTGCCACGGACTGTTTCCAGAGTCCCTGAGAGACTGAAGATCCTCCAGTGTCTTTCCCTGAGTTGAACCACCTCATTGCCCAGGTTCTCCAGACGGATGCAGTACCGCCACTGAGGAAAACATTAACATATTATCTCTATCAGGTCACCAATGACCATTCTATATATAACACTTTTATTGAGTTATTATAAAAAAAACATAATTAGGTAATTTTGCCTACCCAATACACGTGGGAGTTTTGAGCCTCCTGTTGACATACAAAAACAAGTCAAAATCAAGACCACAAGTTACATTCATTTTACTTCCATACATATTATATATAAATTAAAATTATACAAACAATTCTTCTCTTCAGCAAGCATGCATCAAATTGATCAAAACTGACAGTAAAGACATTTATAATGATACAAAAGATTTCAAATTACGCTGTTTCTTTTGAACTTTCTGTTCATCCAAGAATCCCGAAACATGGGGTTTCTACAAAAATATTATGGTAGCATACGGTTTTTTAAACAAATCAATAGAAGGTATCTCATCAACAATTAGACTGATTTCTGAAAGATCCTTTGACACTGAAGACTGGAGTAATGATCAAATTCAGCTTTGCCATCACAATACATTGCTTAAGAGTAATAAATTACTTTTTTTAACAATGTATTGTAATAATATCTGATCAAATAAATGCAGCCTTGGTGAGCATAGAAGATCATTAAAAAATTTACAGAACCCAAACTTTTCAAAAATAGTGTATAGACCAGGGGTGGGCAAACTTGGCCCTTCCAGGCCACTTTCCTTCAGAGGTTAGTTCCAACCTAGGGCTGCACGATAAATCACATGCGATATTTAACGCGCATCTAATCAGTAAAGCCGGTTCTGTAATCAGCGGTAAATCTCCATCACGTGCGTGCTTTCACATTGAGCAGCATTAACTACACAGAGCGGTTGTTCACTGACGAGCTGCGCAAAACCACGTTCATATTTTGCGCATGTTTTGCGCAGCTTGTCATTGAACAACGGCTCTGTGTAGTTAATGACTAGTAAAACTACTAGAAGGCTACAGGCAGGTGAGTCATATCAGGGTTGGATCAAATCTCTGTAGGAAAGTGGCCTGGAAGGGCCAAGTTTGCCCATCACTGGTATAGACCTTAATCCGGTTAGACGCCATATTGAATTTAAAGCAAATGAAAACATGGCTGTGAGGGATAGACTTACAGCCTTTACAATGGAACACACTATATAAAGGTCCTATATCATACATTTCTCAACTCATAACTTTTAAAACGGTTTAATCATGTTTTTGCTTCTGAAAGATTTTTTTTAGGAAAGAGGTTATATCAGCTAAACAATGGTATGTTGTTAAACAACAGCACAGTCCACTGAACTTCTATCCCTCACAGCCTCTTTTCATTCCTGTCAAAAATGAATTATGGCGCTATGCTGACTACGGTCTGTGATACTTGATAATGCATTTAGTAAGTTTACTGCAACCTGCAATAAGAAGCTGTTGCAACACATAGCAACCCTCTGTTCTTACTCTCATGCCCATGTAGAAGGGGATGACAGTGACACGGATGTTCTCTGTGGTTTCGCGGTGCACATCTGAGAGCTCTAGCCAGGGGTGGTTCTTCTCCTGCCAGGCCCGTAGGGTGTCTCTTGCAGTAAACAGAGGATCTAAATAAACAGTATAAATGCAATCCATAAGAAAGATTTTATCAGTAAAGGTTTGAATACTATTGCAAAAGTATAAGTGGACTAGTTACTTCTGGAGGGGTTAAACATGAGGAAGCGTTCAAACAGCTCATGCTGGATAGGAACTTGCTCAGTGGAGTTGTAAGGCAGGATGTCTTCATGACTCACATAATCCAGACCTGAAAGACACAAGCAGACGAGGAAGAAATGAACAGGATGAGTAAAACAAACGACAGATAATGCAACTTTTATAAAAAAAAAAAATAAAGAAAAAAATAAAAATGCTGCCCACTATATAATTGAATATTTAAGTGACTGATCACAAGAGTTTACCTGGAATTGCATACAGGGCCCTGCTATCATCATGATTGGCCAGAAACGTAACTGCTTCAGTCTGAGATCGCTGAGACTAATGGTGACAAAAACACAGTCACATAAGTTGAAAATGGACTCATGATTGCACTAAACTCAGCAAATCATCCATGAATGCATTGATTATTTAATACTAACATAATAAACATAGATGCAGCAAAGAAAAAAAAATACATATATAGATCAAATATATACACTACTGTTCAAAATTTTGGTGTCAGTAAGATTTTTGAAATGTTTTTGAAAGAAGTCTCTATAGTCCCCGATGCTGCATTTACTTGATTGAAAAAATACATTAAAAATAGTAATATGGTAAAATATTATTCTTATTTGAATATATTTTAAAGTGTATTCTTTTCATGATATTTTGGTGAATAGAAAGTTCAAAAGAACAGCATTTATTTGAAGTAGAAATCTTTTGTATCCTTATAAAAATGTATTTGATGTAATTTTAGATCTATTTTATTTTCAAAAAAGAAAGAAATCTTACTGACCCAAACTTTCGAATCTTATATGGCAAAGAAATAGTAAGCTATTTTCTGTCAGAAGTGAATGAGCCTTCTGATTCATTAGTCGCTCTAATGTAAAAACTAGAAGAATAAAGTGTAATAAACAGTAAAAGTATTTGTGCTACAAACCAGTGTGTTTAAGATTATAATGATAAATGAAAATAATATGATAACAAATACCAGTTTGCAATATCAAGAAGCATACACTACAACTACACGGAATATAACTGAAATATTCAAGTTCAAATGCCGCAATCATGTCTTACGGTTAAAAAACATGCTATGACTAATATGTTAAAGGTGACATATCATGAAAATCAGACTTTTCCAGGTTTTAAGTGCTATAATCAGGTCCCCGGTGCATCTACTAACCAAGGAAACGTGAAAAAGATTAACCCAGTAACTTTGTTTTGGCAAGCCTTTTTCTGCAAGCGTCTGAGAAAACGAGCGCGTTTGATTTCGCTCCCTTGGTGACGTGGCCAAGGGATCTCATTATAATATTACCGCCCCTTACTCTGTAAGTTTCCACCCACAGCACCATCATTTGATTTCGCAAGCGACAACGGTGTAATGCCATGGCTAAAGTTTGAGCAAAACATGCTAACTGTCTGTCTTTGTCTGCACATATGGCCACAGTGACACGATCTAGATTCCCAGCCTGAGAGGAGCAGAGAGCAGACGATTTATTATTTATTTACTGTATCTTGCTGCTGCCACACAGATCTAAAATAAACATGCAATTTATTTCCAAGCTGTTTACCTTCACAGACATAAACAACTGTTTTTTGTAACTCGTGTGTTTTAACGTAAACTTGTGTGAATGAGACCTAAAGCCCAATTTATACTTCTGCGTCTAACCTACGCCGTAGCTTACGCATAGACGTACACCCATACGCCGTAGTCTGACGTGCACCTCTCCAAAAATCTAAAAGTGTGTCAATTCTACGCAGACCGCAAGCGCTGTGATGTGGTCTGCAAGAACCCCTCCCTCCATAAGTACTTGAGTTTTGTGTGTGTTTATGTGCACTTATATTTTAATGTTACACCTTCTTATATAAATCCACAAAGCAAAGAACAATTGTCTTATCATTTATTATACTACATAGCATTACACATCATTAGTTGTCCGCAACAAACAATGTTGATCTGCCGTGGTACAAGTTCTTGTGCAGATTGAAAGAATGCCATCATCTTCTGTTCCGTTGTTGTCTCCTTTTTGTTGTTTTAAATAATGATTTAATGATTTGATATTTATTTGCCGCCGTCACGGCTATAATGCTTCTTCTTCGGCTTTTTCCGTGGTACTGCGGGTTACACCAGCAACATGCCCGTGGACACTGCTGACTAGCGGTTTGCATGTGTACTGCACGTTGACGTGACAGCGACGCAGAAGTATAAATGAAAAATGACGCATAGCCAACGTCGTAAAGGCTACAGCGTAAAGGCTACGGCGTAGGTCCGACGCAGAATTATAAATCAGCCTTTAGTTAGTACTCACATGCTGTGACAGTCGCTTTCTGTCCGTGTGCTTCGGATGTGTGCGCTCAGAAAACCGTATATCAGAAGTTTAAACTAATATGGTTTAAAATGAATGATTTCAGCGCAATAACATGATAATCAGAACCAAAACAGATGTTTTTAGCAGGTACGAGCTGTAATGGCGCAGCTCTATTCTGGAAAATGGGGAGCAGCAGCTCATTTGCATTTAAAGAGACAGGCACGAAAAAAAGTGTGTTTCTGCTTCCACTCAAAATTGGCATTTTCAAAATGATACTATAAATGATCTGTGGAGTATTTTGAGCTGAAACTTCACAGACACATTCTGGGGACACCAGAGACTTATATTACATATTGTAAAAAGGGGCATAATATGTCTCCTTTAAGAAGCATGGCTTAAGTGTTCAAACATCTTATGGGGCAATATGTACACTACCTTAGTTCACTATTTGCATATGTCGTTTGATGCCACTTACTATGTGAGGGCAGTCTCTGGTGTCTATGAGGACCTGGTAGTATATATGCATCTTGCCCTTCACTTCTTTCGACCCATGGCCCACAGAGTCTGGTTTGCTGAAAAAGCAAACAACAAACAGGACCATTGAGCTGTATCACAAACCAAATCATTTAATCAGGTATAAGCCCAAAAACGTCCTTCACAACATACCTGTCAGCAGCAGGACTCACGTCTCGATCATAAAGACGAGCGTGCCAAGGGAATAACACAATGCCTCTATAGCCAAAAACACTGTGTAGGAATAGCTGTGGAATGCACATTTAGAATTAGAATATTGACATCAGAGAAATCAGAATCAAGGGTTTTGGAATAAAAAATGTTCACTGACCTGACCAGTTTCATATTTGCCGTGCTGCTTCAGAGCTTCAAATACTCCAACAGGCTCCAGTATTTTCCCTTCCGGTCTGTTTCTGCCAAGAATGAATCAATTAAAAATATATATAAATTGTAATATCCCATTGTGGGATACCAATACAGCAAGAAATATTTCAAAATGTATTTCACGGGCAAGAAAATAGATTTCCAATCTTACAGTAGCCTACAATTTAGACTACAGGCAAATAGTAGGAATAGCCCACTAGAGGTCAAAATAGATTCTTAATGATTTAATAATGTTTAATTTTTTTAATATATTGTAATTTTTTTGGAACATTGTCAAGTATGTTCCTTGTAAAGTATGTTTTTCTTCAAATGTGACATATGTGAAAATACTTTCTTGGATTGAAATATACGGAGGGAAAAATATAATTTTAAATGTTTAAACATATATTTTAAAAATATTTTTCAAAAATGTACAAAAAAAATGCCAAAAATATTGGTAGAAAATATATTTAAAGAAAAATGCTTTGGAACTATTTTTTTTTAATTTTTGGTCATTTTTTTGTATGTGTTGGTAATATGTATTTAATATATATATATTATAGCTGTCTAAATTAGACATACATATATTGTATTAATATATTCTCTATAATAACTATATGTTCTATAGATATTTATATATATATATATATATATATGTATGGGACAGTAGATGATACCATTGAATTCAACATCCCAGCCAACTTGTGGTCAACGAGGTTGAATATTGCGCAACATCTGAAAAAAAAAAAGGATTTGGACACAGACCACATCGAACCTGAAAGTTTCATAGTGAACTAAACTAGACAGACGTGTGCTGACCACAGAAATAGGACTTGTTTACTGTCTGTTGGCTCAGGCCCAGACTGTCACTTATGTACTCAAGAATGGCTTTGGGGGGTTTGAAAGCAAGGCTGAGGTTTGTCCTTCTTGTAGGCCTCGTTTTGTGTATTGGTATCTGTCCTATTCCAACAGCATTTTAAACTCAACTCAGAAGCAGTGTGATTAACACATCTGATTCATGATTCAGGCGTCCAGCCAAGCTGTACAACCACAAAGTTGAGCAGTGAAACAATAGTGTTGCAGGTATGCAAACATGTGAATCCTTCAAACTATAGCAACAGCTAATATTAAACACATGACAGCCGATATTCAATTCTTAATAAACATGAATGCATTTCACAGACACATCGTAAAACTATTTACTGACATAATTTGCAGACACTACAGCTCTGCGCAGTTAAGAAACAGGAGGACATGGTAGGATGTTCGGTTCGCTTTACTAGCTCTTACCGTGATGACATGAACCTCGTCTGTTGAAAACTGGACAACCCGCAGGCTGAACACAACGGCTGGGCTCTTTTCGGATCGAATCCGCTGCTGAAGTCTATTGCACTCAGTGTTCTGTGAATGCATTTGTGCTGGTTATATTTACTAGCAATGGACAATAAGCCCCGTCGTATTGCACACGCTGCCATCTTCCTTTAGCTATCTGCACACGAACACATGGACATAATCAAAATCATACATGTTAAACCCAAATCTCACATTTAAAGCGCGTGAAATTCTGAAATATTGAAAAGTACAAGTTTGAAATGACACTTAATTAAGTTATTACTTTTATTGCAATTTGGACACTACAAAGTGGCACACAATTTCCCATAATGCACTGCGACCGGAACACGTCGATACTACACATAGGTCATGTTAACCATTATAGACATAATACATATTTATTATGTCTGTGATGTTAACGTTCTGTTTGGCCTGTCACGATAACAACTTTTTGTTGTGCGATATATTGCCCCAGAAATGCGATATTATTGACATTTTTTAATGTAACGGCATAATAATGCAAGAAGGCCTACACACTTCCAAATGACAACAAACTTTAGATTTTTAAGAATATTTAGATCATGGAAATTAAGTATCAAAATACTAAATACCTTAAAAAACCTGAATAAATAGTAAATACATTTTTTTTAACAAAAAGTGCAAGTAGAAAAAAAGAAAAATGCACTTGTATGGCGATTTTTCCATCTTCCCTGACCTTCTTTTCTCTTTAAATTAAAGGGTGCACACACAATCAGTCAGATGTCAGATGTCCGTATGCACAAAGGCACAGATCCCTAAACAAGGCCATATCTGCAGATGAAACTTTGTTTGTAGAAGCACTTTTAAAATTTGAACTAGCACCTCATGATGACTTCACCAAGTTATGCACGAGAAGCTGCAAAAGACACAGGCGCAAGTGGAATACACAAAACATGGTGACATTAATTTTTAAGTAAATATAATGTGCGATATATTGCGTCACCAAAAATTATTGAGGTCATGTACATATATTGCGCGATAAGTCGATATATTGATTATTGCGACAGGCCTAGTTCTGCTGAAACGTTCTTCATTTATTTCGGCATTGCGATCGTGTAAGGAGACGTTGGATTTTACTATTTATATGATTCATAATACTGACCCCAACTTTTCTCTGTGTTTAGAAAATGTTTTATTTGTCGCCGCAAATAAAACAGAAGAATATTATATTGTTAATTTTATATTATTTTCGCCAAATATCGTATAAATAAATGTGAAACATAGTAAAACCAAATCTAGTCAATAAATATTCTATACAAATAATTCAATTTATTCTAATAAATTCCTTTAAGTATAAAATATTTTAAACAAAAACCTGTCTTGCGCCTCAATCAAAAAAGGCCAAATATATTCCTTGACTGTAGGTGGCGCTGTGCGATTATGTAGTTGGTTGCAAACTCTTGTACAGTAGGTGGCGGTATGCACCTAAAAGTTGTTTGAAATCTGCCATTAACTAAGAGAAGAAGAAGAAGGGCTGTAAACAGGAAACATGCTTATAGTAAGATAAAATATGATTATATTAGAGTAACTAAACAACATAGTTTAGTTTGGAATATTTTCTATTTACATAATTTGTGACGCTGATTTGAGTGTAGTTTTAGTTTTTTGATACATTAAACGAGGAAGTTCCTTTTTGCTTTCCGCTACTTTTCTATTTAGTGTCCACATAACCTGATAGATTACTGTGATATATATACTACTAAGTGCACGTTAAGGTGTCCTGATCTTTAGCAGGCATCTTTGTTATCATGGCTTCTTCGTTTAAAATCGGAGAGAGATTTCAAGAGAAGGCGAGAGATTTGCTGGAGAGAGAATCTGCCATATCAGAAGAGCTGAAGGAAGAATTGAAGGCTCTGACAGATCAGTCCATCATACCATTCAAGACTGTGAGAAAACTACACAAGCTTCTTCGAGAAAATGGTAAGAAACATGCACATTTTATAGAGCAATTAACGTTTTGATGTATTTGCTCATTACAAGCCGAGTGCCTTGTTTTTGTAGGACATCCAGTGTATCTTCATGAATTGTTTGAGGACAGCACACTTCATCTTCCGGAAGTCATCACACCTCCAAGGGTAAGTGAGAATTCTTCACTACTATCTGAATTTATGTTAATATTAGAACTGATATTTTTCACTGTTTTAAGCTTGATAATCATAGTTATTTATTTCCACCCAACAGAACCCCCAGCTGGTGGCCCGCCTAGAAAAAATTAAAGCAAAACTTGCTAATGAAGAATATAAGAGAATAACACGGAATGTAAATCCACAGGTGAACGCTCTTCTACAGTCTTTATTTCAAACATGTGTTTTTGAAAATCATGTCAGTATATTTATATTTTGCCCAACAGGAAATGAAAAATCATGGAACTTTAGCAGATTTTGGACGACAAGGTCAGGATTTTCCCTTTTTCTCTTCTCATTTTCAATGTCTCTCTGTCTTGTTCATCTTACGTGTCATTTTGTATCATGCAGTGCGTTCTGTGAAGGCAGTTGTTGTTACTGTATTCAACTTCCTGGTAACTGTAGTTGCAGCATTTGCCTGTTCATATCTGGGCAGCCAGTATATCTTCACCGAGACGACAGCGGTAAGTGCACACAGCATTCACACCATTAATGCACAGTTAATGAGGTTAGGTGCTTTGGAACAAAACATATTTCTAATGTCTCTGTGTTTTCTTTCAGAGAGTAATAGCTGCAGTGATTGCAGCGTCTGTTGTCGGTCTTGCTGAGCTTTATGTTCTGGTCCGGACTATGGAGGGAGAACTTGGAGAGCCCTAATACCAACTAAAATCATCCAATATTTCCATATTTTTGTGTGTAATCATCAATGCTTTTCTCTGTACAGCTTCTTTTTCAGTTTGATTAGTTTCTCTCCAAATCAAAACTGTGAGGTTGAGTGATTAGTCTTGATCTTATATAGACTATAAAAGCTTTTACGAAGAAATCCTTTATACTGAAATGTGCAAGAATTAATCAGAAAGTTTAGAATTAATCAACAGTTTAATTAGTCAATTAAGTGGTTTTGGAAACCACTTCTTTGAACTCAAGACACTAGAAGGTACAATATGATCATGTTGTCTTGTTATTCACATCTATGTTCGTATTTATTTGAATGCCCTTTACAGGAGTGTTATTCTTTATTTCACTTGTGACTAAGAAACATTTGTGCTTTGTTTATTGCCGACTCATAAAATGTAGTGTGGGAAAAAGTCTTTTTTTTTTACAAGAAAATAATAAAAAACATTCAAGCTAAGTTGAGTCAAAAACAAAAAAGCATTTAAATCACACTCCCTGGTGATGATCATTGTTGAGAGACCAGCTTTGTTTAAACAGATTTTTACAGCATTTCCAGTTACAATGCAGATCCAGTGCTTACTGTATGTTGTGTACCATACGTCCTGCACATGCACCTGTGTATCTGAGCTTTGGCAAAGCCACAAAAACTCATTATAAAAAAACAACCAGAAATGTGCAGCTCAAGGTGGCGTATGAAACTTTGCTCTTATGCCACTCGAAATTAGAAAAAAAGACAAAACAGTAATAAAAAATGTGCCAGTCTATTTAAGAACAAAGGATATATTGTATGTTATTAACTGTACATTGCTATTTCTTTCTATCTTTCATCAGTAAATATGAAATCTGCTAACAAATTTTTTAAATGTCCCTATCTTTGCAGTCTATAAATTGGCTCCATAATCCACTAGCCTAAAATAATAGTTCACCCAAAAACAAAAATGTACTGACCCTCAGGCCATCTAAGATGTAGATGAGTTTGTTTCTTTATCTGAACAGATTTGGATAAATTTAGCATTACATCACTTACTCACCAATGGATTCTCTACAGTGTATAAGTGTCGTCAGAATGAGAGTTCAAACAGCTGATAAAAACATCACAATAATCCACGACTTCATTCCATCAGTTAACGTCAAAAAGCTGTGTTTTTAATAAACAAATACATCAAGGCATTTCAACTTTAAACTGTCATCGCTTTTGGACAAAATATGAGTCCATAATCCATAACACTTCCTCCAACGAAAAAGGTCCATCCCTGTTTGGCCTATCAAATCCAAATCCAACATATTTGCTTTAGACCTGGTTCACTTGTAAATGGTGCTTGCTCTGTGCAGCTTTCTTTCCTGATTCAGACAAGAAACTTTTCACTTGCAAGCATATTATACAGAGGACTCATTCCTCATGAAGTTAAAAAAGTTTGTAAATGAATGGTTGTTCTTAAAATACATGCAGAACAGACGTTAATTGATGACTGGAGATCGTGTGGTATTATATTGTGATGTATTTACTCCAGCGTTTGGGACTCTCTTTCTTACGGCAACCATATCCATATGCAGAGGATCCACTGGTGAGCGAGTGATTTAATGCTAGATTTCTCAAATGTTCCAATGAAGAAACAAACAGCGTGAATGGCCGAGTATGGTGCACGTCAGCAAATTTGAATTTTTGGACTTATGGTGTGAACTATTCCTTGCACTTCAAGCGTTTAGAATAAATCAGAAGGCCACATTTCTAAAAAAATAAAATAAAAAAAAAGAGCGTGCATACACAAAGCCATGTCAAAAGACCTGTCTTGACTAAAACTGCAACCGCTACATGATTGAAAGGGTGGGGGTACCGTGGAAATTTTGCAACCCCATCACATAGTGACTCTATCAAAGTTCAGTTTTGTCCAGCAGGAGGCAGTGCAGAGGGTTCAACTGGGGCTGAAGAGGCCGAGATCTCACTCAAACTTGCGTAAGTGGTTATATAGCGACTGGCGTACGTAAGACAAACAGAGAAGTCGGGATTTCTGCCCAATACCCCTCGGTCCTCCACTTCAATGAGCCTATCGCAGCCAGCTTTCTTCCTGGAAATACAGAGAAACAGATTTGACATGGATTGGCGCTGTGTGGCTTCTGTTTTTTATTCTTAAATTTTCATTGGCCTCCATGTTCGTTGACTGTTTAAGTTAATATGATGAGTGTAATACATATGTTCAGATGACGTTGGTAGTGCAGTCATAGGCGTATGTGAATATTTCAGGATGTGGGAATTGGGACACAGGAGTGGTAGGAGCATGATGCCATGCTGCAGGCCAGGGCTGTCCGGTCGGAGTAGCCGTTCAAGGGGAAGAGGAGGTTCCTTTGAGCTCAACAGGGATTTTAGTGGTTTAAAGTGCGCTTTTACGGACACCCTAGACTCAGACGCATCGGAAACTAAGTAACATTATCTTCTGTGCCCTACTGTGAGGTGATGTGGAGCACAACTGCAGATGATTTGTGTCAACTTGTATTTTGGAATCATTTTGTTCAGCTTTTTAGGTCGGGTCACGTTAAGTTCACATCTCATCTGTCCGGTCTATTTCTATTTAAAGACTTTTAATACTTTATTAGAGCTTTTAAATGAAAATCAATATGCTGTCTTTTTTTACTCACCCGTATGTCATTACAGAATTTTATTTATTTATTTTTCCATAGAACGTAAAGGGGGATTTTTACAAGAATCTTTACAAAACTCTTTTCATAATGACCTGTTTTTGATCATTTTATGCAGATTTTTGTGTATTTTGGAGCTTCACACATTATGGGTTTGAATTTTTTAAGTGTAATTTATACCTGCGATGGCAAAGCTGAATTTTCAATAGTCATTCATTACTCTAGTCTTTAGTATCACATGATCCTTCAGAAATCATTCTAATATGCTGATTTGCTGCTCAAGAAATATTGTTACTATTAACTATGATGAAAACAATTGTGCTGTTTAATATTTTTGTTTAAAAAAAAAAAATCATATTTCTTGTTAATTGTTTTTTTCTCTCTCTGTCATCTACCCTTTTCAGTGACTGATGGGATGACAGTAAGACAAACTACTCAATTTAAGAGGTTAAGGCACCATGAAGTGTGTTGACATCTCAATGCTATTGTGATAAGGCTGAACAGAGTTGCCTTCATTCCAGTGACTTACTCTGCAGTGCTGAATGCCAACTCAAAGTTATGTTTGCGGTCAACAGGGGACAGGACGTTGTAGTCAAACTCTGTGGGGAAGAAAGAGTGGACCAGGGCGCAGAATGCCATGCCGTCACTCCAGCTGGATGAGAAGTTTTGAATGTCGATGTTCTGCAGATTAACCGGAGAGAGTGAAGCTATTATATTTCACAGCACACTGGGGTTTTGCTCACATACCCTTCAACACAAAGTCAAAATTGGCTTTATTATTTTCTTAAATGTTCCTGGTCTCACTCAGCTTGACTCATCAGTGCATGTTATTCCAAAAAAACCTGCATTTGTAATTTCATCAAATTAACTGTATAAAAAAACAGATAAAAATATATCTATGTCTATATCTATGAATTTAAAAGTAAAATTATAACCATAAATTTTTCACAAATAAAATAAACATTAACGGAAATTAAAATAAGATATGAAAAACGTAAACGATTTTTGTAATGTGTAGTGCTATTTAAAGCACACAACAAAGGAGTAGTATCCAAAAATAGTCTTTTAATTATTAATCCACAAGGAATATGCACAGGAGAGTCACAGGAGCAAACGTAACACACACACAATTGTAAAGCAAAATAACCGGCAATGACTGAACAGAACAGGGAGTATAAATAAGGAGACTAATGAATGAGTGACGGCTGCAAATCATAATTAACATAGAAACAAATCAGGACTGATCAGAAACTAGGGCAACAGAACTAAACAAGGCAGGAGAACAGGAAGAGAGAGAAACACAACCAAAATTCCATAACTGTGACAGTAGCTCCCCCTCCCTCCCAGAAGGCACGAGGTGGGAGGGAGGGGGATCTGGAGGAGGATGCGGAGGACATGCAGGACAGGGAACCAGGGGAGAAGGTGGATGGAGAGACCAGGGTGGAGCTGATGGTGGGAGGAGCCAGGTGTTGGTCCAGAGACCAGTCAGGCCGAGGCCCCAGGGTGGAGTCAAAGGAGGAGCCATGGTCGAAACTTGGCAGACGACACCCTGGGGATGAGCGATGGAGACGGAGCCGCTGGAGGTGGAGACCCAGCTGGAGCAGACAGAGAGCCAGGGTGACACCCGAGGTCCGGAGGGCCAAGGCAGAGCTGACAGCTAATGCGAGCGAGGCAGAGACGGGGACCCGGAAGACCGCGATGGAGCCAGAGGGATGGAGGGACGAGGCAAAGCCGGAGGAGTATAGCCTCAAAAATAACTAAAATTAGTATAAATATTTTATGAAAAACTTATATATTTATATTTAAACTATTAAATACCATAAATTATAATCAAAAAATCGTTATAGAAATATACTAATTGCTAATATATAGGATTTAAAATTCAAAATTGGTAAACTAAATAAAAAAATATAAACAAATTAATTCATTAAAATACAAGTATTAAATAGGAATTTATATTAAGAAAAATGGCGTCGAGCGGCCGGTGCCGCCTGACCCCACGGCGGCGCCGGCATAATTGGGGATGAGAGCCCAGATGGTAGCTGCCGGTGGCGACGGGGCGCCCGGAGCCACGGTGAGTAGACAATGGGTTGGCGACCGCAGGGGCGTGCGTCCGCCCATCGACCGGCTGTATGAGCAGGCAGAGAACGGAGTCTTCATGCATAGCAGAGTCGGGAAGCCTGGCCGAACCAGATTGGCGAAACTCCTAGGTAACCGGCATGGTGCTGAAACTGGAGGAGGTGTGACCTGCAAGGGACTGCCCGAACCAGGGCGGCAATGTGGCTGCGGCACTGCTGTTCTCGGCGCAGGAGGCGGGGACGGGACGGAACCTAGGAGCCTACGAGCTGGGCCAGAACCAAGCGATGTAGCTCACCACTTCAGTGGCGGAGGCTATCCCTTCACCATGTGGACGATATACTCGCACTAATACTCCCTCAGGCATCGGTATATGCATTATTGGCGGCTCACACCCCTGGTCAGATGCAGTCACAGTCTCTGGATCTCGGGGCGATGGAGTTGAACAGTCCAGTCTCCTCGCGCATGGCTCTTCATATGCAAAGGGCTCGGCTTCCATCTGCGGTGGGACAAGGAAGCTGTCCGGGCGATGAGTGGTGCTGGACTAGCTGTGCTCTGGGTCGGGAGGGGCTGGAGGCTGTCACCTATCCGCTGGGCGCCGCGCATCGGTGTTATGACCTCTCCCAACCACCCTCTCCACCAATTAATGTCGAAAACATCCCTCAAGGCTTTTCCAACCGGATCGCTTATTGCCTTTTCGCGGGTTCACCCGTCTGATGCAATTAACGGCGTACCGCGTCTGGGCATTGTGTTAGGTCGCAAGATCATAAAAAGTCCATTGTGTGTGTCCTTGAGGACGCCCTCCTCTTGCTCCGGAGAGGCGTTTTCCCCTCCGCACACAATCCCTTACCAAATCACAACAAAGGAACAAAACTACAGGCGAAAACGCCGTGACATCTCACTTTGTGGTATACGGTAATCGGTATTCTGGGCGACACTAGTGCTCTTTACCGCACCCAAATGAACGGAGTATTCTATCCCCGACCCTCATCTTTTCATCTACAATCTCCCAGCCTCCCCCCAGGAGGAATCGCAAGGTGAACCAAAAGTACACACACAATGATAAGGCCACAATAAACCCCCAGAAACAAATATCGAGAACAGCCCCGGGCAGTACTCATCCGGCGGCCTCCCGGACCTGGTGCCGCCTGCCCCCCTTTCTCGCCCCTCCGGCATGCTCGCAACTGGGGCCCTGGAGCCAAACTGCCACCGCAGGGGCCCCGGCCACCGCGCCCCCCCCACCCCCCCCCCGTCCATCACCTGCCCCATTTTTCGCTCGTTGCCCCCATTTTTATTTTCATTTAGTTAATGCTGGCGTGTCCCCTCCCTTGCCTCTAGACTCTGCCCTGCCTCCCCTTTTGCCTCCATCATACCCCCCCACACTATCCTTAATGTCGCATCTACGTGATGCTAACATAACACTGATTCTCTCTCCCCGCTCTTATAGCTTCTCTTCTTGTAAGAGTTTGAGTAGTGTGGAATTTATACTTTCTATTTATTTCTTCCGAAGTCTACTCTTCCGGAACTCCTATGATAACAATCGACTGGACATAAAGATAGGTATGCTTTCTTCCAGTAGCATTTGGAAGGCATCGCCCCTACCATCCTTTTCATGGCGCTGCAGCCAGGATTTTGGTTGACAGACCAGGTTTAATGTGTCGTCTCATCCTTCCTATGATGGAATTTTCGGTACACCTATCATCAATGTATTAATTTTTCATCAGTAGGCTGGCAAATCTGACAGAGTCTAAGACAGTATCTGTCATGCGGAGAATGGAAACCGTCACGCGTGGTTGTCAGCGTCTGCTCAGGTCTCCTGTTATGTCTACATCTATCGTGACACTACATATCGGCCGGACTATTACATTGCTCTCTTAACAAACCACTATGGGCGGGGTTGCAAAAGCGCCTGAGTCACAAGCATGAATATATACACAGAGGAACACTAATCCCACATATAAGACCAATTTCCCTCTCTCACCGATGTAATCAAGTGGATACGTTAAGCTAATGAAAGATGACATAACACTTCCTCGTACTTGATGCTCCATGATCTTACAAATAACCGTATAGTTATGAGACGCCTGTGAAGTGCATGATTAATCCTCATCCTCTAGGTTGACGTGTTGTAAACCTTGTTATTGGTGTATACACCCAAGGCTCTGTGATATGTAGTGCAACAAGCTCCCTTTTTCTCTGATCTGCGCTCTAATTCCCCTGCGTCTGCGTCTTACCTGGTATCCCAGTCTAATGGCATCGTACAACATTCCAGACGCATCTGCTTGATACTGCTAGCAACTGAGATACTCCAGATGCTTTGAGACCGTGGCGTCTGGTTTGGAAATCCCCAGCTGAGGTAGGAACTGACGTTGAGTAGATACAATGCAAACGCGAAGGTATTTTTTGTGAATTGCCTTTTCAGAGCATGCAAACGAAAAAGTTGCTAGCACATGCAGGATGATCCATACCTGTGTCTCAGATGGCGCCTCTCAAAAATGCCATGCGAGAGGGATCCCAATGTTTCGCGTAAAGCTGGGCCCTCACAAGATTCCCGTCTAGCTCAATAAACTGACGAAGGCGACCTCTCTTCGACCAATATCCCATTCATGCTACACCGAGCTCAAGCTGACTCAGAACGTTGCAGTATCAGTGGAAATTATTACATTTTTTAGCACCACTTCATGATAAAATTATTTGGTATTAATTTGGTATTTTTAAAGTTGTTTATCGATTTCACAGATTGGTCGAATCCAAACGGGGTAGGGTATGGTTTTATACAAAGCCAGGAGCTAATATAAACTATACCCTTTTCAATGACCCATTTTTACTAAATTATGGTTTTTAATAGGGACACTGTATGCTTGAAACAAGCTTAATCAACCACCAGTGACTAGACCGGCATCAACTTTTGAGTAAAGTTGGCATAACATTTAAAAAAAAAATTAGGTTGTTAGAAAAGGAAAACCAAAATATGTGTAGTGTACAAAAAAACAACACAGGACAGACACCATTCAATACTTAATACCCCTTTACAATAAAGCATATATCATTCAATGACCTAGCAATGAGCAATTTTATACAGCATTAATCTAAGAGTCACACAGTCATGGATTACTTTGGTTTTCAACTTAGTTCTGTCGTCCTTTGATTAGTTATTCCTGTTCACATGCTATCTGATTAGTATCATCGTCACCTGTCTGTCCCCTCGTTATCTACCTATTAAGTTACCCTTTCCGTTCAGTTAGCTGCTGGTTAGTGTGTATGCTGGTAGCTTGTTACCTTGTGTTTTGTTGAACCTTCATCATGTTGGGTTACTAGTCTAGTGACCTTTATTTATATAGCGGTTTTAACGATACAGATTGTGTCAAAGCAACTGTAAAGCATTAATTAGGAAAATAGTGTGTCAAAAATGCAAAATGACAATCGTAAACACTAATTTTTCAGTTAAAGGCAGTTCATTCAGTGGAAATTCAGTGCTGTCGTCATCCAGCTACTCACCGCCCTGTTCCGTTTAACTAGTATCTATTAAATGTTATTGGATTACCATTCGTCTTCCCTTCACAAAGAGTGTGACACTAATGCTGGGTACACACACAAGCTAATCGGGACCGTTTCTCCCCTTTCCACCCAATCTAGGAATAATGTCCCGATTATTTGGTGGTTTCTCCAGCTAATCTTCCACGCTTTTTCTGGGTGTGCGGTGTTTCAGAGTGACGAACTGCTCGGAAGAACTTGGGGGCAGGCGCCAGATCAGCGAAATCGTACATCAACTGTATGTGAATATTTGACGATCAGAAATCCTGACGTGATGGGTCGGAAACATGGCGGCACACCAACACTCGAGGCCCAAACGGTTCACTCGTAGGCATGTTATTTCCTCCTGTTGTCGTCTCTAACATTTGATAGATCTTTATAAGATTATACAAATATCTTTGAGGTGTGTACCCAGCATCAGGTAATGCTAATTTCTATAATATCCCACTCTTCTTGTTTTTCCTGTTTGTTTTCAATATGCATTCCTGTTATGTTCATCCCTTGGCGTGGTTACCCTCCTCCTTCCGACAGACAGTGGGGGTCAGTAATATCTCTCTTCATCTCCTCCCACCACTGTTTTTCACCAGACGCCTCTTCTGCTAACAAAAGGCATGGCACATTCTTGCTTTCACCCCACTCTGCCCTCTTTATACGTGTAGTCAACCTGTTTCCTTTTGACATTTTCAAAAGTGTACAGCATTGTTCCTTTGATGGCCAAGCTGCCTTTTCAGTCGCCATCCTCCGTCTTCCTTGTCCCCCTGCTCATTTCAATTAATAGTGTGCTGCCGACAACTATTTTGTGGGACCTTTTTTTTTCAGGATTCATAATGCGTCGTGAAAGTTTCAAGAAGACCCAACGTTTATTTGAAATGAGAAACTTTGTCACATAAACATAAATTTTGCTCCAGGTTTTGATCTGTGTCATGCATCCACTTGCTGAATATCAACGGTATTTTTTAAACGGTCGTGTATGTGACAAATTTAACATGAAAAAGAGTAAATAAATGCTCCCAAAGAATTGCTCGTTCAGTTTATGAACTATTGTACTAATGCTAACCATATTATAAACCTCTTGTTACAGTGTTGCAAAGAATACGTGCTTTAAGGATGGAAAACATTTATATGCGGCGTAAGCATATTCACACTCGACACCTGTCTGTACTGTGTTGGGGAGAAGAGGCCCCGAGTAAGTTCAACAGTGGACTGGGGGAGCCGAAGGTGCTTCTTGTAAGACAAACAGATAAGCAACACACACAATGGACCGACTTGTGTAAAAGCAATGCTGTATATATGAGTCACAGACGAAGGTTGCATTGGTCTACCACTAGCCGTTGTGAGAGCCCATAGTCCGTGCAGGAGTCGGGCTTATCGGAGGCCCACTGTTTTCCAGACGATACGGTAACACAAGACCAAGACCCACCCACATTAGGCGCTGACCCGCCGTACGAAAGGACTCATCGGTAGTCGCCTCACTTTGTGAAGTTGGTGTGATAGTTCATACCGGCATGACCTGGCGCCTCAGTTGTATGCTGTGTTGACTGGGGCCGGCGACTGCTACGTCAGTGAATTCTGTTTGGCTGGATGGCTATGGCTTGCATCGGGCGTTAACCAGGCGACTCCGGACTTGTCATAATTGTGAGTCAGCCACATTGGTGGTTGCTGTGATGGGGAGGTGTGACATCGCCATGGAAACGGGGGCTGAGTGCTCGTGTGACACACCGTTGGGTGGTGAGCTTCTTTCCAAGCACCCAGTGAGTTTTCTGGTGGGAGAGATCGATGGAATGTGGTCAGTCTGTAAAAACTGAAAGCAGGCATAATGGTTCCCGTCACACCAACAGATAACAGAACGTGTCAAATAGATAAAATTAGCACCAGCATCCACACCAACACACGATAATGTTTTTGTTTATCATAAGAGTGCGTTACATCTATGCTGCCTGCCACTTTAAATGCTCCAGATCTTTAAAGTCTCCAGCTGGAGAAAAATCAGTTGGAAAAAAACATTCTGAAAGTGATTCCAATTAAATTGTTCCTCCTTGCTGTTATCAATATAGTTATGGTGTGGATTTCCATGTTCTCATAGTATTAGAATGGTGTGAGTTGGCCTTAAAAATACAATTCAGCTAAGATCAGGGGTGCCCAAACTCGGTCCTGGAGGGCCGGTGTCCTGACAGCGTGTTCGCTAACTTGCCTCCCCAACCCTGCCGGGAGATTCTAGGGGGGTGGGGCTGCTCTTTATTCCGAGCCTTGATAGCTGGTTCAGGTGTGTTTGATTAGGGTTGGAGCTAAACTCTGCAGGACCGCGTTTGGGCACCCCTGGGAAGTCCGCATATTAAAACTTTTCAGACAAAAAAAAAAAAAGAAGACGTTATTGTCATACCTGTTTACCCTATCAAACATGGCATGTTTCTTGAACTGACTTAAGGGAACATAGTTCCTTGGTTTTTGCAATGTGCTGTGGGATTTTTAGGGAGAAAAGGATTATCCGTGCTTTAGTAGCATTTTGCAAATTGAGACCGCCATTACACTGCTGTGCGCTGGTCAGTGCCCTGACTAATGTAACTAGGGAGCCGATTGAGATGCACCCCAGGGCATGGTTACACGCAAGTACTTCTAGTGGACTACCTGTGAGAGGCTATGGTCCCTTCTCCACGCTTGGGCACTGGGGCTGGATCACTTCAATGGCTCACTCTCTCTCATAGAGTACACTATAGAGGAGCAGCCAGCCTCTTTACAACGCTGCCTATCATTTAATAACACTGTAAATGTAATCTTTAGCAGATCTCAGAATTAATATCAAATTTTTCATACTGTACATTATAACGCTGTGATGCCTAAAGTCATCTGTAGAATTTAAACACGATTGATAGATAAAACAGTGTGGCATTTTAATACCAGCCATTACATGAAAATAAATAGCTTTAAAACAAGCCCCTAAAAAACGAGTATCTTTCTCAAGAGGCCCAGTCCCAAATGGATAAGAACTGAAACAGGGTAAGGAACACGAGACACATGATGGGATTATCTAATAAACCCTAATCAGAGACATGAAAAGAGCCAAAGTGGCTCCAAATCAGTTCTTCAGTAGGGCACATTCTGCTAAAGCAAGTGAGTGATGTAATCTAATCAAAGACATTTGATGGGATTAGTGGGTTCACTAGGAAATCACTATGGAGACCAGTAATGTTTAAAGAAGCCTATCCCTAGCCTAAGCCTTTGATAGAATCAAAGCTCTGGATCAGGGCTGATGTGGGTCATCAATAAAGGTATGGCTGCTTTGCTGGTCTATTTTAATCTTTAATAGCCACTTGTGCCCTCTATGCACTCTTCTGTCTGACCTTAATGCAAGATCACATGCTGATATTAGTGCCTTGAAGTTACACGCTGTCACCGCCTTGCTTCATTTCCTTCGGACCTCAACCATCAAATAGTTATACAGATACAGATGTTTGGCTTTGGCTGCAATGAGCTAACCATTATAAAAGCAGATTGTCTCCGAAGGGGGTGACGGACAAGTTGTTTAAGGCCTGGAAGCAAACCAAACGAATGACTGTGCATGTTTAGATGTCTCTTGTGCTGTCATTAATTACCTGGCAGCTTATCAAAAAGCTCCTTTGTCTGTGGCCTGACCCTAACTACTACATGCAAACACATGCTAATATGCTAACAAATGTGTCTTCATGCACAGGCTATTAGGAAGTGCTCATTTATGAGTGCAAATACAAAAACACAAGGATTAAAAATCAGGTACGCAATCAATGCATTTTAAAAGAGAAATAAGTTCCTAGTGAGACTCAAGGAGTAATTGAATTGGAGGCCAGGTGACATCACATCTAAAGAATGCTGGAGGGGCGTGCAGTCGGAGGGGAGCAGCTGCCTGTCCCATTGAGAGAAGGAGATAGGGGGAGACAAAATTCACCCCAGTCATGAAACGTATCCAACTCTGATTTGCTCGCTGAACATGCAGGTTTTCGGTTCAGTGCAAACGTTTGGTGCTGGATTGCATCATGTGTCAGTCTCTCTAGGGGATATCAGCAGACTGAGTGATAGGGAACATGTATTATAATGTTTTTGCGCAGCCTGAATTTGGAAAAATATTGCCTGCAGCCATTAAGGTTTTGAATCTGATATTCCTTCCAAATGCATTGGTTCAGGCACTATTTTGGCACGGAGGTCACCTGCTGCTCGGCCCCTGGACTAAATTAAGAGGTGTAGGGGTGAATCTAACCACACCCATCTCATGTTCCGCATGCACTCACCCCAGTTGCTCTTTTTTTCCTCCAGGAACAACATATTCAGAGAATGCGTCATCACTTTAATATAGAGGAGTAATAAAACAAGTGCAGGAAATAGGGAGGTGAGACAGAACATGTGGAAAATCACTTTAGTCTAAGGCTGCAACTATTTTGATAATCGATGAACTTCTTTAATTTATCAATTATTCGAGCATAGTATTGCACTGCTATAATTATATTACTTTTTATTTTTATTTTATTTGACAAACAAAGTTCTATCAACAATCATTTAGCTGTTCAGCCCAACTTCAATCTTAAAAGAATGATTAATTCACAAATCTGACAATGCCATCGGGTTTCGGAGCAGATCAGTGGTTAACCGCTGCAGTTGGATTAGATTAATTTACAAACGTTATTTGTGAACCTGTTCAACTGATTCATTGAAAAGACTGGCCTCAAAGAATGACATATTCACAAAATGAACATCGCTATCTGGTCTCAAACAGATAATTGAATCACTGACTTGATGACTGATGCAATCAGATCAGCGGAATTCACAACTGAATCATTCCTTGATATCTGCGAACTGGTTCAACTGATACTTTGAAAATAATTGGCTCAAAAGAAAGATTTGTTCATGAACTGTACAACACAGTCAGGCATTGACTAAGGACTATAACATTGAAAAGAGCTGTTAAATGCTGCGATTGGATCAGTCAAATTCACAAATGAACTGGTTCAACTGAATTATTGAAAAGAATCAGTGATTCGTTCAGAAATCGGACATAGCTATTGGGTCTCAGAGCAAGTCTCAAGCAGAACATTGCATCGTTAATTGCTGCAACTGGACCAGTCAAATTTACAAATGAATTAATTCATGTTATTTGTGAAACAGTTCAAATCGCTATTTGGTCTTGAACAAATCATTGAGTTGTTAACTGCTACAATCAGTCAAATACACAACTGAAACATTCAATGCTATTGATGTGAACTGGTTCAATTGATTCATTTAAAAGACCATTTTCAATATCAATTATCATCAACATAGTTCTTCAGCCCGACTTCAGCCTGAGTCCTCTAGCCACACACAAGAGGAAAAAAATAATTTGGACAGTCCATCCTTTTGTCGTTCATCTCCTGAATGTGCTGTTCCTCCATAACTGAGGGCATTCATAGACAATAAGGGTGCTTTTGACAACAGTGTTGTCTCTCAGACTATTCAAAACAGACCACTAGAGCACTGAATACAGCCCCTTCAGAGACACAGTAATCACTCCTGCAGGTGAGAAGACAAGAAAAGGCCGTAAGGGGTCTTCAGTCCATTTGTTTTTTTCCTACAATAGGCCTACAAATACCGAATGCCTCTAAATGCGGTTACTATGTACAGTCCACTCAGACAATGGACTCCCCACACAGAAAGCCTTTCATGTGAGTCTAAATGTCCCTCTACGGCAAAAATAATAATTTCCCCAGCATTCTGGCAGTCTGACTGTGCAATGCAGGGGTGCATAAAGGAATATTTTTCGGCGGACAATCACAAGGTTGTATTGTATATAATCTTGGAGTGATTTGTTGGTGAGTGAAATATGAGTGTGTCGGCTTGAGCATTGTTACTGCAAGAGAAAACAGAGAGCTGCTCCGTGTATGATCAGAGAAATGAATGCCAGTTTTGATGAAGCGCTGTCTGTGTGAGTGTCTGATTTTAAATGTATCTAAGGGGATATTCTTGCCTCACTGTGACAGTTGAGATTCTTGGAACATTGTGGTGGTGGGGGAATGGAATGGAACATTAACAACAATATAGAGCATGTTTGTGGGAGAACTCTAGAGGGTTCAGAGGACTAATTCCAGCCCCTGTCACTCAAATCCTACAGATAGCCAGCTCTAACAAAGCCCTCTCTGGTATTAATAAGCCATGCTGATAGTGTTATTTATATTTGCCAATGTACAAATAGCTGGGCTTACTTTTGGGGTAGCAGTGTCATGATCAGGAAAAGCAAACTGGATGCTGTTTAAGGTATAAATATACAGTGTAAAAAAACAAATAAATCATTTGTGATTGAAGAGAAATGTTTGTCCCCCCAATTTGGCTGAAAGTAATTTAAGGGTAATTTTTCCTTCTGTTAGAAAGTCAGAGAGAGGTAGAGTCTATAAAGCGGAGAAAGACAGGGATGGGTTGCCTGGTTTGTGAGGGTCTTTGCTCTGTAATTTCCTTTAAAAACTCAAGTGTTTGTGAATAAAGAGGCCCAAACACCTGTTTTTCAAAGCCCCACAAAGCCCGCAATTTCTCTCTTCTAACAGAAATAAGAATGGAAAGAAAACCTGTGCAGAGGCATTTGAACACTCAGCTGTGTGTGTGTGAACTATGAGAATTCCTCCTTATTTCTCAGGGAGTGGTGGGTGTGCTTCATTTTCACTCCCACAATCACAAATGTACACTGTAAAAAGCCTTGTCATCCTCTAGATCACATAAATTCAAGCCCTGAATCTGAACTTCTAATTTAATTTCATTGGTGTAACCAAATGTAGTCAAGTTTATTAAGTCATATTAAATACCATCCAGTCTGACCTTATTATGAATTATTAGGAGTCAGCATATTCAAGCTTTGAGGATTACTCTTTATTCTTGGCTCATTTTGAGTCAGACAAGACCAATTAAGTGATTTGTTAGCTTAAGATTTGTTTACTGAATCAGTCCTACAAGGCAGGACAATGGTTCCTGAAGGGCAGTGAGGTCATCCCATATACACAGAATTATTAACCTGTAACCACGGAGATGAAAATACATGGCATTGTCTGGAAGTAATTAGGAGAGCCAGGGGCAGCATGGGAGCGGCTGGATGCCTTTCTCTAGCCCCACCATCCACAATCTATTCTCTCTTTTCCACCCTCCCTCTCACATTCCCTCACTCTTTCCCTCTTTCTCGCCCTCTCTTTCTCTCTCTCACACTCTACTGTATTAATAGCTGTGCAAAGGTTTTTTGTTCTACTCCTTCTTCTCTGCCAGGAATCTGTGCTGGACATGGAGATCCAGGCAGGGCAACAGGAGGAGATTAAACGATCTGTTCCATTGTGAGTGCATTGGCTTTGGGCCAGCGCCGGGCTAGAAACGTCAAACATGTCTCACACAAACACATGCAAACAAAAACATGCTAGTATGTTCAAGTAAGCTCCTTTAACCCTCCTGCCAAGGCGTAAAAATTATACAGGCGCATATTCATACACATTAGCCTCATAAATAAAGACTTGAAGTCCAGCAGCCTCGCAAATGTGGGTGCTTAAGTGAATCTTTGCAAACAAATGCTCAGCCTTTAAGCCTTTGGAAGCCTACTTGGCTACCTGGCAGGCTGTCCAAATCTAGAAAACTCCCAGCATCAAAACCGAATTTAAAGCCCAGCATGTCAGATCAAACGGCATTCTTCTGGGCTTCATGTAACCAAAGTGGACCATTTTAAAAACAGCTCGACTTTGGCAATATTAGATGGCTGAATGCTTGATGTACTGGCACTCTGGGGTGAAGCAAGTCAAAGCAAGGAGGGTGTTTCTCACACTGCCAGAGCCAAACATAGGATTTGAATTGCTGTTATGGTCATTTGGTGAAGCTTGGCAACATGGGGTATATGTAGAGGAAAAAAGGTCCTTGCTACAGATGTGTGGTGTGTATAAACATGTTACGTAAGGCATAAATGTTTATGTTTATGTTCATGTCATAGCATAGTGAACGGTGTATGTCAAAACTATAAATGTTAATGGTTCTTTGCCAGTTTAAAACGTCTTGATTGAAAAATTCTTGCAATATGACAATCCACAGAAAAGACAGACATGAGGATGCATTTTCTTGAGCTCCTAAACAAAAACAACATACATATTCATTTGTTACATACTACAAGTCAAATTAATATTATGACATTTACAGTTTATTTACTTTAATAGTACATCCTGAAATATGCTGTCTTCCCAGAGGAAAAAGTGCATTACGTCTGTTCTTAGGGTAAGAAAATGCTGCAAATTCTGCTAGTTGCTACAAGCCTAGTGGAGGATGTTAAAGGAGTTGTTCACTTCCAGAATGAAAATTCTGCAATCATTCCACCCTACACTTGTTACAAACCTGTATGAGTTTCTTTCTTCTGTGAACACAAAATAAGATATTTGAAAAATGTTAGTATCCAAACAGTTGATGGGCACCGTTGACTTCCATAGTATTTTTTTTCATACTATGGAAGTCAACGGTGCCCATCAACTGTTTGGTTATCAACATTTTTCAAAATATTTTATTTTGTGTTCAACAAAAGAAAGAAAACTCATACAGGTTTGGAACAACAAGTGGAGGGGTGAGTAAATGAAGACAGAATTTTCATTCTGGAAGTGAACGACTCCTTTAATGCAGATGATTCAGTCTCTTTGAAAAGAGGATTGACTTTTGTGACTGAGATTACTGAAGAAAACCATCAACAAAGAGTGCAATTAACAATGTACTAACAATGTTTTTTAAAAAGAAGATTTGTCTTGAAAGAATATGAATTTTGAACAGTGAACAATCACCGGTAAACTGAAGTACTACATATTTTATGTATAAAATGTTTGAATATATTTTGTATATTTTACACTCGCTTGTCAATGTGAATTAATTCAACTAAAACTAGATGCTGTTTTGAGTAAAACTGACTAAAATGAATCAATATAACTTGATGAAATATTGACTAATTTTTTGTCAAAAGACTAAATCTATGGCTAAAAAAACTGTGAAACATCTAGAGAACTACAACACAAAATAGTTGAGAGATTTCAAAAACCCATTGTCAACCAGTCAACCAAACCAAGATGCTAGAAGACAGCCGCTAACATCTAATCTGAATTTAAAACAAATAACCTGTTTAAAAATGAACTCTGAAACACTGTTGAGAGCTACAACACAAAATAGTTAGTTGAGAGATTTGTGAAACCCACTGTCAACTAGGTTATCAACCCGAACCAAGATGCTAGAAGATATCTACTCTGATGGCATTGCTAATTTGAAGAGCAATGTAGAACAGCTGAAAAAAAGAAATCAATAAAAAAAACTTCTTAGACAAGGATTTGGAGGTCAAATCCAGGTCATATAATCTTCATAATTTGGGATTAACAGCGTGAAGCTAAGAGGAAATCAACTGAGTTTATGATTAATACTGAATATCTGCAATATCTATTGGCGCCTGTGTATGTCTATATCCTTTCTCTGAGATTTTGAGCATGCTCTAACAGAGTTTCCACAGATAACACCCGTGCAAATCTTATCTTCCTCCCACCCCAATCTCCACTCTCTCTCACATGCCCTAGAGAAGTACAGCGGAACACACACACATTTACTCCACTGGGAGTCAAAGTGTCTGACTTTTACAATGCAGTAACTATGTTGAGGCACTGTAGAATCAAAGATAACCTACTGACCCCTAAACAATTTATTCACATGAGCAGTAATGGAGGGCAAGAGGCTGTTTTGTGCTCGGGGCCAAATGTAAACGTGTGGTGGGACCAGGTTCCACAGGTGTGGTTCCCAGCCAAGCACCTGTCCTTCAAACACGAGAGACTCCAGAGGAGTCCAGCAGTGCTATATCGACACCACATCCCATTGAATAAAGAAAGGAGGAGGGTGTCCTGGGTGTTCTTTAAATCCTGATTCATCCAGTGTACTTCAAATGAGGCAGAATGTTGACACAATGGTCCATTGAAACCACAGAAATGCTGCGGTAATTGGCAACAGCAGTGCAGGACTCCTCTGTGGAGACGGCGCACAATGAGGGCAGAGCAAAAGCCTGAACTCTGGACGGGAAGAGGAACACAGGATGATCCAGTTCATGTACATTTGTTTTGACAAGTTTTGACAGTAAAGTTGCAGCAAAAAAATTACAGTGGGGCAAAAAAGTATTCAGTCAGCCACCAATTATGCAAGTTCTCCCAATTAAAAAGATGAGAGATGCCTGTAATTTTCATCATATGTATACCTAAACTATGAGAGACAAAATGAGAAAAAAAAATCCAGAAAATCACATTGTAGGATTTAAAGAATTAATTGGTAAATTCCTCGGTAAAATAAGTATTTAGTCACCTACAAACAAGCAAGATTTCTGGCTCGCACAGACCTGTAACTTCTTCTTTAAGAGGTTCCTCTGTCCTCCACTCATTACCTGTATTAAAGGCATCTGTTTGAACTCGTTATCAGTAAAAAAGACACCTGTCCACAACCTCAAAAAGTCACACTCCAAACTCCACCATGGCCAAGACCAAAGAGCTGTCAAAGGACACCTGAAACAAAATTGTAGACCTGCACCAGACTGGGAAGACTGAATCTGCAACAGGTAAGCAGCTTGGTGTGAAGAAATCAACTGTGGGAGAAATTATTAGAAAATGGAAGACATACAAGACCACTGATAATCTCCCTCGATCTGGGGCTCCACGCAAGATCTCACCCCGTGGGGTCAAAATGATCACAAGAACTGTGAGCAAACATCCCAGAACCACACGGGGGGACCTAGTGAATGACCTGCAGAGAGCTGGGACCAAAAGTAACAAAGGCTACCATCAGTAAAACACTGCGCCGCCAGGTACTCAAATCCTGCAGTGCCAGACGTGTCCCCTGCTTAAGCCAGTACATGTCCAGGCCCGTCTGAAGTATGCTAGAGAGCATTTGGATGATCCAGAAGAGGATTGGGAGAATGTCATTATGGTCAGATGAAACCAAAATAGAAATTTTTTCAACTTGTCGTGTTTGGAGGAGAAAGAATGATGAGTTGCATCCAAAGAACACCATACCTACTGTGAAGCATGGGGGTGGAACATCATGCTTTGGGGCTGTTTTTCAGCAAAGGGACCAGGACGACTGATCCGTGTAAACGAAAGAATGAATGGGGCATGTATCGTGAGATTTTGAGTGAAAACCTCCTTCCATCAGCAAGGGCATTGAAGGTGAAAGTGGCTGGGTCTTTCAGCATGACAATGATACCAAACACACCGCCCAGGCAACGAAGGAGTGGCTTCGTAAGAAGCATTTCAAGGTCCTGGAGTGGCCTATCCAGTCTCCAGATCTCAACCCCATAGCAAATCTTTGGAGGGAGCTGAAAATCCGTTTTGCCCAGCGACAGCCCCAAAACATTATGCTCTAGAGGAGATCTGCATGGAGGAATGGCCCAAAATACCAGCAACAGTGTGTAAAAACCTTGTGAAGACTTACAGAAAATGTTTGACCTCTGTCACTGCCAACAAAAGGTATATAACAAAGTATTGAAATGAAATTTTGTTATTGACCAAATACAAATTTTCCAATTTGCAAATAAATTCTTTAAAAATCTACAAGTGATTTTCTGGATTTTTGTTTCTAATTGTGTCAGAGACATAGTTGAGGTATACCTTGATGAAAATTCAGGACTCTCTCATCTTTTAAGTGGGAAACTTGGCACAATTGGTGGCTGACTAAAATACTTGTTTCCCCACTGTATATAATGAAGTGGCATTTGTTATCATGAGTCATTGTCATTGTGACGAGTGGGGGCGTGGCCGAGAGCCATGGGAACGGAGCGAGGCCATTGGAGTAATTGGTAATGAGCGACACCTGCAACATTCACCGGTCTCGAGTCTCACGGAGGAGTTCCGGAAGGATAAAAGGAGGAGTGAAGACAGTGTTTTGGACGAGAGAGGACCAGGCCTGGATCTTATTTTGTGTTTTGGTTCTGTTTGTGCCAACAGTCGTCCGGGGGGGTGTTGACGCTGTTTTTGGGTTTTATTTTATATTAAATTTTATTTAGTGTTCGCCGGTTCCCGCTCCTTATTACCGAAACTACGGAACTTTGACAGTCATATATACTATCATTAATTTAATCCATCGTTCTTTCTATCTATATATCTATTATCTATATAATACAAAACCCTTTGTGAGGGTTTTCATCAGTAATCTCAGTGACCAAAGGTCAAGCAGCACATTCTTCTCAAAGAGACTTTGAATTATTCAATTAATTTTAATTCTACTTCTTTACATTCAAATTCAAATTTCACATATGCATCTCGTTTGCTGAAACCATTTAAATTCAAATTCAGATGACTATGAACTGTAGTGAGAGAGGTCAAGCACAGAATGAAAGACAGATGGAGAGGAGAGGAAGAAGGGGGGAGAAGGGGGGGAGGGGGAGAAAGAGTGAGAAAAAAGGAGAAGGGGGGGGGGGGGGGAAGGGAGGAGGGGGGGGGGGGGGGGGGAGGGGGGGGGGGGGGAAGGGGAAAAAACAAGGAGGGGAGGGGGGAGGGGGAGGGGAGGAGAGAGGGGTGGTGGGGACCAGGAAGGGAACGGAGATGGGATGGGATGGGGTTTTTGAACAATTTAGTATTAAGCATAATCTGCTCCCCGTGAAACGAGCAGATCTAAGCGAGAGTCAAGTGTTGCTGCGCTCTGAGAGTACTACAGCGCTGATCGCTAGGCTACCGAATTACGCTAACCGTGTAGAAAGAACGGGATGCCCGCTACCAATGACGCAAGGACGGGCGGCGAGAGCCAGGATTCCAACGAAGCGGGAGTACGAAGGACGGGTGGGCGTTGATGGGGGAAAGATGGATAGATGGGATGATGGATTGATAAAAAGAGGTAAAATGAGGGGGGGGGATAAGACGCAGAGAGGAGAACGAAGGGGATCGACTCAGATGGATGGATGAAATGATATGGGGGAGGGGATAATACCGGCCATGCGGGGGTGGAGCGGCACATTCTCTGGAGGATAAGAGATGTGATCTCGATGATGGGGGGGGGATGGGGTGTTGAGAGACAAGAACAAGAAATGCCTCAGATACAGTGGCGGCAGTCTGAGATTGAACCCAGGATAAACTGTCATTTCCCAAGAACGGAAAGTACAACAGGCCTCTGAAAGAATCAGAGACAGACACGAACTTAGAAGGAAGAGTGTGAGATAAAGTGTGATACTTATGATATCTGCAGGTGCTCTCAGTACAGCCACGTGGAGGCAGGCCAGCACACATCCCCACGTGAAGTCTGGCTGTCTTTTTCCAGTCTTTCTCTCTCTCTCACTCACTTTTTCCTGCAGGCTGAGCCTGAAAAGTAGTGCTCCACAGACCTGCCACAACAGTCTCTGAGTATTTTACGAGCCCAAAGCGTAGCTCTCTCATTATGCGGTTGGCAGGTGTGGATGTGGCAGGGAAGATAACAGCCTTCCTTGTCTCTACTGACTCACAGCCAAAATCAACTGCACTCCCTGCTACTAAAATTATGATGATTTAGAAAAACCATTTACAAACCTGAAATCTAAAACAAGACCTTATGAAACAATTCCATTTGATTTGCATGCTATGCAAATTATAGTATTTTTATACTTCATAGCACCGTGCTCTAAAGTAGTAAGTGACGACTGCATGACGTTTGAGTTTACTGTCACAAGCAGCAGCTGTTAAAGGCTTAAAGCTGACAGGTTCAACTCAACAGAGAGTCTCCTCAAACAAAATAAAGCTGTAGTCCTGTAATCCTGAATAGAGCCAGTTTCCATCATATCAAGAACTGCATTTTAGGATTCTAAATGCCCTCAACTTTGCAGCATATAAATATACAAACTATGAAATGTACATAATCAAATAAAGCATGCTTTAAATGAATGACATCTGTCAAAACCGCTTAAATCATCTTGGTTTGATCAGTACTGATGTGAATAAAACATCTGGGTTGTTTGAGCGTTTTAAAGTGTTTTAATTAAAAAATTGTAATTTCACAAAAATTTGGAGCCTTTACACAGACAAGTGAAGGCTGCTCTGAGTGAAGGCAGATATATTCCTGATCCAAATTATGTGCAAAAGCACAATGTTGCATAAAAGCCATAATAAAATATGCTGCTTTATTTCAGTGTAAATTAAAGGCAGCATCAGAGCTACCATAATTTACTTCCATAAATTCTACATGTATTAAGCACATATTAATAATTTAATTATTTTAAGCATCAATTAAATAACATTACTCCAGCAATTTAAATTCCCATGTAAATGTATTTATGCTTCATTAAACAGCCTCTTTTTAGGAATTTAAGCCACTTCGGGTGCAGCTTCTATGCCGCCTTTGCAGTTTAAAAAATGTGACCCTGTCTGTGAAAACCCAGCTAATGTCATTTTTGGTGATTTACTGTTTTCTATATAAGATCATCCTTCATAAGGTAAAGAACATTCTGTGAAAATTTAACATTTATATCTTTATTACTGACTGAGTAAGACCATGTCAAAGATTGAAATCATAGTGAAATTAATGGTTGAAATCAAACTTTGATGCTTGTTATCTCATAATTAGATTTTGAGACTTTAGCCTGGATTTCACAGAGAGGGTCACAAATAGATCCAACTCTAAATTCTGATTGTAAAATGACAATAAAATTGATATTAATTTGGCAAGTTGCTTAGTAGCTTGTCAACTGTAAACATACAAAAAATACTACATGGTGGTTGAATTATTTATTTGCATTGTGCCTAAGAACTCCCTATAACCATGTTATAGTTACCATAATGCATTGCCATATGTGGCTTAAGTTCATCATAATACTAGGGCGAAACTGTGGTAGTGTATCTGTCACTTGATTCAAACTTCATCCCACATTTATCAGAGACTGCGCCAAAGGTCTGAGACAAATTCTGCCTTTTCAAACATTCAGTTAGTTTGTATATGTTTTCCAGCTTCGGGCTTCTCTATGTCAAAATATTTAATTTTTGAACAAGTTCCTCACATCAATCCATTTTTTCCAGTTCTACAAAATAACCTCATTTGAGCTCACACTTCCATTTAAACACACATTCTCGCAAATGTCTACTCACATTAGTTTTGCTGGTGACGGAGAAGGTGGCTCTGCTGGAGAAGCGTGTGGTGGTGGGGCTGGAAGCAGAGCCGGTCAGAGCTGCTATGCTGGGGGCCACAGACAGTGGAGACTGATGCCCCGTGGTGCTGCTGTTGCTCTGTGGTGGTGCCGATCCTTCAGTGAGAAATGCGCTTCTGTCACACACCGACCCCGTAAGCATCTCTACCTGTCGGGTCAGGGCCTCTAACTGACCCCTGAGCTGCCGGTTCTCCTGCTGCAGCTGTGCCACGGCCCGGCCCAGAGGTCCGCTCACATTAATGGCCTCTTCTAGTCTCCGCTCGATGCCCAGCTTGAAAGCACTGACATCCACATGGATCTCACGTACGGCATCCCGCAATGTGGTTTCATAGCGGGCCAAAGCGGCACACACAGTCTCCCCTTCCAGAGAGACTTCGGCCACTGATGCCAATGGGCCTGCATCCATCTCCACTGTGAGTCCAGGTACCTTCCTTTACAGTCCTACACCTGTCTCTGATAATTCCCTCTTGAAATTGTTTAAAGTCCCAGATCCTATAGAAATCCAGAGGGATTGACAACAGTGACCTGTGGAGACAAAAAATGAGTCAGAAACAAACTTTGTTTCCTGATCTAATGAATAAAAATCATCTTTAAATCTCACTCAACTTAAAAAAGTACAGTAGAAAATGTTCAAATTGTGAGTGTTTACAGACCTTATGTTTCAGTATGATTTCTCTGCTGTGAGTGTCTGAGTGTGTGAGTTCAGCCCACCGTGCTGTTTTAAAGTACAGCTCTCACAGTCACGTTAACCTCCCTACTACTTCAGCCCGGGGGAGGGAGCAGAGAGAGGGAGGGAACAAGAGAAAAGAGGAGGAGAGATAGAGCTCAACTTTATCCCGGCTCCCCCTCTTTCTTTCCACTGTATTTGTATTAATCTTCACTTTCACAACACAGTGCTCTGTCTCTGCTCTCTCTCTCTCTCTCTCACTCACTGTTCCTCACTCTTTTTTTTTCTCCTGACAGATAAAGGCCACTGCTCACATTTCTCCAGCTCAAGCATGTCCCAATGTCTCAGCGGTGCTATATAAGAGAGGAACAGACACGCCTTTTGTTTTTTTCTGTCTCACTTTCGCTGGGTTCGGAGTGTGGTGGTTGAGGTCAGGATAAAGACTGCACTCTTAAAGTTTTAAAGTGCCTGCTTATACTGTAAAAGTGTGACAATATGCGGTTTAAAATGTCCTGACAAGTTTCCAGCAGCAAGCTATTTGCCTGTCAGCACTGAATGTGAAAATTCTGTGCGATGTGACACAATCACATCCAGTCTGTAAATATTATTTAAAGATTAATGTACAATTATGAGGTGTGAGATTTTGGGTTACCTAACGTGTTGCTGCAGAAATAGAAAGTTGCATCATGCAAACAGAAGAAGTGTCTTATGCTCACCAAGGCTGAATTTATTTGATAAAATATGCATTAAAAACAGTAATATTGTGAGATATAATTAAAATTTAAAATAACTGTTTTCTGTTTGAAAATGTAATTTATCCTGTGATGGCAAAACTGAATTTTCAACATCATTACTCCAGACTTCAGTGTCACAAGATCCTTCAGAAATCATTCTAATATGCTGATTTGCTGCTCAAGAAACATTTATCATTATCAGTGTTGAAAACAGTTGTGCCTCTTTATATTTTTGTGAAAACCTTGATTTTTTTTTCAGGATTCTTTGATGAATAGAAAGTTCAAAGGGACCACATTTATTTAAAAAATATTTTTTTGTAATGTTAGAAATGTCTTTACTATCATGCTTAATCAATTAAAGGCATCCTTGCTGAATTAAAAAAAACAAAATCACGTTAGACTGCCTGCCAAAACATTTTAGAATCCCGCCTTCTCATTTGAATACAATACCTGAACTCATTTCAAATTAATAAACAAAGAGGTAATTCCATGGAGAATCCTCCTCTGTACTTCCTAAGAGTTCAAAGTCTTGTCCTTTCCAAACTGACCTTGCGTCCTGTGATGATCAATCAGTGTATAGACAAAATGAGGGCCGATTGGATTTCAAGAGTTTGCTTTTTAGGGTGAATAGAGGGACATAATGGATCTGGAGGAAGTGGGCTTGTTGTGTTTGCGTCTGTGTTTGTCTTTTGTGGGTGAAGGGATGAGTGAAGAGCTGCAACAGAACCCCGGCACAGCAAACAGGCCTAATCACATAATGAGGTGCAGGGGGGCTCTGGGTTGAACTAACGGCCTGTAGCACAACCAATGAGTCCTGGCCAACTAACTGAATTAACTTTGCATTCCAGCCCACTGTTTACTGTAAACACTGGAAGCCGCAGGAGAGTGGAAGTGATTTATAGCTGTACACACTGGGCATGTGCTTATCAACTTTACATAACAGAGCTGTGAGCGAACGCAGGAGGAAAATGCCACGCTGAGGAACAGGATATCTATTAATCTTTCGTCAAGACATCTTGATCTAGACAGATCTAAAAAGAGGTTCTTCAGGAGTCAGTCTTGCAACATATCTGACTCAAAGTTTGCTGGAAATTCTCTGCTAGCTTCTGACTCTGAGCAGTTGTTTGTACTCCACACCCCCCACCCCCCCCCCCCCCCCCTCCCCCCCCCCCCCCCCCCCCCCCCCACCCCCCCACCCCACCATACCTCAAAATAAGATTTCCATCTTGCAATGATGGGTTGTAAATGTCTCTCAGGATCAGCAACAGGCACATGGAGGAATGGCACAATGTTGTGCTTTTCCCTGGCAGTTTGTTATTGTATCGAATGCAGCCACCATTTCTTCCCTTTTGCCCTTATCTGATCCTGAGATACATGATGGTGATTCTGAGAAGTCGAGCAGAATGGATCAGACACGCTTTTTGGATCAGTAGCACCGAGACAGACCAGTGCAAGACCTCACATGCTCACGCAAGATCTGTTTACTCTTATCTGAGGAGGGATCAGTGACAGAGATAACCTGCACAGGTATTTTCAACACTGACATGAGAGAAGGACTCACCTGTAAGATTATGTCTGATTTAAACATACTCATGCATACAGTCATTGTGCCAAATTTGTACAAGATTAACAAGTCAGATAAACAGTCATGAAAGACTGCTTTGTTTATTTTTAACACTTTCAGCAATCATGTAATTATGTTGAACTTTCTCCATAGTTGTTATTTTACAAACAAACACTGCATGCTTACCACAAGCTATAAAAGGTTTGCATTGTACTGTGCAGCTTTTCAATTGTTTCCCGAGTAAATAGGACAGCATCGGATGTTCAGGTTTTTTTCTGCTACTCTCATGTTGCAGTTTTTAACACAAAAACAAGTTCTATGTGAACATCCCCTTAAACCAGTTTAAGGGGCCTTTAACACAGAATGCATTTCTGTGTTGAAATAGAAATCTTTTTGTAACATTATAAATGTGTTTACTATCACTTTTGATAGGATTTAATGCATCCTTTTTGTTTAAAAAAAAATCACATTAGGTTGCCTGCTAAAACATTTTTGAATCCTGCGTTCAGATTTAAATACAATAGCTGAACTAATTTCAAAGTACCATGCCAATATAAAGGACTTTCAACACGTTTCAGCACTGAAGAATACTAGATGTTGGGAAGTGGAAGGAAGGTCTAGAGACATGTCTTTGGAACTTCTTTTAACTTGAGTGCAGCTTTTTAGGAACGCCTTGTCATGAGTGAGACACTGTAAAAGAAGAAAGCGCAATGGTCAAAGATGTCTTGCACATGTTTACATAAAAAACTATGGAAAATGAGTGCAATGGAATGCAAAACCAAGTTCTGTGTCAACAGCCCCTAATACCTTTGCAGCCCAACAATATGCTGTAAAGTGACAAGCTATCAAATGTAATCACGTTAATCAGGTTGTATCTTAACAGCTAGGGCCCACACCAAAAGCTCACTGGAATCGAAGAATATATAATCAAAAGACATGGATGGAGAGAGACTGATTGGGGAAGTTGAGAATTAAATAATGTGTGACAAACTGACAAATCCCTCAAGTTTTACAAGAAAACCATAAAAAGCATGGCATTTATTGAAGCTTTTCGGAAGTTAAAAAAAAAGATATGTGAACAACTTTACGCTTTTTCAAAACATGCAAACAAGGAAAAGTGATCTGATTGGCTATGTTTGGTGATTGATTGTTTCATGTCATGCCCCATTTCTGCTTTTGGTGCTGGTTTGCTGGTCTTAGCTGGTTTAAGCTGGTCTCCCAGCCTAATTAGTTGACATGCCTCTAGCAGCTGAAACAAACTAGCTAAGAATGTTTAAGCTTGTTTTGCAGCAGTGAAGATACATTTTTGTGGAATCATGTAAAAATCTTTCTAGCAATATTAACTATGACTTATTATAAATGGATCAGTGGTGCCCTCCCAAAATAACCAGTCTGGCCTTATTCGAAAGAATGAGGCATGGTGGGAAACATGCAGTAAACAGTCAAGTTAACCACAAATCATGAATTCTATGTCACTAAACTTTGACACACACCGGTTGAACCACTAAGGCTTTAGAGCACATGGTTCTTTAACCACATTCAGCCGTGATGACATAGACTGAAATTTTTCCTGTTCACATTGAGAAAATGTCAACCCATCAGTCTAAAGGCTGAAGTTTCATCCTCAGTTTGAGCGAACCAATGCCCTGCGAACCCTGTCTGGCTTTCATCTGCTGTTGACAAACCTCCGATCCTTTTAAAAAAACAAAAGCCCATCTATTTCACCACGTGTAAAACCCATTGTGGGTTTCCTGAAAACATATCTGCGTGGCCATTACATCAGAGTTTCCATGGGAACCCAGAAGTCCAAACACGTCCAGAAGAATAACAGCCAAATCATGATGTCATAGTCACTTCAAAGTCAATTTAATTAAGTGCACATGGTGCCAAGTGAGAGAGAGGGGGAGTGCGAGAAGCAGACAAGAGAACAATAAAACTGATTAAAGTTATTTTTGTGATATTCTTGGCATTTTCTCAGAGGCATAAGCAGATCAATTTCTGGCAGGCTGCACCATGACGTGAGTTATGGTTGAAATGTGACTATAATGCATATCTGAACCAGAGGTGATTGATGTCATGCTCTCACAAACCATTCACATACTCACACACATCACTGAGATGGACACCGAACAGCCAGTCTTGTCCACTCTGGTGTGACAGTGTAATCCTCCAGCTGAAGAAATGCCCTTATGGTGAGGAGAACGATGGGGTTGAAAGGTGAAAAGAACAAGGATGTGGAGGAGGGGGACACATTCCCCAAATCCCAGCCGACCTCCTGAGATGACTGGCTCCGGATAATTACAGGCCCGTTTGCTCTGAATGGCCAGGATGGACTGACTGAGCTGTACTCTGTGTTGATCTCCACTGCTGCACACACACACATAAACAGCCTCTTTTATCAATCGAATACATATGCACATAAGCATGCCTAAGAGGAATATGAGATTACATCCAAACCACATCAGAACTCACCGCAACACAATTACCCCCTGATTCAGTGCAGTTTGCTTAAACCCTTCGATCAACACTGTACTTAATCTTGTGTAGAAACGTGGTCTAGTGGTCTACTGGGATGTCTTTACAGTGGAGAAAGTGATTCCGACTTCATCTCATCCATGAAATGAGCCTTGTCTTAAGTGGGCTTTGTCTTTAAAAGGAACAAGTAAACAGAAACTATTGTGACAACAAGTGCAGAGTAATTACGTCCACTGCTCAGTGACTTAATATTGCGTTTGGATTTAGGCTGAGGTTTGTTAATATTTATTTACTTAATGTCTCAAAATCACAATTTCCTTCCAAATTAAACAGGCTGTTTGTCATTCTGGCGTAAACTAAGCTACACATTGCCCAACCTTTAAAAAGAACAATGGGGAAATTATAGTGCTCAATGAAAGCTGTGGATCATCTCATTTGGATTACATTAAGGGTTGAGAAAAGATCCAAAAAGTTCTATCATTCTACAAATGTGGGGAAAAAATTAGTCCAAAAGTTTGAGGAAAATCTGGGATTTATTTAATTTATACCCTGAAATGAAAATAAATATTTAGGATTGTGGCGTTAAATAAATATTATTAAATATTTCTAAGACTAAATCAAATATGTAAATTTGTGCCATATGTCCTGCTTCCATGGATCATCTCAGATAATATGATAATCAGGGTTTACACAAACTTGTGGATGTCAATGAATAAATTATTCAACTTAATTAAATTATTTAAATGGTTTTAAAACAAAAAATAAAGTATTATTCAATTCAACATCACTCATGTTGTTATGCTGATTTAATTCAAAGAAAATTAAAAAGAAAAGAGTGAAAAATAGACCTCACTATTTTTTACACTACTGTTCAAAAATTTGGGCTCAATAAGAAAATAAATAAAATAATAAAAAATAAATGACAAAATATCCAAAATAAAATAAAAATAAATAAAACTTTTATTTAGCAAGAGCACATTAAACAGATCAAAAGAGACAGTTAAGACTTTTATATTGTTACAAAAATTGAAAATTCCAAAAATGTGGTGAACTTATTATTCATCAAAAATCCTAAAATCAGCACAGAGTTTTCAACACTGATAATAAGGAAATGTTTTTGGGCACCAATCAGCCTATTAGAAGATCTTGAAGGATCATGTGCCACTGACGAAGACGCCGCTGCTTTACAACAAAGGAATGAATGACATTGTAAAAAATATATATAAAAAGGACATTTCAATAATTCAAAATAAAAAAACGTTATTGTAATAATTTCACAATATTACTGTTTTCTGTATTTTTATTAAATAAATGCAGCCTTGGTGAGCAACAGAGACTTCTTCAGAAAATGTAACATGTTACCAGCCCAAATATTTGAACAGTATATGAGTGCAAGAAAAACAGCAGAAAGTAAAAGCACACACAATAAATGCAAAAACGTCTCCACAAAGCTGCAGCCCCTTTCTGAGAAGCAGGAACTATCAGTCTGCAGCCCATGCCAAGAATAATACTTTAGCAATGATAGATTTTCTAGGAAGCAAGTAAGAGTGATGTAATCGAGGCAACTCAAGCCAAAACACATTTTCTGTCATATCCATCTATTGTTTCTGCAATCTGCTCTGCTGTACCGAAACTCAGCTAAAACCTCCCAGGCTCCTTTGCCCTACAGCAGCCTCATATTGCATGACATCATCCAGTCTCTTTAACCGTTAGAAGGCGAGGCCACATAGTCTTTAACGCATGCACGCACACACAGACACAAACATACACAACAGTGCACTTGAAAAATCATCATTGGTATTAGTGTTATCGTGCTGAGAGTGATGAGCTGGGATACGTGTGCTCCTCTGGAGTGGTTTGGACAGCGTAATAATGGGCTTATTTGACCGTGTTCCTGATGAGAGTTACATGAGCTGTGCAGAGAATGACCATTTTGGTTTCTCACTTGAGGGAAGAAAAACATATTTTTTCTATTAGTGGTTGATGTCAGCATGTAGGCTACGATAGTGGTCTAAAGTGGAAGAAAAAAAATAGTCAAAACATAAAATGAAAATACTGATGTGCATATTTTTACTCTACATGTCATCTGGTTCCATAATGCATTTTATAACTGCATGTTTAAGAGAATAAAGGCTCCACCAGTAACGGTTTGAACTCAAGTAATCGTAAAAAATAAATACACATAATATAATAATATTAAATTATAATCACTGTTATTTAGTATCCTCAAAATTCTAGTTTAATTCTATTAATATTTGAAAATATTTTTTTTCTGTTATATAATCTATAATGTTATATTTCTGTTTTTGGTTATTAGTATTACTTTTTAAATAATATGTATATATTCGTTTTATTTCCAGTTTAGTTATTAGTTATTTAATTTAGTTATTTTAGTACCTAAGTTAAACTAAATGAAAATGAGAAATGGTACCTTGCCAACTAGTTGGAATTAAATAAGTTTAGTTTAAGTTTTTATTTTATTTTGTTACAAAACAACAAGTTTTTTTATTTTTATTTATTTATTTATTAACTTAACTACAACTATAACTAATATATTATAATTAACTTATATATGTAATATAATATATATAATATAATATAATATAATATAATATATTATAATATAATATAATATAATAGAATATAATATAAAGCTAAAGTTAAAAAAGCAAGAAATTCAGTTGAATGTTTCTTATTTGATTCATTCAGGTGCCAGTTTCCAATACTGCTTATTTCCAAGTGCTGGATAAACAGTCAGTCAAACAAAGGCTTGTGTGAGAGCAAGAGAATGCAAGCCCCTGTAAAATCTTTCATTTGGTGTGAGCTATTCACCATGACGGTTGAGAGGCCCTTCACAGGCTGAAGCACGGAGGCCCCTCCAGGTGAATTAAACTAGGTGTCTGTGTGTGTTTGAGTATGTGTAACATTCCTAATTGTCTGAACACAAAGAGACTTTGGAATGAACATTCAGAGTGAGCTACAACATATTATTAGCATGAAGTCTTTGCACACAAATCAGCCTTTGACACAACGCAAACACATCACAGCGGGCCTGTGAGCTCAGAGCGAAAGTGTTACTAATTTGTGCAATAACAGGCTTTGACGTGGCATACGTGCATGTGCTCACCTGCGAGGGATCAGAGCCAAATGTATGTAATCACTCATACACCTGCCTATTGCAGTGTGGTCACACTGCAGTAACAGTATCAGCCTCCAGTAAGAGTGCTTTGTAGCTCATTAGCAGCCATTCACCCTGGTAAAAATACAGTGAAATATTATGACAAGGCACTAGTGATATTTTCACAATGATGAAAGTGAAAGAAGAATGAAAAGAAAAGCAAAAACATATCACACTGCAATTGGAACTGACAACCAATTCATATGGCAAATGTTGAACACTTAAGTAGTATATATACAGTATATTAGCTATCATTTATGTTCTACTAAAGTTTTGTTCTACTACATTATACAGCACAATTGACCACTTGGGAGCCTTTCATGTCTTGCAAATGTATGTATTGTAATATAAATAGCATATATCACTACAGTATTTAATAGCCTACCATAGAAACGTGTTTCTAGCTGGGAAATCTGCACTCAAATGTTATAAATAATATGTTATTTATAATATGATAAAATGTTAACATCAGGCCATAGTGTTGATCCTCTAGGAAGCAATGGACACCACCACAACTGAAATTTACATTTATATGTACATCACAAACTGCAGACACAACAAATACATAATTGATTGGTGCTTAAAATGTTCTTATTACAGTTGTGCTGCTTAATATTTTAGTTTTCCCAGGATTCTTTGATGAATATAAAGTTAATCAAAACAGCATTTTAATTTTAGTCTTTTAATTATTATTTTTTAGATGTCTACATAGTTGTTATAATTTTTTATTTCACTTTAGTTTTAGTTATTTTAGTACCTAGTTAAACTAAATGAAAATGAGAACTGTTGAAAGCTGAAATAAAATAATTTTGTTCTTACTTGACTTGCATGTTTGATGCTATTAATAATATATTACCTTCGTCCCCCACAACATTTAGCTTAACAGGTGAGGAGACTCACAGACAGTTAGAGGCAGAAGCAGGATGGGCCTGGAAAAGGTTATCTGCTGGGACACAAATCATTTTCAATGAGAGCCAGAACAGCAATTTTAAAGTGATAGTTCACCCAAAAATGACAATTATCATCATTTACTCACCCTCATGATGTCCCAAACACTTCATTACTTTCTTTCTTCTGTGAAACAAAAAGAAATATTTCAAAAAGAACCTTATCCCATGACTTTCATATATGGACAAAAAGCGTGTGTGGTGGTGATCCATTCTACTGTTGGCAGTGCTGGGAATGAGAGGTCGGAGAGGTCAGGGCATGTGCTGGAGGGATGAGGCGACTGCTGGGCATCTGTCACAGCTCAAGATAAGGCCAGTGGGCGGGTCTGGCGCGCTGCAGAGGTACAGGAGATTAGACATAATACAGAGAGCCGAACAGAGACAAGAAAGTGTGTCGGTAGAGGCTGACTTCTTACATCGGTCAGCTGTTGATAAGTGTCCCTGATCCAGGATCAGTCAAATGCAGACTCCTACCTTGAACTGAGATGTGCTGTTGAAAGATTATGCCTTTCCTTTCCCTGTAGGAATAATCCTTGCATGAGTGAGAATGAATGATGAGCAGCAGGATGAGTATCAGCAGAGCTCTCCCACACACCGCTCACTCAGAGACATTCTGACCTGGACAATTATTTCTGAGTCCACTCCCTACATCCCCACACCAGTGACTGCAGGGCGACTGTGCTGGACGTGCTTTACCTCTGACCCCTGCATAGTAGGAGGCTCAATAAAGCGAGTCATTGCTACATATAAAACACAGCATAGAGAATGAGAGCCTGTGAGTATATGGGTGTTTCTTTAGTACTTTTGGACTTGTTGACCTGTAAAAATGAAACACAATTTTCAAACTCAAAAGTTTAATTTGTCTAGTAACACATAAATGTATCACAGGACCATTTCTGTTGTCATGAACAAATCTCATTTCCACCACATCTCAAATCACTATTCTGTAGTGGAATTGATGGGGATATAAATTACATTTTTGTAAGACAATGGCAGATTTCTTTGTTTTGGATGAGCTGATTTCATTGCTAGCACTTTATGTGTCCTTTATACAAACAATTGTATCATAATTGTAATTTATTTTTTTTTACACTTTTTGCATAATTTGACAAATAATTTTTTTTAAATTGTATTCATGGATCAAATATCTCTCAATAACAATGTTGTCAAACATTACAACTGAGGGAGAGTCATAATGTAGGTAAAAAATTTATAATCTTCATACA